>LR749950.1:864821-1053468 GCA_902729485.2 Mus minutoides
AGGAGAGGAGAGGAGAGGAGAGGAGAGGAGAGGAGAGAAGAGAAGAGAAGAGAAGAGAAGAGAAGAGAAGAGAAGAGAAGAGAAGAGAAGAGAAGAGAAGAGAAGAAGAGAAAGAGAAAGAGAAAGAGAAAGAGAAAGAGAAAGAGAAAGAGAAAGAGAAAGAGAAAGAGAAAGAGAAAGAGAAAGAGAAAGAGAAAGAGAAAGAAGCATGCTGAGCAAGGCATGAGGAACAAGAGAGAAAGTCACTTGCATCACTTTGGTATATTTTATGGCACAGAAGCATGACCATCACAAGCACTTTACCAATCATGAGGGAATCACCATTATTTACTGGTTATAACTTTAGTGAGGAAATAGACTCTGGATGAGACATTGAAGCAACAAATTATTTATTTGTCCATTCTGCTACATAAAGTGATTGGATTTAAAACATCTTCTATAACTTGTTTGCACAAGGTACCTCATGCAAATTATAATTTAGTTAATAGCTTTTAATTAGTCTTATTTTTAATTCTAGAATTCCTAAAGTATTGAAGGCCTATAACGCTTGGTGTTCTACCAAAAGCAAGAGTTGGCAGAAGGAAAAAGGTTCATTCAAGACTTTCCCTGAGGAAAATAGAAGAGAATGCTCATTCTCAATCATCTCCTTCATTAAGGAATCAGGGACAACAATGGGATTTTATGGGACATAGTACATATGAATGGTTCTCTGAGAGAACAGAACTTGGAAAATGTATGTTTTTAAAAAGCACTGGAGTGGCTTACACAATAGGGCCCAGGGAGGCTGACAATGGTTGTTTGCACATTAGAGTCTGAAAGCCCCGAAGTTTCTCATTTTAGTCTAGATTCCTTAGCAGTCTCATTTGGGGCATGTGAGATCCCCTGAGAATTATTGATCTTCAATTCCTGTTGTAGATCTAAAGAAATTTGAATCTTTCATCAATGGAGAATGACAGCAAGCACAGCAACATCTACAAGAGAGTGAGTGCGTTTAACCAGAGGCAGAGGAAGGCTAGACTGTTCTTTCCTCAGGAACCCTTTATATCCTGGCCACTCACTTAAGGCAAAGGTTTCCCACCATGAAGGGGTGTTGACTTTCTCAAAACACCTCACAGACCCACCCAGAGTGACTCTGATTAGATTCTAGATCCTGTTAGGTTGACAATCAAAATTAACTATAACAAAGGGTTACAGTAGGAAAATAGGCAGGAAACTTGAGCCAGGTGGGACCTTTTTTTTTTAGAAGGAAACTTATTGAAAGTCCATTCAAACCTGGACTTGTGGAGCCAGTGTCTGCATTTCCTTTTCAGATAAATATATTATTGCTATTTTTAGATCTGACATGTTCCTTTAAAACACTGATCACTGAAAAGCCAGATTCCTCAGCCAGAAAAATAAAAAACAAAAACAAAAAACCAGTTCCCTACTTCAGGACTCTGTCTGTCTGTCTGTTCATCTATCTATCTATCTATCTATCTATCTATCTATCTATCTATCTATCTATCTATCAATCTATTTGGTACAAAGAGCTAAAAAGTCATGTTGTTCTGTGACCTAACAGCCCCTACTATGTTCCTACTCAGTACCTGACCCCTGCACACTACCCCTCTATAGTTTTCTCTTTTTTTCCATACCTCCCCAACATCATGTTGTCCATGGTGGCTATCTTTCTTATTTTTAACTATCTGTCTTAGTCTGGGTTTTTATTACTATGATAAACACCGTGGACAAAAGCAACTTGAGGAAGAAGCTGTATGTTTTGCTTATACTTCTACATCACAGTTCATCACAGAAAGAAGTCAGGACAGGAATGCAAGGACAGGAACCTGGAGGCAGTAGCTGGTGCAGAGCCTGCATCTGTTTCCATCTGTTGCTGGATGAAGCCTCTCTGACAATTGAGCTAGGGACCAATCTATGAGTATAACAGAATATCATTAGAAATAATTTCATTGATGATGTTGTTGTTGTTGTTGTTGTTGTTGTTGTTGTTGTTGCTGTTGCTGTTGCTGCTGCTGCCGGTAGTGTTTGGTTCTATCCTAGGTATCTGGGCTATCCCACCTCTGGCTCCTTGCCCTCCAGACAGCATCAGGTATGGGCTCCCTTTCAAGCATGGGTCTATGCTGGACCAGTCATTAGTTGGCCATTCTCACAATTTCTGTGCCATATTTACCTGAGCACACCTTGTAAGCAGGACAAATTGTAGGCCAATTTGATTTGGGGGCTGGGTTGGTGTCGCAACACCGCCATTGGAAGTTTTGCCTGGTTGCAGGAGATGGCCAGTTCAGACTCCATATCACTCCTTGCCAGGAGTCTTAGCTAGGGCCATCCTCATAGATTCCTGGGAATGTTTTACTATACTAGGTCTCTAGCTTATTTCCTAGATTTCCCCCAATTTCTAGTTGTTTCTCCAGGTACTCTCTCCCTTGCTCCCTCCTCTCCCAACTTGCCCCAGTCCACCCTCAATATCTATTCTATTTCTTCTTCCCTAGGAGATCCATGTACCACTCCTCCTGGAACCTTTTGGTTAATTAGCTCCTTTGGGTCTGTGAATTGTAACATGGTTAATCTTTACTTTAGAGCTAATATTCATTTATAAGTGAGTATATACCATGTTTGTTACTGTTGCCTGGAAGTTTTAAAGCTACCATCTTTGCCCAGGATAAGAATTGCCTTCCTTTTGTTCTACCTGGCTTTAGCTCCAGGAGGGTGACCATGCTACCAACCCTTCCCATGACCCTTGAATCTGTGGATAAAAGATACACACACAGGTTGTTACTTTACAGTTTACCTTCTAGGCACAACTGCTAGGAATTACTATCTCCCACCTGGAAAAGTGTGTCCTTACCAATTTATTATCTCCCTTTCTCCACTGGCCCTAAACATCAGTGGATAGTCCCACTTAGCCCCTGCCAAACATTTTTGGCCACCCGCCAGTAGTGGAGGCCACAGGTCCCAGCTCTCCCTGAGACCTACTTTGTTGTTGTATTCCTCTTCTTTCAAATCATCTCAAAAAGTCCCTCTCCCCCCTCTCTGCCTTTTCCTTCTGAGACATGGAAGTCCCAGCTGTACCTTCCACCCAGCAATTAGCTCCTGGCCTTCTTTACTGACAAATCAACAACCAATTGGGGAACAGGACGTTAGTATCAGAACCTCCCCTTACTTGTTATCTTACTCAGGATGATTCTTTTCTAGTTCTATCCATTTGCCTGCAAATTTCATGATGTCATTATTTTTAATAGCTGAGTAATACTCCATTGTGTAAATTTACCACATTTTCTTTATCCATTCTTTTGAGGGATACCTAGGTGTTTCAGGTTCCGATTATTACAAATAAAACTGTTATGAGCCTAGCTGAGCCTTTGTGCCTGTGGTAGGATGAAGCATACTTTGGGTATATGACCATCAATGGTATATCTGGGTCTTGGAGTAGAACTATTTTCAATTTTCTGAGAAACTGCCAAATTGATTTCCAAAGTGACTGTAAAAGATTTCACTTGAACCAGCAGTGGAGGAGCATTCCCATTGCTCCACATCCTTTCCTGCATGAGCTGTCTCTTGAGTTTTTTGATCTTAGCTATTCTGACAAGGTATAAGATAGAATTTCAGAGTCATTTTGATTTTCATGTACCTGATGGCTAAGGATGTTGAAGATTTCTTTAAGTGCTTCTTGGCTATTAAATATTCCTCTGTTGAGAGTTCTCTGTTTAGATCTGTATCCCATTTCTTATAGCACCCAGTACCACCAGCCTACAGGTAGCACCACCCACAATGGGCTGAACTCTCCCACATAAATCACTAAGAAAATATTTACAGGCGTGTCTACAGCTCATCTTATGAAAGCATTTTCTCAATTGGAGTTTCTCTTTTCAGATGACTCTACCCTATGTCAAGTTGACATAAATCTAGCCAACACACTTTTTTTTTTTTTGAGGCAGGGTTTCTTGGTATATCCCTGCCTGTCCTGAAACTCACTCTGTAGACCAGACTAACCTCAAACTTAAAGATATACCTTCCTCCCCCTGCCTCTTGCCACTATGCCTGGCCCTACACTATCCCAAGTTTTAAAGGAACATTGTAGTGGTTTGAATGAAAATGTTCCCCATAGTCTAGGACATTTGAGAACTTGTTTCCTAGTCGGTGACACTGTTTGCATAGGGTGGAGGATGGCAGGGTGTTTAAAAGTGTGGTCTTTCTCAAGAAAGTATGTCACTGGTGGGAGGCTTTGTTAGCTTAAAGCCTATTTTCCTTTCTGGTTCTTTCTGCTTCATGTTTACACTAAGGTATAAGCTCTCAGCATCCTGCTCCTGCCAACATGCGTGCAGCTGGCTGCCATGCTTTCCTGCCATCATGCTATCTTATACCTCTGGTGAGAGGGCTATGCTGACTCCATGACAGGCTTCACAATGGCAGTTCAGGAGACTCGGCCTAAGAACTAGGAAAGCCCTGGCAAGTCAGTTACTAGAAAACCCCCAGGCTTCAGAAACTGCCCTGCCATCAGAAACTGCCCCACCACCTGGCCTGAAGTAAGTGCAATAATGAGCCAGCAACAGTTTCTAGACCTCCCCAGCATCAGTTTGCAGCCCTGATGCCCTGGTAATGGTTCTGAAATGTCCCTAGAGATGGATCAAGATCAAGGTCACCTATCTGGGAATGCCCCTAATAGGCTTTAAATTAAGCCTGTGAGCTCACTTGGTTTTCTCCATCTTGGAATGGGAGATTCCAGCATGCTGGACTTCTGAAGAATAAAACACTCTTTTCTTTCACATACTATTTGAGTGTGTGGTGTTATTCTTTGTTGAGTCATGGACCCTTACACTGGAACTATAAGCCCAAATGAACTTTTTCTTCTATAAGTTGCCTTGGCTACAGTGTGCTATCACAGCAACAGAAAGTAGCTAATGCTGAAGCCTTTCGTTCCCTTTAAGGCCCTGTCATGTAGCCTCTGACCATGTCTCCTTTGTTTGTCATTCCTGTTTTTCTCAGAGAGCTCTGAGTAATTTTGTAAGAGCTCCTGTCCGGAACCAACTCATCTGTGAGATCTTTGTCTTTTCCTTTTTAAAATTCTAACAATTACTTTTCTGCATGTCAGTTTTCCTGGACTTGAGGAGCAGGGAGGTTGTTGCAGAGACTACCACAAGCAAATCTTGTTGAAAGATTAGAGAGCACATAAGGGTAAGTAGTCCACATCTCTGTCGTTCATCCCATCTCCCAAAGAATTGGGAAAGTTCTCCAGTTGACCGGGAACAAAGGTTGGTGTTTGGAATAGAAGGCAAAACACATGCAGGTCCAGTCAGAAACCAAAGAGAAGCAGAGATATCTTCCTCTGGTGGGAACACCAGAGTAGATTTCAACCTCCTGAAGCTAGCTGACTGAAGCCATAGCAAGAGATTCTATTCAGCAGAGAAGACTAGGGAGAGGCAAAAGGCAATAGGAAGGGAACAGGAGGAAACACTGTTGAAACAGACTTCTATTAGAGACTCAGGTATGCCAAGGGGCTCAAGAGAGGTAGTTAGTTTTACAAACTGAACAGTTGCAGTGAGAAAACAGTTGTAATGCAGATGTCAGAAGACTAGAAAAATATTTGACAGGTTAATATCAGGATACTTCAGGTTTCTTTTTATGAGTGAATATTTAGGCCCAAAACAAAACAAACAAATAAAAATCCCTTCATTATTATATCAGTTGAAACTATCCTATTTGGGATATTTGGCTATCATGTAATATTTCTCAGAAGATCAGGTGAAAAATAGCTTAATTTCTACTTAGTGGCCTGGAGCGTTAAAGTGAGATGCTCTATTTGAAGTTTTAGCCTGCTCTCTGGGGGTCTCTTATAGGAAGAGCGTTCAAGATCATGCCCTTCTACTATTTATTTATTTATTTATTTAATTTGTAAACTTTCACTTACTCATTTTATACATGCACATATGCATGTAGAGGTCCCAAATTGGTGGGTGTCCAGTATCTTCCTTGGTTTTTCTTCATTTTATTTTCTGAGGGTCTCTCCCTGAACCCAAAGTGTGACAATTCTGGTTAACTGCCTGAAGATCCTTTGTTCCTATCTTCCAAATACTGGGATTATGGGTAGTGACCATCCGTCTTTGCCTTGACAAGGAGTCTAGGAATCCTAACTTTGGTCCTAACACTTGCATAACAAGCAATTTTTATCAACTAAGTAATCTCCATAACCCTTATAATTTTTATGTAAGGGTCAACACTCAGAAAAATGTTAGAATTCTACCTGCTTACAACTGTGTGGTATCTATACCCTTATGTGGTATCTACATTGCTTTATTGGATATATTAGTCACTTATTAATAATGGAGTAGCTGAGTAAGCATTCTTTGAATCTAATTTAAATAAATAGAATGTAAACAATCTATGTCCTTGGATTCGGTTCCATGCTGATTAAATAACTATGCACATTCCTTTAAGAATACAGTTGAGAATAAGACAAAATACACATTACCTCTAAAAGACCAGAGCTGTCCTTGACAGTAGCATCAAAAGATTAAGCACATGTGTCAAATCCTGTAGGTTCAGCTGTCTTCAATAATTCAGTGTGGTAACCTGTATCAATCATCTACTATGTACAAGTGACTGGAGCTGTCATTTCCAGGAGCATGAAGATGAATGAGACACAGTACCTGTACCAAAAGAACTTACCCCTTTCTCACCCATTAAGGTATTGTCCACCTCTAGCAAGGCTTATATTGGTAAGAATAAAACTCTACACCTTGTTGTGTGAATTAATTCCTATAGTGAAGATCCTAATGTATACAGGAAAGAATCAAGGAAATAACAGGTATTCTTTTTCTCAAGGAATTAATTTCTGTTGATTGGAATGTCTTCTTTCCCAATCTACTACCACCTCAAATTTCTTTTATAGCTTCTCAAATATTTGTAAGTTGTCTTCAGTTTCAGTCAAAGGCCCATTTCCCCCTCTGTCTTATTACACAAAGGGAAGAGAATAAAGCTGCTAAATAAAACACAAGGCCATTGAAGTAGCTGCTAAAGAAGGCTCCACCATGTCATAGGTAGTTAGTGAATGCCTGTCATGCTGAACACACACACACACACACACACACACAGAGCTGAAAATGCTGGAGGCAACAAAATCTAATGCTCCCAGTTGAACTGTTTGAATTTGAATCAGCAGCACCACAGAGTTACCTGTCTAAAGGAGATGTGTTAGAAGGACTGAGAGCCAAGTGAAGGGCAGTAACCCTTTCTCTAATGCCCTAGAGTCGTTTGTCCAGTCCAACCAACTAGTCAGAGAAAGGCATGGTCATTTGCAATAGTGTTTTAGACTCAATACAAATATTTTGAAGAATATTGCCTCAAAATATGCTACTTTAGCAAAAGAGTTATTTTGAATCAAACAAAATTGATGGTGAACAAACACAGGAAAAGTACTTTACTTCTTTCTGACTGCCCAAAAGTAAATAAAAACCTTCTTTTGTAAAGCATTCATAGATGAAATTTATGCATGTAAATGTCTCCTTAGCAGAAGAGCACTACACCTACCAGTAACTCTCACCATCCCAGAAGCTGTTATCTGCATAACAAGACAAACCTTATTTACCAGCCATTTCCTCTCTTAGTCATCCCATAATTCCTCACCCCTGCACAGAAACCCATAACTACCCTGTTCTTTACATAATCTAAGACGGTATATAGCTTGAGTCATCTCTTAACCTCCTTGAGGCACATTTATTCCTTCATGAAATCCTATGCATACATACACATTAAGACCCCTCATGTTAATGCTTTCTTTTACCCCCCCCCCCATGTTAATGTTTTATCAGTTTAATTTATGGGCTGCAGACACTGAACCTAGGGTAGCAATATTATGATGGTGATAAGAAAGAACTTTGTCATGAGGCAGGATCTTATCATAAATGTCAATCTGCTGATAGAAGACTGAATTGGGGGTTTATAAAGGAGATGTGTGATCATTGACTGAGGAAACACCTCATGGGTAAAGGTTTATCTCAAATGACACACCTATGAACCCAATCACCATCACAAGACCTGGTCTTGTAAATCCCCAAAGATCATGATTTTCTTGCACTCTACCTCATCAGCACATTGGTGCAGTTCCTGATATGTACAGTGGGCAGGCTACAGGAGCAACTGCCTTGAGGTTCTCTTGCTGATCACCAGGTTCATGTAAATGAAACTGCATAGGTTGCAACTGAATGTTGAGGAAGGCAAAGGTCAGATGCTAGGAAATAAGAAGTATTGTAGACATTTCTTCAATGCACAGAATTTCTGAGAGCAACAATTTGTATGTACGAAGTCCTTATTTCAGCTTTTAGTGTGAAAGACTTTAGTCCATGGTCACACACCCAGTTAATGTTGTTCTGGGACCTGTGCTAAAGCAGACACCATAGATAGACATGGGGACTCAAGAGTTATTTGATTTACAGCAAACAGGAAGATGAGACAAGGAAGAAACTATAGCAAGAAACACCCTTCAAAGGCACATCTCCATGCGTCCTTCCATGAACTAGGCCCTACCTTCCAAAGTCCCACCACCTCCAGTATTTACAATCTGAATACATTAGTGTTTTAAACCATTGATTATACCATCTCACATAGGCTCTTAATGTCTCTGGAAACACACTTGAAGTGTGCTTCACTCATCTCCTAGGAACTTCTCAAACGAAGCAAGTTGACAGTCAAGATTTGGATACTAACCTAGAAGCATAGACTACCCAGGATACAACTTACTAAACACATGAATCTCAAGAAGAATGAAGTTCAAAATGTGGTCTCAGTGCCACTTCCTAGAATCAAGAACAAAGCACTCACTGAAGGAGTTACAGAGATCATGTGTGAAGCTGAATCAAAAGGACGGACCAACCAGTGATGGTGGCTGCCAGNAAAAAAATAAGCAAAAGAAAAAGATTTTTGAAGAGAATAAAATAGAAACTTTATTTTGGAAAAAAAAAAAGATTAAGCACCACAATGAGTGAGCTATGTGAGTGCTCTTAAAATTCAACATCAGTAGAGAGAAACATTTTCTCCCCCTTCCATGGGGACATAAATCCTAGCAATATTTAAAATAACGCTCTCTTTCTGTGACCCTTGACATCTCTAAACAGAGTTGATTTAGACTATAGGAAAACATCTTCACACTAACATATACCAAATCTTTCCCTTCAATCAGAAGACCAAAATAAAACTTCTGGGCTTTCGTGCATTCTTGTGCTCATACAGGTACTCTGCACTGTACTTTCTACTAACATCTTATTCATCCTTATATGCCAAATACCCTCTACCTCCTCGGCTCTAATTCAGTAAGCCATTAAATATACTCATACTGCAGGCGTGGTGGTGTGTGCTTTTAATCTCATTACTCTGAAGAAAGAGTCAGAGGATGTTAAGTTCAAGGCCTGAGTTATATAGCAAGGCACTGTGTGGAAAAGAAAAGAAAAGAGGCCCAAGTGATTCCTAGAGGTTAAGAGCCCTTGATGTCCTTCCAGAGAACTTGTGTTTGGCTCCAAGCACCCATGTGGTTGCTCACAGTCATCCATAATTCTAGATCCTGCATTCCAGGTATCCTGCTCCTTCTTGTGACTTCCCCTAGCAAATACATGTAGACATGCAAGGCAAAACTCTCACATAGATTACATGGATGGATGGATAGATAGATAGATAGATAGATAGATAGATAGATAGATAGATAGATAGATAGATAGATAGATAGAGTAAATCTTTTTTAAAAAGAAAGAAAGGGGAAAGAGAGGAGGAGAAGTAGAGGGTAATGGAGGGAGGAAGAGAGAGGAAGGGAGGATGAACTTCAAACAAGACTTCATGGGACAGTCTTTGAAATAGGATCTTACTAGGTCTAAGAGCAGCTTGTACCAACAAGAATGCCCTATTTACTCCTAAAGGGCAAGGATCACACTTTATTAATGTTTGTTGCTTCTTTCTCCTACACCCCAATACTAGTACATTACACTATGCCTATTTCAAAATAACACAGCAGGATTCTGAGGGTTGTAAATTAAACTGGAAAAACATAGTATAACAGAAGAAAGTGTGTATGATGTTCCATGTGCAGAGGTACATAGGGATGAATAAATATCTCCAGAAGGTTGGGGCATATCCACCTAATTGTAAGAAAAAAAAAAAAAAGAAAGGAAAAAAAAGGCTCCAGTGGGAAGAACAAATTGAACTTTTATCCAAGACAAGTTTTTTGAAGAATAAATAGGAAGATAAAGTTTGTAATGTTTTAAGTACTTGTTTGTTGAAGTTAGTTTTGTTGGGCTAGTTGGTTGTTTAGTTTTATTTTGTTTGTGTGTGGTGCTGGGGATTTAAAATCAGGACTTCAACATGCTAAACCTATGCTCTGCCACTGAGCCAGTTTTCCCTAACTGAGTAACAGTATTTGCTGGTTTTCGGAATTATAGGAATACCTGAACAGTGAACTTCTGAGTGAATGTGTGCTGCTTACATGAGAAGAGCTATGTCAAAGGACCCTTGCCCCAGACCCTAAGGGAAATGGCAGAGCTTTCCCTTCTGGGACATGTGTGGATATTGACAATATGTGCAGAAATGCTGCCACAGCTTTCTGCCCAACCCCTAGGTATTAATGGACCGAAGATCAATCCCTTACAGAGACTGTTCCTATTCAAATTAGCTAAACCTGTCTCTTGTTTATCTCTAATAGCCCTGCCTCTCTGTTCAACTCTATATAGTAAACATACTGAGCTTCTGGAGTACCAAGGCTTCTCCATCCAAAAGTCCCACACCCAATCCCAGCTGTTTCTGTTGATCCACCTTTCATTTCCTCCTTTACTCGAAACCCCAAGTCAAGTCCAAGTTCCTGAGGGTGATCAAGGATGAGGCAAGTGGTACACTGTCAAGACATATTTTCTCTCTTATCTAGGGACACAGCACTTGTGTGTATGTGTGTGGGAGGGGGGGATATAATAGATATACTCTTGTTCTACCTCCTCCAAAGACCAGCTTTGAGGAAGGAATATGTGGCAATCTTGTCTTCCACAGGCTCTATGTTAAGGTGGATAAAGGACATTAAAAGAACTTTTTTCTGCATTGACTAAATCTCAGTGTCCTCAACTCAAACTAACTGGATACAAACTCTGAACACTGTAGGTTCCCAGGTGCTCATGGAATGAAAAATAAACTGAATGAAACACTGTGTAGAACAGTATCTAGTTGAGAGAAACTAAGAAAGATGCTTGCAAGACCAATGACTTAAAAGATTTACTTTCTCAAAGCAACTCATATTTTGAATTCTACATGACAAGGCTGTGAAATGCATGTCTCTTAGAATTCAGTAAGAATGAACTCTACCTGGCTAATGGATTGTTGCTAAAATTCCTTCTCCTAGAGTGAGACACAAAGAACTCTACCCCTACACACACATACACACACACACACACACACACACAATATCCCAATGATTAACCAAGATACAAATCCACCAAAGTTTACCTGGAGTTTTTTAGACTTGCTTACATAAATATGGATGACAGGTTATGAGTAGGAGAATGAGTGATATTAAAGTAGCCACACTGTAAGGTCTGTACTCATCAGAAGTGATGGGTTCCTTCTTCTTCCCCTTTTATATAGTCTAGCCCCTCCAGGGAACTCCAAAGCTGTGGTGGTGGGTAAATAGTTAATCTTCTCTGAGCTCCCTCCCAGTGGGTGATGGAGCCTCTATCCAACCACCAGAGCTCTCTGGATTCAAGAATGAAAGACACACACACATGTTTGTTGTTGTTGTTTTAAAGGCATTAAACGTATGCTTTTTAAAAAAAAAGATTTATTTTATTTATATGAGTACACTGTAGCTATCTTCAGACACACTGGAAGAGGGCATCAGATCCCATTAAAAATGGTTGGTGAGCCACCATGTACTTGCTGGGAATTGAACTCAGGACCTCTGGAAGAGCAGCCAGTGCTCTTAACCGCTGAGCTATCTCTCTAACCCATCAGCTTAATTTTTAATATGCCTAACTAGCTAAGTGGTTGACCAATTTTAAATCTCCCTGCAACTAGAACATACTCCCCTCTGGCATTCCTGAGTTAACATTTTCTAAATCTATTTTTTATCTTTGGTTCCCCCATCCAACCCAGGGAGTGTCCCTGGTGCTGCTTCCTGGGATTCTTACATATCAGGGGGCCTTTAATTCTGATCTCCCTGTCTCCCTCACCCCATGGCAATCCTGTCTTTTCTTCCCTCTCAGTCCCCTGCCTTAGCAATCTAAAAGTCCTACTTTGGTCCTCTGCCCAGCCATTGGCTGTACTGCAGTTCTTTTTTACTAATCAAAGCCAGCTGGGGCCAGGGATGCTGAGTGACTGGAAGCAAGGCTTTTGGGAGCCCAATTAAGACAAAGCATTAGAACCAATCCCCAACACAAAGCCACTTGCAATTAGAGCAGAATTGCCTTCTATTAATTGGGAGGGATAGGTACTCGCGTGAGGGTTCTGTGACCCTCCTTGCTCCTTCCTTCCAAGAGAAAATCTCTGTTATCAATAAGCTCTTCTATGGCGAGCTTCTGGGAGCAGGTCTTGCTGGGCTAGTGAGGAAGGTGGCAGTTTGACTAGGAAAATAGTCCTGTACTACATGGACCAAATTAGCAACAAAACTGCCTTCCCCATGTGTTTCTTTTGTGAAATCAGAGGTTTTTCTATATTTTCTGTTATTTTTCTTTGAAAACTAACTGTGCATGGTAAGTCAAACTTTATGAATGGTAGCTATAAAAGCATGATAGAGAGTTTAAGAAATACTACCTTTAGATACTGTCATTTTGTCCAAGAATATTTAGTAGCCCTCTTAGTGTTATGATTTGAGTCTGACCCTTCCTTAATAGGCTCATGAATTTGACCCTAGCCTAACCTCATGGTATTACTTTGGGAAGTTGTGTGAGCTGGTTCATAGAGATGGATGCTGGTGGCAAACATTAGAGGTAAATTGACCTGAACCTGTTACTGGCCCATCTCTGTTTTGTGATTATTCAAGATATGAACAGGTTACAAAGCAAGCTCCTGCCACCATGCTTTTCCCACCACGATGGATAGTTATCCCACGAAACCTTGAGCCAAGATAAAAATCTTCCTCTGTTTACTTCAGCTGTGTGTTCTGTCCCAGCAATGGATATAAGTGGCATGACTTCATTTAACCTCAGAATCACCTGGAAAGGTATGCCTTCTCCAAAGCCATACATTCTAAGACCTTTTCCAATTCTACCTCCTTTACTGGCTTCATTTGGAACCCTTTCTACCTTCCCACTTCAAATGGGCTAAGCAAGGGAGCAGAACAGCACAGGATTTGGAGATAGTTCCTGGAAGCTCATGGTAGCTAGCTGCCCAACCTGATTTTTTATCCAGACTATTATAAGCCAGAGTGACACCTTCAAATGTGTCCCTTCAGCTAGGGATTGTTATGAGCTGATTACTTAGAGAACCTGCAAGCACTGGAGGTACAGAACAGATGTTGCTTGAGGGAGAGAAATTCGTATCTATCAGAACACCTCCATTTGCCAAGGAGGTTCTCTCTTTGTATCAGGAATGAAGCAATAACTTTAAATCCCTGGTTCATCAGGATGGGAGGCTCTAAGAAATCCTCAATGAGAACAACTTTACCCTGATTTTCTTGGATCATTTTTTTCTCCATCATTGACTTTATACTCTTTTCTCTATGTTTCAGTTAAAAAACAATATTGACCTTGAAGTCAAAGCTATTTCTCTACACTTTTTGCCCCTGTGTATCTCTAGTGTATACATGGAGTATCCATGCAAACAGCCTTCTGTTTAGCTTTCTTTTGTTAATCTGTCTTTTGATGTAGGAGTAACTGTGAAGGGCAGAAGGAACTGTAATTTTTTTCCTTTTTATTCTCTCTTGTCCATTGTTCTAGTTTCCCATAGATCCTCCAAAGAAGAAGCCACCAATAGGAATATCAAAAATATGACAGACATCTCTCCCACTCTTCTCTAGGCACCAGGAAAATGGTAGGAAGTGACAGAAGTAGTTGGTAGTATAAGTTTTGGCAATTTGAGGAAGTCGATTTGAGTAGATGTTAGAGCTGAACTTTATATTGAAGATGTAATACACCAAAGACAGGCATGGTCAATCAGGGTTTGTAAGTACAATGGGACTAGACCTGCTTATGTGGAACACTTTAACCCATCTCCACTCACACAAACCAACCAAGATTTAAGTGGTAGGAACAGATTTGCTTTAGAAGAAATCTATGTATGTCTTGGATCCGGAGGTCCTCCCTCTGCTCATTTCATTTTATGGGGGCTATCTTACAAATCAAGTGTATATGGGGACCTGGTGACATAGATCAGTTGGTAAAGTCTCTCACACACAAATCTCTTGGTTTAAGCCCTAGCACTGCATAAAATGGAGTGTGATTGCAATAGAGTAAGACAGTGCAGAGAACTTCCTCCATTTTGTATTTGTTCTGAGGCCATTTCAGGTTTAACTAAAATCTGATCTCCTTGATAGAGAATACCATGGAAAATTATCTAACTCTATTCTAGGAACCAAAGTTAAGGATATTCTGGCTGACTTAGCTTCAGTTAAACTGCCTATTTGTGCAGAACTCCTCCAGCTAACTGCTCATCTTAGTGTGGTGGTTTAAATATGCTTGGTCCAGAGAGTGGTGCTAGTAAGAGGTTTAGCCTTGTTGCAGTAAGGTGTGGCCTTGGTAGAGGAAGTGTATCACTGGAGGATGGGCTTTGAGACCCTCCTCCTAGCTGTCTGGAAGACAGTCTTCTCCTGGCATCCTTGAGATAAAAATGTAGAACTTTCAGCTCCTTCTCCAGCTCCATGTCTCTGCATGCTGCCATGTCCCTGCCATGATGATGATGATGGACTGAACTGCTGAACCTGTAAGCCAGCCCTAATTAAATGTTGTTCTTTATAAGAAATATCTTGGTTATAGTGTCTCTTCACAGCAAAGGAAACCCCTAAGACACTTTTGTTAAAACTGCTTCCTTCTACAAAGGCTCTTTGCCCCCTGCCAAGCAAGATTTCTATATGCAGTTCCTGCCTCTAAATCCCCCATGTTCTGAAGACTCAAGGATAAATGTAGGTCCCCAAACACCTGGGTGTAGTCCTACCTGGCTAGAATAAAGACTTTTGAATTCACTATAAACTGTGTCTGAGTGTTTATCTCCGATGAACTCCTTATAATCTAATAACATATGAAGCACGACAGCCAAATAATAGTTTGAGATCATATTCTGTTATATAGTAAGTTGATGGCTAGCCTGTGCTACAGGAGACATGATCTTACCAAAAAAGAGAGTTGTACAGGTCAAATAATTCTTGACTATTGGTATGCAAATTCTATTTTCTCTGCTAAAATTTCCATTGATTACCTTCCTCTGGTATTATTCTAGATTTCATTATATCACTATGATAAAGATCATAACTAAAAATAACTTGGGAGAAGAGGGCTTATATTCCATCTCACAGTTGACAGTCTGACACAAAATAAGGTCAGGGCAGGAACTTAAGGCAAGACACTGATGGCAGAGCCTGAAAGAGAGGCCTTGGAGAAACGCTGTCTATTGGCTTGCTCTCCGTGGCTTGCTCACTTCGCTTCCTTTTTTTTTTCCTTTAGTTAATTTATTTATTAACCTTACATCCCAAACACAGCTCCCCCTTTCCCCTCTCCTCCCAGTGCCTCCCTCTCATAAATGCTCCTGACAGGTTCCCCTCCCTTTGTCCTCGGAGAAGGAAAGACCTCCCATGGATATCAACCAGCCTTGGCCTATCACATTAAAGAAGGATTAAGTGTGTCTTCTCCTATTGAGACTAGACAAGGCAGCCCAATTAGGAGAAATAGATCCAAAGGCAGGCAGCAGAGTCATAGACAGCCCCTGCTTCACTTGTTAGGGGTCCCACCTAAAGACCAAGCTGAACATCAGTTACATATGTATAGGTCCGTCCTATGCATTCTCTGTGGTTGGTGCTTTAGTCTCTGTGGGGCTGTATGGGTCCAGGTTAATTGATTCTATAGGTTTTGTTATGGTGTCCTTGACTTCTCTGGCTTCTTCCATCCTTCTTCCCTCTTCCACAAGATGCAACAAGCTCTGTCTAATGTTTGGCTGTAGATCTCTGCATCTGTTTCCATCAGCTGCTGCATGACAGTTATGCTAGGATCCTGTCTGCAAGTATAGAAGAATATCATTAATAGTGTCAGGGGTGGGCTCCATCTCATGGCATGAGTCTGAAGCTGGACCAGTCATTGGTTAGCTATTCCCACAATATCTGCTCCATCTTTATCTCTGCTCATCTTGTAGGCAGGCCAAATTTTGGGTCAAATGCTTTATGGTAGGTTGGTGTCCCAACCCCTCCATTGCATGATTACAAGAAGTAGCCATTTCAGTTTACATATCTGCTATTGTTAGGGTCTTAGCTAGGGTCACCCTCATAGATTCCTAGATTTCTAGCTCATTCCAGAGATGTCTCCCCTCTGATTTTAGTTCTCTCTCCCAGTTCCCACTCCTTTTGTCCTCCCCTCAGCTCATCCCTCCTATATTCATCCCAACCCTCACCTTCCCGATCCTCTCTCTATATACACTGAGGAGAAATAGATCAGGGTCCTTTCTTATTTTACCTAGGTCCATCTGCACAAGGATGGTGCTTTGAAGGTGTCTTCTTCACAGTTTTTTGTTAGTCAGTTTGAATAAGGATAGACTGGCTTATGGGCCCGTATCTTTAGTATAAAGATATTTCGGTTTTGAAGTTGTTTTACAAGCCTATCTGCAGGGGCACCCTAAGTATGGGAGAAATAGTCCACCAGACCTTCAGTTTAAACTGTCAAACTTTTGCTTCAGGTCAGAAGAGTGAGGAAGAAGCTCACCATCTTGAAAATCTACCATCATTATCGCCTAGAAATGGCCCCCTCCCTAGTCTTTCTACCTATCAGAAAGTCTTTTTGGAGGGATAATCTCTTATGCACTCTGTAGAAGCATCACCTGTCAGTAAAAAGGTGATGGCTTTTTAGCAGAAAGCATGAAATCAGAGGTGAGAGCTCCAGTAGAGAGATAGGAACTGTGGGAGGTAGACAAGGGCTAAGGATTTGCTCTGAACTCTGAGGAAGTCAGCAGGAAACTAGGAGAAGTAACTAACTATGTGGCAGACATAGAATGGAATAAATGGGTTATATAAATTACAAGATAGAGGGGAAACAAGCCCAAGTGTATGGCTTGGGCCTTTATTCATACATAAATAAGCTGCTAAGTCATTATTTGGGAACCGAGGAACAGGTGGATAAGCCGGAGGTTACATAGGCCTAATTCTTAGTGAGTATACTAGTCCCTCTGCAGAAATTACCTCTGGATGCAGAAAGCTCCCTTTCTTATGGTCACACCCCTCGTTAAGTGACTCTTGGCTAAAGGTCACACAGCACATAAGGCAGCTGTATCAGCTGTATTCAAAGAGTGACTACAGCAGGGCTTAGAGCATTTTGCAAGGCTCCTAGGCATGACACCACCCAATTACTCTCACTTTGTTCCTTCTGCTTCTTTCCATTGGCACTAATTATGAAAATGTTCCCAAACAAATTCTATGTGCTGCTCTCTACACCAAAGGGCACTTCCTGTTGAACCCAATCTGTAGCAACTGCCACACAAGGAGTTGAGACACTGCAGAGAGTCACTGCACCAGGGAATGAACAATCTTCCAGTGACCTAGAGAAGTGTTTAGGTACAGATAATTGTACAGCCCTAAGTTTAAGCAAGAACTGCAGGTTTGAGGACCTAGAACAATAGGATGTTGGGGGGAAGGGAAAGGATTCTTAGATACAAGCCAGCTTCCCTAAACCTGTTCTTAGTCTTTTTCTTGGACTTGAAGATAACTTGATCATTCAGATTAGTATCTTCTATCAGCTCAATGCTCAACATAAAATATTCATTTTATGTCTTATCTTTGAGTTAAAATGTCTTTATTTCCTAAAGGGAATTTTCTATGATCAGCATAAAATCTAAGGCTATATCCAACAATGTACACATTCATCAGAATTGAGATACCAATTGCCAAGATGTAGAATAAAAGCAAGATGCCACCAACAAGGCCTCCCTTGGAGGAGTCATATCCAAATCATATGTTCATATTTCATATGACCTCCTCATCCCTTGGATGAGCACATTTACTCTCACACTGGAAGGAGTTTTATAGGTTTGGGTTTGCAAAATCAATATTGAAAAGGCTGTTAATTTTTCCTGCATATCCAGTCACCCAGCTACATGTTAATGTCTGCATATAGTTTTCAATTTCAAGAGCCCAGCTTTTCGCAGAAATGTTAAGTGAGGGAGGGGGAATTCTACCTTCCAAAACCTGTAAGTTTTATGTTAGAGTTTTTAAGCTCCAACATAGAAGAGAATAAACAGGTGTTAAACGGTTATTGAAAACAGTGGCAAGACTTTCTGTTCCCAGTTTACAAGAGACATGAAGGACCACTACTCTGTCTCCCTTCAACTGCCTCCCTGGAGATGTTGTAAAATAGCCTTTGCTGAAGCCAGGCTACCCCAGAATGCTGCTACTGCAAATGCTGTGACCTTAATTACTACCTCCTATTATTCAAAAACACTAATTGAGTCATAGTCCCACTGCAAGTGTGACTTAACTTGCTGTTTTACTGCTTGCTCAGGCACCACAAATAAAAAATAATGGCAGTTGTAATTAACTTGGAACCAGCTCTATAGCCTGCCCCTCAGCCCATGACGGGTAAAGTTCAATTACAAAAAAAGTTATTAACAGAGTAAACTCGGGTCATACTTTGGCCACAGATTATCTGACAGAACACAAAAATTACCCCATGCCACCAGAGCAGGAATCCCTGGAGAACTGCTGCCACTATTTTAGAAGGGTTTCACAGATGAGGAATTAGCTCCATATATGTGGTTATATGATTAGTCACTAGTCTAGATAGGGGTATTTGTTGTGGAAACACAGCAAGCTCTGTAGCAGTAAACTACAACAGAAAACAGATCATGAAGCAACACTATAAGGAAATCTTACAGAAACCTATGCACACCCCACAAAGGGTTACTGGAAATCTTTGGAATTATACTTAACACGTGATAGAGCTTCATACTCTAAGATGATTATCACCAAGAAAAATGGACAAAAGCAAATGAGGGCAAAGTTGGGGAGAATCTGATGCCTTGCACAGCACTAGTGAGAGTGTAAAGCCTGGTAATAATGTTGGAAACGGTACAATAGTGC
This sequence comes from Mus minutoides, assembly GCA_902729485.2. Lineage (NCBI taxonomy): Eukaryota > Metazoa > Chordata > Mammalia > Rodentia > Muridae > Mus > Mus minutoides. The sequence continues at coordinate 884,044 of LR749950.1, forward strand.
CTAAAACTGTAACACTGGCAATTGTGCTGCAGCCATACAGTCTGACGTTTCTTCTGCTAAGATAGAAACTCAAGACAATTCAAGGCGTATGTCTTCACAAAAATTGGCAGAGCGTTCCCAGGTGTCTAAGGAGCATCTTGGTGTAGAAGAGACCTTTGCCTCTTCTGTAGTTTCTTCTCTGTGCCTGTTTGAGCCAAGGCCAAATGAAGTCCAGTCTGAGCACCTACAAACCATGTGTGGCCCCACCCTCTACAGTCCTATTTTTGCACACTCCCCAGGATAAGAAGAATCAAGGTTTCCCCACCCAATCTGGCAATAAATAAATAAATATTAAGCTATTTCAGTCTGATCTCAAGTAATCTTTGTGGAATTAGAATCGTGTCAACTGACTTATCTAGGATTACTTGACTACATTGAATAATGTTGAAGAAGTGTGTGTATATATATATCTGGATGGTGAGGATGTGGAGGTCATGCATGTTTTCTGGAAGTATGTTTTTACCTGTTGAGCTGTCCCACCAACCCAGTCAGGAGAATATTCCAATCACCCACCCATTTGTCCCTCTTTCTCTGAGACAAATGATATAGGAGATGACAAATTTAAAGGCTTGGCCCTCAGGAAGGGAAAAGATAAATGCATATTTAAACTCTTAAATTTTTTCCTTTTATCATATCGTTAACACATTAAAATATATTTTTTAAGTTTTAGTTGACATCCACAAATTGTACACAGCATATGATCAGGGTAATCTAGAAGCATATTGTTGCTTAGGGTGGGAAACATACAACGTCCTTTCTTAGATATTTTGGAATATATAATTAATTGTCATCAGCCATGCTTATCTACTGCACTCAAAACATTGGAGGCTCTTTCTCCAATCCAGTTGTAGCTTCGCACATAGTAACTACCATCTATGCTTCTCCTCTCCCAACACCCTTCCCAGACTATGGCAATGCCAATTCTATACTCTTATTCACAGATAAGGAAATGTTTCTGTGAGAGCAACAGTTCAGCTCTTGCATGCAACTGAGAAGATGCAGTATTTGCTTTCCTGTATGTAATCTATTCTATATAACATGTTCTCCAGATTCATACATGTTTGTACAAGTGGTAGATTAATCTTTTTATAACAGCTGAAAAATATATTGTTGTGTATTGTAATACATTGGTTTTTTTTATATAACGGTGTTAACAAATTAAGCAGTTTATTCAAGCAAAGAAAAATGTATAAATTCTGATGCTTCTAGGAAACAGAACAGCTTCACAGAGCTCTATTCCCCAAGATGGGCAAGTACAATTTTAGACAGAGGATGTAACATAAAGAAATAATTTTTTTCCATCTCTGTGCCTGCCATATTTGGGTGTGGTCTGATGAGCTGGAGCTCGTGACCAGCTGAGAATTAGATCATGTTAGTGGCTAAAACTCAGCTAGTTACACACACACAAAAACACACATATACACACACACAAACTTATGTATGAATACAAATTAGGCTTTCAATTTGTCTGCTAAGCCAAATGCAGTTTATTACATAAAGACTCATGATACCAAGGCACCTCAATCTAAATTCAGTTTAATTTAATAATCACATATGTATGCACACACGCACACACACACACACACACATAAATTATTTAATGGAACATTAAGTAATTATAATTTTACAGGCATTCAGAAAAGTTTGAGTAGTCAAGTATAAATCATTATGTCTCATTTTCTTTTCTAGATCAAAGGTGTTGCTTACGACACCACCAGCAGCTGCTGTCTGTCTGTCTGTAAACGCTGCCTGCCCACCTGGCCAGTGGACACTGAGCATCTTCTGGTTCTGAAAGTGGCAGGATTTGTGAAGTGTGTATTGCTCACATAAACTCTATTTAGTTTGCCAAGGCTTTCTCTTTCAAAATGTGATAGATGTTCACACTGTGACAAGATTCAGAAACTTGAAAATGGGAGACCCACTTGCTGAAGGTCCTCAGAGAGGAAGCTCATGCACCAAAAAACCTGGATTTGAATTCTGACTCTGCCACTCAGCCTGGATGAGTAGCTAACCCTCTGCTTTACAGTCCCCATCTGTAAAAGATGCCCATAATTTATACAGTTATGTTACTAGTAAAACAAATATTAAAACTGTATCTAGCACATGGTGAAAACATACTACATATACATTCACAATGCCAATCTGGGCAACTGTGGTATAATTCTGAGATAATCTGACTTCTGTTTCACTGACAAAATGCCTGAGCATATACTTACAGGAGGAAATATTTATTTGTCTCACATTTTCAAAGTTTCCATCTATTTGGCAGAGAGGGAGTTGGGAGAGGAAACTAGCTCACACTGTCCTGGCCAGGAAGGGGTGATATAAACAGCAGAGGAGGATAGAGAACCCAGTCTATGCCTACACTCACAGGCTTTCTTCACCTCTTCTTGGAGCTTTTAGATTTCCCACTTGAACCTTTCTGGGCCCTCTCTAATAATTCTTAGCCATATTCAAAAGGGGTCTTCTGCCCTTGGTTATTGTGCACTAGAAACATCATGATAGACTCACCCAGAGATGTGTTTTACTCATTTCTTGGATATTTGTTACTCTAACCAGGTCTCAACCAAGGCAGAGTCAGTTCTGGGCTGGGCATTAAAACGTCTGCATAAAGACACAGCTTTTGTCCTCTTGTTTAGCAGAGCTAGGATTAACACTCTCCAGGTCACTGTGTACAGACCAGAGGGAATCCCTCCAAGCTGTTTGGCTTCCCCATGCCTATCAGGCCACCCCATCTGGATTTCAGCTCCAGTGATGTGGATTTTATTTGCTCTCCCCATTTTAGTATTTGGAGTCCCACTGTGCTCCCAGTTCTTTGCATACCCCACTGTCTTTAACTCACTTTCTCTCTTTCCTCATGTGACAATGGCTCTGGGAATGAGATCTTCCATCACAGAAGCACAAGAGGGCAGTAGTGGCTCTTACGCTTGACCATGGTGGGGAAGTAGACATGGCAGAGGCTGAGCAAATGGAGGGAAGGAAGACAAAGAAGGAAGAAAAAACAAGTATCATGAAAAGAACCAAGAACTAACCTTAATTACTTCCCCTTTGTCTTTGTTCCCTCCCCTTCAGGATGGTGTAGAAATTAATTCACCAAAGTGTATTGTTGGGGAAAGGAATTCAGGATACAGCCAGAGAGACGAGGAAGGTCTTTAGAGACTGAAGCTTTGCCGGGAGGCTGAGGCACCAAGTACCTTAAGTGATCTAGGAAGAGGCTTCCCATTCTCAGGCCACCTAGGGGCCAAAGGAGCTTCTGCTGTGCTCAGGTCTTCCTTTGATTTGGAACTAGGAAGTGCCCCTCTCCTCCTTGAAGCAGTCTTTACCTACCCTAGCCTGAAGTTTCCTCTCTCTCTCTCTCTCTCAGCCAAATGCCCTGAACTTGCACTGCCAAATGGCACACCCTGCCCAGGCCCAAACAAGCCAACAGTCCGTTTTTCTTCCATAAGATTTACAACCAGGAACTAGATTACAAGGTAACAAAAATAAGCAGAGAGCAATTATCAAGATAAGGGTGCTTTTTTACAGCCTAGTAGCTGACTTCCAGCTTCTATTTTCTTTTCCAAACTGGATTGACTTAATGTTTCACCTCTCTCTCTCTCTCTCTCTCTCTCTCTCTCTCTCTCTCTCTCTCTTTCTCTCTCTCTCTCTAAGGTAGCCAAATGTGCAAGGTTTCCAAGGCCTAAGGGATTTCTGTGCTACAAACTGAGACAATACTGGTGCTACTGAACTTGGGTTCTGAGACCCCCTCAAAAATCACATTTACCCAGCAGTCCTTGAGAATGCAATTAAAACCACAAAACCAGTGGCAGAAAGCAGTAAAAGGAGATGTATTCAATGTGACCACACTGGGACTGGGGACAAAGAGATCCATTGACCTCTTCAGTCTATTTTTAGGGTCCTCAAGTTAAATTAAGATTTGGATAAAGGTCTGGGGGATACACACATCTAAGCAGTCCTGGTCACGGTATGACTCTGCCCACCACTGATTCACTATGATCTCTGTTTAGTCTCACTCTGTAAGGTGGTCTGACAACATGTTAGAACTGTATGAAAACTCTTTTCTAAGAGACAAGCTTCCCCAGTACTGAGGTCCATTGCTTCAGTAATCTGATAGTGTTAAATTGAGGAACACACGTGTGTCTCTTTAGAACATCTCCTGTTCTACCAAGCCATGTATTCTGGAACTAGAAGTAAAACTTGGTGACTCAGCACCGAAGTTAGACATGCCTCCTCCTCACCTCCCAGTCTGAGACTACGGAAAGCTCTGTCAGGCGGGGAGGCTCTGAAGGTGAGATTTGGAACTCCTGCAGGTGCCTGTTTTGTGTCCAGTGGGCAACAACATCATGAAGAACATTACCAAAGTAGGAGATGCCAATATCTGATTCCTGCTTCCTCACATGGAGAAAGAGGAGAGCTAGCGCTGGGTCCTGCCCGAGTATTCAAATGGCCATTTTCTAGAAGATGTTCATAAGTCAAGATAAAGGGAAAGAGAATTCTGCCCTTTCTGAAAGAAAGAGAATTCTTTCCCATTCTGGGCGTGGGACGCCCAGCATGGCAGCTTAATAATAGCTGCCTAGAGATGCAACACCTCTGAAGCTGTTAAGTACAGAATCTACTCCTTTTCTTCCAGGGGCTTGGGTCCATCTTTTTAAGCCCACCTGAACATCTAAGTTGTCCCAACAGTGCTTACTGCTATTTTCATTGTTAGAATCCAGAAGACACCGGGGACATTTCCCTGAAATGGACCAAGTGCCACGCAGCCAGCAAAGCAGTCAGTAGGAGTGAGTATGTGGGCCTTGGTTGGCAGTCTACCTTCCTCTTTGCACCTCTCTCAGCCCAGCTGGATATGTCGCCTTTCCTGACTTGGGAAGGGTTATTTAAAGTCTCCCTAAAGGTCACCAGGCCTGCATGACTTCTCACACTTCCTAAAAACTGCAGAACCCAAATGGTGCAAATTTCAGACTACAGAGCTTTGCATCCTTTATGTGCCAGGAGAGGTAGAATTCACATCAGCGCACAGCAAACAAATGACACTTGGGAATCTTCCAGGCTTAAATGTATTAATATATACACACACGTGTTATGTTTTCTAATAGCACTGAAGACTGTTGAACCAAGATTAGTTAAAAGCAACACATACATCATGCTCCTTCTCCTTTTTACAAATGACACATCTTCACATTTTGTTTTTGCAATTTTTAAATGGCAAAATACCAAGAGCTGATTTATATACTGAAAACAGAGTCTCTTGAGTAAATTAGGAAATAGAATTTGAATTCCTGAACATATTTATTTTTCCCTCTAGTTAATACTGCTTGTTATTCTAAATCTGAGTGCAGATGCTAAAAAGAGAAAAGTAGCCCCTCCTGAGGGGCCTTTGTCACCTGTAAATTTCCATGACAAGTTGTGCTTTGCATCATGAAATTTGCTTCTTCTATAGCAAATTGACTTTCATGAAGGTGACTTTGGAGCCAAGTTGTCTTGCTGGTTCACAGACGTAAATCCTGCCAGCCACTCTGTGGATCTGGCAAGCTAGAATGTCACCTGTAAAAAAATAAAATAAACATACAAACAAACAAAGAAACACCCCACCATTTTCTACCACATCCTCCACAGCCCTGCCTTACTGCTGGGAACACACACACACAGAGAGAGAGAGAGAGAGAGAGAGAGAGAGAGAGAGAGAGAGAGAGAGAGAAAGAGAGAAAGAGAGAAAGAGAGAGAGAGAGAAACACAGAGACACACAGACACACAGAGAGAGACACAAACACAGAGACACTAGCGCAGACATACACACACAGAGACAGAGACAGATACACAGACATATACAGATAGACACAGATGTATGCACAGACACACATAGCACTTACACAGACATATATGCACACATATGCACAGACAGAGAGAGGGAGAGAGAGAGAGAGGGACTAGCACAGACACACACAGTGAAAGACAATAGACAGATACAGACACACAGACATATACATAGAGACACACAGATACATGCACACACACTCACAAAAACATACATGCATTTGCGCGTGTGTGAGTGTGCACACACACTCACAGAGATGAACCGCTTAACAAGATTTCCAGCATTCTCTCCCCTAAGTGAAACAATGTCCTCACTGTCAGTAAACAATGAGAATCATCCCTATGCACCCAGGTGAAGAGTCACAGCTCTTAGATGGAATGGTCAGCTTTTCCAAAACAGCATTGTGAGCCAAGACTCACACTCAGGTGCTAGTAAAGCTGATTCTGGCAACTGCTATCCATGGCATTTATTTTTAAGGCAAGAAGGGTTTCATTGGTGATAAGACAAAATAGACTTTCCACTCTCCTCCCTCAATCTGCAGGCTTGGCCTTGACTTTCTCTTAGCTCTGGATTTTTAAAGTCTGACAACATACCTTAAGAAATCACCTCTCTTGTCTCAAGTTGGCACTGGAAATGTTAAATCTGAAAGTGGGATGTCTAAGCGGCAAGTAGCTATCTGAAACAACTCCAGCTTCCTCGGTTTTCTTCACAGATTAAAGCCATTCTGAAGTCACCTTAGAATTATCTGTCCCTTCTGCTTCAGTAGGAGGTAAGCCCTCCTAACAACTCAGATGACTGGCAGCAAAGCTCTGAGCAGTGGCCATTCTGCTGGCTCCAGGAACTGCGGACTGAGGTTGAATGTGCACTGGGTGTTAGAACAGAGAATGCTGTTCCAGCTAGCCTGAAAAGGGAATGTATTCGCACTTTCTAAGAAAGCACAAGTTGGGATGGTATGGGGGCATTTTCTTGGGCAGTAGAGTAGAACAGAAAGAAGTATCTAAATTAACATCGAAAGAAACCACTGACAAGAAGACTAGACTCTATTCCCCACCAGGACTACCTACAAGTGCCAGGGCAGAAGTGAGGAAGGTTTAGGATGGGCACTGTGTACATAGCCTAGAAAGGGTCACAACTGGTGGCCCAGGGCTATATTGAACTTCTAACCTTTCCCACCTCTGTGGTTCATTTTTATTCTTTTATTTTTTCTTAATAAACTGTCATTATTTCTACTGCTGTCCGTATATCCCTGGGCTAACCCAGTGTTCTAGTACACAAGAACTTTGAAACCCAAGACGATGCCCACCATCTACAATCTACACCTATATCATGTATACCCATTGATAATGTCAGCTGGTCCAGATCTAGACTCCCAAAGAGACAAACAATCCTCTGGGTTTGTCTGGGAGGCATCAGGTAGATTCAGTTGGTTGAGGGATGAAGATTATCCTAAAATGGGCAGCACTGTTCCACTGTCAGATTTTCAACTACACAAAGGATAAAAAAGAAAGCTGAATACCTGAGTTCTAACACTCCTACTGCCATGACTCTGCTGTTGTGACAGACTACACCCATAAACTGATCTGAAACAAACCCTTCCTCCTTTAAGTTGCTTTTGGCAGGCCAACTTGTCTCAGCAATGAGCAAACACACCTTCCAATGGTCTGAACTAAAGCTATCCATCTTCATTGTCTAACTGACTTACCTTGCTTACATGAGCCAGGGAGGGACAGCAGAAATAGATCTGGGGCTTCCGATACTATCTTTTAATTTGGGTTCTCTCAACTCTTCAGAAGACTCAAGAAGAAAGTCCTGGGGGTAGTTTTTTGTTGTTATAGGTAACCATGAAGAAGGGAGATACCTAAGTCACCTGGAAGAAAGCAAGTGTAGAAGAGGGGCCCAGGGCATGGCACAACTGGGTACTGATGAATTTGATTCACTAGGGACTTGTTTTCTAGATGAGCCAGTTTCATCCTTCATTAAGTTTTACTTCCCTGAACTGTGCTATCTTATTGCTTGTTTGCTCAGGATAATTTCCTCTGGAGCCCTGTCATACTTCTCTAGGATCTCCAAGCACATGCCATCTAGATTGCCAAGCAGCAATTGAGAACACTCACTAAGCGAGCCCCACCCTAGACATGGCCTGGGTAAATAATCTGATCAGGAATACAACAATCAACAAGATCAATGTGTTTTCCATACCAAAGAAAGCAAGAACATGCCATCAACATATGCTTTATAGGTCAAAGTATTGAAGATTCTTTTTTTCTTTGAAAAGTTCAAGTGATATAATAGACATAAAAATATTCAGAGCTACTACAAGTTTGAAGAACTTAATCTTAGTGGAAATGGGAAATGTTCTGATAAACAAACCTGCCTTTAAGGCAGCAGCTTAATAAGTTTATAAGTATATATTGTGTTAGTTTGGGGCACATGGTGTCTGCATCATTTATTTATTGATCTATTTTTGCTACAGTTGTAACCCAGGGCCTCGAGCATGTTTAACATGCACACTATTGCTCAGCTAATTCTTAGACCTTTATCACAGTTTTATATTTTTGTACTATAGTTTATTTAATAATGTATAATGGATAGACCAAACCAAATCATTTTAATGTTCAGAAATTTAAGATTCAATATTAATTAGGATCACTGAGCTACATTAGCAGTTTAGAATTAGGTTTTCACACTGAACATGAAGTAGAGCTTTTATAAAACAAGACACAAAACTTAAACGCCATAAAGGGTAAGTCTGCAGATATCATCATATAATGTGCATAGCAGGCTCAGTCAATAAAATGCTTACCATACAAGCATAAGGACCAGATTTAGAATTCCCAGGCCCCATTCAAAAACCAGATATGATGGCAACTCTATAGCCCCAGTTCTGATGTATGGGGATATAGGGGGCTGTGGGGACTGGAAGTAAAGAATCACCAAGACAGATGGATCCCTGGATTTCATTTGCAAGTTAGCCTGAAAAAATTAATGCAGTTCAATGAGAGCCCCTGTTTTAAAAACACAGATGTTGACATTAAGAAAAGACACCCAATATTAGCTTCAGGCTTCAATACCTACACTAAGATGTGCGCACACATGTATACACACACACACACACACACACACACACACACACACACAAACACACACACACACAATCACTCACACAAATAATTTTCAAGAAAGAAAAAAATTAAGTTCTATATGGAAAGTACAAAAACAAAGAGCATAATCAAAATCAGATTTAAAGACATGAAGTGGTGAGATGTATGGGCATAGGGACATGTGTCTATGATCCCAGCACTCAAAGACAAAAATTACTCTAAGTCTGAGGTAGTCAGTATACATAAAATGTAAGACTCTGTCTAAGAAATAAAACTTTTTAAAACTAGGAAGAAAATGTAAAACATGAATAATACAGAAGCTATCAGGTTAATGGCTGTACTATTCAAACACTTTTCATAAACCTAAGAAAGAGAAACTGGGGGCAGGACCAGGGAATTCATATTAGAAATGTAAAGGGGACCTTAAGAAATGGCTCAGCAGTTTAGAGAACTTGCTGCTCTTGCAAACAACCTGGGACCCAAATGACTGCTCACCACCAGCTGCAACTCCAGTTCCAGGGATCTAACATCCTTCTCTGGCCTCTGCAGGTATCTGTGTACATGTGTGAATGTGTATATATATAAATGCTTACCATACAAGCATAGGGACCAGGTTTAGAATTCCCAGGACCTATGTAAAAACCAGGTATGATGGCAACTGTATAGCCCCAGTTCTGATGTATGGGGATATTCTCATACACTGAATAAATAAATATTTCTTTAAAAAGATATAAATACATAAATCTATAAAAAGATGTTCAACCTACTAAAAAAAATACAGATCTAAACTGCAGTACTTTTCCATTCTAATATTGATAAAAATTGTATTTATAGAGAAAACTTTCTTTTATATGTTGAAAGTAAGAATATAAATTGCTATAGAATTTGGGGGTTGTTGTTTTCTATCTTTGAAGGAATTTTCTCACTTACCTTTAAATTATATCATGTTTGCCTAATGGCTTAGCAAGTACACATCTAGAATAGGATTCTGTAATAATGTATGCATACAGGAACAGTGATATGTGTGTAAGAGAAGGATCCAACAAGTCTTGGCATATCTGTTCAGTGGTATATAATTATACCTATTCAGAAGATGGAACACTATTATAAGTGCTGATCTGAAAACTCATGTAATGTATTCATTTTTAACTATAACAGTATTCAGTCTTTGAGAGCTCCTTTAACATATTTTGATCATACTCGCCCACGCTCCTCCTCCACCTTCTCCCAGATCCCCCTCATTCTCCCGTCACTCCCAATTGTAATATATTCTTAAATGAATAAATTTGTAGAAAAATATGTACATGAAAATGTGTATATAAAACAGATACTCATTCTAGTTTATAAAGAAATATGCTATAAATACAAAAATAAGTGATAGAGGGGTCAGGGATTTAGCTCGGTGGCAGAATGCTTGTCTAGTAAATGGAAGGCCCTGGGTCCAGTCCTCTGCTCTGGGGGAAAAAAACAAACAAAAAACTAACAAAAAAAATACCCAGAAAAATAAGGTAACTTGCACAGAGATTATTTTTTTTCCTTTTCTGGGGAAGGAGGGATGTTACAAGGACAGACGGCAAGGTACCAACAGGGAGAGAAGTGGCATTGAGGTGCATGATGTGACCTTCACAAATACTCAATAAAAAGTTATATAAGACTAGAAAAACTCGATGTTGAGAGCTCAAAGCTGGGCACAGTACATCTGCAGTAATGAAGAAGAGAAGAATAAATGCCTAGGTAGCTTTCTCCTTAATATGTGGTCCAGGGCATAAGCCCAGCAAATAGTGCTTCCCACTATTAGGGTGACTCTTCCCACATCAGTTACTTACACTTTGTTTTCAGTAAAATATTTTATAGCATAGCCCTGAGAATATGATTCCCACTGAACTTGAATTATGATAAAACCACATTATCCTTTCTAGCTAGGAGGGACACATGAAGCCCTGTCCTCTGGGACCGTATCTATTGAATCTCCTTAGGGTAAGGTCTAACACAGGACCTTATTTTGTGATCTAAGACTTTTTTGAAAGTCACTTGCTCCTTGCCCCTCAGACCACCACATAATGCTCCATAAAATGCCCTTCAGGACCATGATCTTAGAAATTTATCTCTACATTCCCTATAGGTCAGTGACTGATATTCCAAAGAGATTCAGCAGATTCTGTCAGAGAGAATGGGGCTTTATGCTTTCTCCCCTCCTAGCTAGAGAGGATAATGTGGCTTTATCATGATTCAAATTCAGTTGGAATCGTACTTCCAGGGATACACTATAAAATATTTTAGTGAAAGTAAAAGGGTAAAAAAACAGCTCTCAAACTCAAGAGTGCCTCTACCTTAGCCTCACCTTGCAGTCATGACCCTCACAGCTGGATTGAAGGAATTGTGCCTTTGCACAATCCTCAGCCATCAATCTGAGGACTAGAACAGGAAGAACTTAGAACAGAGAAAGTCTCTGGTAATAAAGAGACACATAGAGAAGAAGTGAAATAGAACAGGGGAAGTGAGTTAAATGGAAGCGATGTTGACAGATATTAAGGCCCAATAGGCAACATCTGGAGGTTCCAGGTTTGTGTGTCCCTAAACAAGGACTTGAACAGAGAACCTTCATTACAATGGAAGCAGAGACAGTCTGTTAAACAACAGAAAACTTCCAAGAAGCAAAAAGTGGACCAAAGCAAAGAAAAAGAGTTTGCTAGCTCAGTTGAGCTGGACAGAGAAGGGAGGAGTTAGACAACATAATGTGGCTTTGTGGGGGCATTTGCATAACATGGACTCTCTCAAGCACTTCTATCTGTCTGTTACATGTAGTGGTACATAGAACTTTATGAATTACATGTCTTGTTATTATCTAAAATCTCTACCCTGGGATGTGCATTTTAATATAATAAGGAATCAGGGGTCAATTTCAAACAGTTTATTGTATCTCTTGTGTCCACTCCAGTGGCTCCTGACAGGTTTATTCAGCCTCTGTGAGGGCCCCTTCATACTCTATACTTCACACTGAAACAATCCATGTGAAGTAAGAAGGAAACTTGATTCAACACAACCTAGCCAGGCTGGTTCAAACTACCAGAGTCTGGCACCAGGCCAGATTATTTTTAGATGTATTTAAGTACAGGATAATTTGGGGGGGGGGGGAACGTTCCTGGTAAGAATTACCTTCAATCCCATGTCTCATCCTCACGTTATACATACAACTCTCTTGAAGATGACTTCACACACACATCACTCCTATGTGAAGCAGGCCACACACATATGATAGAAACATGCTCAAAGTAAATGTCCAAGTTGGGGAGGCAGTGCTAGAGCTCAGGGGAGCACCTGTCTCAGTGCTGCTTTGCAGGTGAGTGCCTGACATGCTAATGAGGCGTTTCTTTCCTTCTGTTTGGTTGTGTGTTAGCCAGAGCTAATACTTCTCAAGGTGTTTCTCAATGCAATGATATCAAGTTCTTCACAGGTAGGAACACCTTCAATGTCTCAGCAGCCTAAGGATATAAATGAAGTAGGAACCCCTTTACAGTTTCAGAAGTATCTGTGTTGTGGGTAAATAATCTGTTCATGATTTTTCAGAAGTGAACACAGAGCTCTTACAAAGGCTTTTCAAGCTTCCATATACATTCTGATCACCTAGCATCTTAACACAATGTAGCTTATGATTCAGGAAATATGTGTTCAGGGCCTGAGATTCAGTCTTTATAACAAGCTTCCAGGGAATACTTTGGTCTTACAGGACCCTAGAATTCAGCCTTTTCTAGGTACAGCTTCAAGTCATGCCACAAAAAAGATGATACAGAGAGGCTACACTCTGTCCCCTAAAACACTGATGTTTCCATGGTGATAGCTGTTGTCTTCACTCATAACCTCATTGTTAGTTCTAAACTTCAATGCGTATTTAGTGATATGCAAATGACCTGAGTCTAGCTTCTGAGGATGGCTCAGGTTAACAGTTTTGTATTTTTCTATTAAAATTTTGCCATATTACTAAACAATAGAGCAGGGGAAGGGGTCATTGAGAATGCTTCTCCAAGTCTCCTCTTTTAAACGGAATAGTTAATCTGTGTTCTTAGAGGACAGATCTCTTGTGACCTAACCTCCTAATGCAGCCTGTGTTCTAAGGTTGATACAGTCCCTTAAGGAACTCAAAGAAGAAAGGGGGGATTGCACTAATAGAATCTGGAGAAGTGGAATGAACTTAAGGCTAGAGGCAGGATGTCAACTAGAAGGCTGCTGTGATAATTTATGTGAAAAGTTATCATCATGCCTAGGATGTGATTCATTTGTTAGATTGGTTGCCTACTATGCACAAAGTCATCCACAATACAGCAAAAATGGAACATGTGATACATATCTACAATCCCAGTACTCGGGAGGTAGAGGTAGGAGGATCCTAGGCTCAAAGTCATCTTCAACTAAATAGTGAGGCTGAAGCCTTCCTGTGATAGATTAGATGTTTCCAAAAGGCTTGACTGCAGAGAAAAAGACCTACTATGAATGTAAGTGGAATGATCCAATGGGCTAGATTCCCAGACTACATTAAAATGGGGGTGGGGAGGCGCTAAAGTAGAGAGGAACACCAGTATTCATCTTTCTGCTTCCTGACAGCAGACAGAATGTGACAATCTCACTTGATGCCAACACAATAGGCATCCCCTCAAAAGCAAAGCCAAAACAAACTCTTCCTTTCTTAAGCTGTGTCTTATCAAATATTTGGTCATAGCTATATTTGAACATACGCTGTTCAAAGTATTAGCTCATACACTGACCTCAGCTGGAATAGCAGTGATGCTGTGTTAGAGATCAAAACAAATTAGAGAAATATTTTTTTAAAAAGTAGCTAGTGAAGGATGAGACAATTCAGTAAAAACTAAAACGCAGAAGGTAAAGGACAAATCCCCCTCAAAAATGTATACTCGTGACTCATAAGAATATAAAATGAACATGTGCTATAGATTTTATTTTACTCATAAAGAAGGAGCCAGGCAGATGTTACATCTGATTCACAGGAGAAGCTGAAAAACACGTGTTTATAGCTCAGGAATATTAAAATGAATGTTCAAATGGAAGCAAAACTAGCTTTCTTCCACAGCAGGGGACAGAGCCCAATGGTTCTTGTAAGGGGCAGGATGAACCATTGCACATCTATCCATAAGAATTATTTTGCGTCCTGTCAGTTACATATAATTACAGGGTTGTAAGAAAGCTGCTATGGAAATCAGACCACCCAGAAAGCATCCTCTACACACTGCATGGATTCTCACAGAGGGCAAATGCTTCCTCCAGGATGATGTGGAATGCTGTAGGGGGAGAATCCTAAGAGGCTGAGGGGGAAAAGAGAAACCAATTAGATCACATTTGCCTAGTGAACCCTTCTAGATGATGGAGAATGAGTCTTTCTTTGTCAGTGATGAAATACCCAGACTCAGTGGCTTTAATTTTGGGAAGACTCGAGTCTTTCCATGTGCTGAGTACCATTTGACCTTCATTGGGTACCAGTAATGCAACAAACAGATGTTGACTGAAAGAAACCTCCAGGGTGGCTGCTACAAATTTGAAATACATTTTTTTTTCATTAGAAAACAAATGATCACCAATATGATCACTGTTCCTGTCAAATAATCATGTTCTTCAGAGCTCTTCAATACAGAAACTGCTTTCCAAACCACAGTTCACAGAACAGGAAGTGAAAAGGGCCAGCTCCCATTTGTCAACTTGCAGGAAAAGTTATATGAAATTATTTTTAACAGGGCAAGAGACTGGGGAGATGACTCAAGGTATAAGAGTTCTTGCTATACAAGCATGAGGACCTAAGTTTATATCCTAGCAACCACATAACAACCAGGCCTGCTCTCATGTGACTGTAACCCCAGTGCCATGGCAGGGACCAGGCATATAGAGATGGAGCTTCCTGGCTTTACACACACATGTATATGCACATGTAACATACACATGATAACTTGGCGTATGACGTATATGGATTCATCTGGCACAAACTCGAGTTTCCTCTGAGGTCATAAGATTCCTAGATACAAATTGCCATTTTAAGAGCCTATACTGATTCTTGTTACCAAGCAATATAGTGACTATTATCTGTGGAGATTCTGAGTTTCTCAGTCTCAGCACCTGCCTCCTACTTACCACAAGTAAAATCTCACCTTTTTGTAGAAGCACAGTTGAGAAAGGCTTGAGGCCTTCTGAGTTGCATGATGTTTTAAACAATGTCTCCTGCCCCATAGACCCAAGTTATCCAGGGACTAGAGTTCAATATCTATAAACAAGCCTCACCTTGCTCTGGCCTGTCTCCTCCTTTGAGTCAAGTCCAGAGATTAGAACCCGGTGCCTTGTTGACGCACTACTCTGGAGGCAGCTGCCAATTTTGCTGGACTTTGAGTTCACCTCTCCCCTTCTTTTCCATCTCTCTTCATCTTATACTCTTCCAGTATTGAACAGAGTGAGATATGAACTCACATTTTCTGATTCTGGATTCTCTAAATCTCAGCACCCTTGAGCTTCAGTCCCAGGCATGCAAAGAGCCTTCAGCACTTGCCTGTCAAGTGAGTTAATCCTTAGCACCACATTGCTCACAACTGAACACCAATGAACACAGCTTAAATAAAGGCTTTATGCTAGCCACTGGGCTTCAACTTGAAGAAGTTGTTAATGGCTTAAAGGTTCATTTATGATAGCATCCACATTAGACATTAGAAATAATCATTCCATGGCAGACCCATGCCTAGCACACACCTTTTAATTAATTAGATCATATGATGGCTATTACTTTATCAATTGTGGTGACTCAATCATCCTTTTTGGCTTAGAGACAAAAGGTGCATGTGTGTGTGTGTGTGTGGAAATTTGAAGGAAAAGATTTCTTCTTTTAAAGAAATTGAAAGAAAACTGAAAAGAACACCTTGATCTCTGGGGCTAATTGTATTCACATATCCTCTGGCTTAGCCCCCACCAAGATTCTGATCTGCATTCACTACCTCCTTCAGGGTCTCCGCACTGGAAAACACACCTAACCTTAGCCCAACACCAGCTGCTGACTCCTAAGGTGGCCTTGCCCAACCTGCTTCTCTGTGCATAGTTCACTAGGCTATGCCTGTCTTCACTGGCAAAATCCAGTTTGTTCTGGGTTTTAGTATAGTCTATATTTCTAACAAAACTCAGGTCTTCCTTCTTTCACAGATTCAAATGCTATTGAAATATCAAGAGACATCAAAATCCTTGACTGGAGCTTATATCTGCTTTATCCTGGTCTCTATGACAAAGAGAACTCTTCCTCCCCAGGGACCCTGTTTACAGTTCTACCTCTCTTTTTCAGTCTAGACTAGAGAGCACTGTTCTCTCTCACTTATAACTGCAGTACCAAATAGATCACTAAACTGACATTTAAATCTGTGCTTTATAAAACTGTATTCTTCTCAAACAATTCTAGAATTAATTTCTGACTTTCCCTTTCTAACAAAAAAAATTCATTATTTTCAGCTGGTGGTGATGCTTGCTGAGCAGGTATGGGCAGAGGGTCTCAGCCTGATCTGTGTAGTGAACTATAGGATAGCTAGGGCTACACATTGTGAATAACTGAAAAAAGATATTATGAAAGAAGGGAGTAGATGGGTGGGTAGGTAGGTAGATAGATAGACAGACATATGAGAGAGAGAAAGAGAGAGAGAGAGAGAGAGAGAGAGAGAGAGAGAGAAATTCAGATAGATATTTTTGTTCATGATGATTTGTGGACTTGTTGGATGAAATAAATTTCATTGATCTCTTTCATTTTCTCTTCCATAATGATAACAGGTGGTACTCCCTGGTTATTCAGAATATACAATGCATCTTTCTAAGTGAAGTCTATTCACTCCCATTCAATACACCTAACAGTCCCATAAAATTGGTCCTTTGACTAGCCTAGTTATTGAATGAGTCATATAAGACTTAGATAAGGTGGTTGATCAAGTTTCACAGTATTGAACAGCGTGAGATAAGAACTCACATTTTCTGATTCTGGATTCTCTAAATCTCAGCACCCTTGAGCTTCAGTCCCAGGCATGCAAAGAGCCTTCAGCACTTGCTTGTCAAGTGAGTTAATCCTTAGCACCACATTGCTCACAACTGAACACCAATGAACATAGCTTGAATAAAGGCTTTATGCTAGCCACTGGGCTTCAACTTGAAGAAGTCGTTAATGGTTTAAAGGTCCATTTATGATAGCATCCACATTAGACATTAGAAATAATCATTCCATGGGAGACCCATGCCTAGCACACACCTTTTAATTAATTAGATCATATGATGGCTATTACTTTATCAATTGTGGTGACTCAATCATCCTTTTTGGCTTAGAGACAAAAGGTGTATGTGTGTGTGTGTTTGGAAATTTGAAGAAAAAGATTTCTTCTTTTAAAGAAATTGAAAGAAAACTGAAAAGAAAAAAAAAATCCATGTGGAAATGAAATGTCCTATAAAATTCTGGACCTGGAAGTAATTAAATAAGTTTCCCCTTGGGTGTTAAAAGTGACCTCCCATGGGCCAGCAAGGTAGAGCAGAAGATAAAAGCACTTGCCACCAAGCTTGGTGAGCTGAATTCAATCCCTGGGACCCACAGAGTGGAAAGAAATAACTGATTTCCACAAGCTGTGCTCTGACCTCCACGTGTGAAACATGGCACAAACCCCTCCACAAGGGGATATATGTAATAAAAATACTTTTAAATGAATACTCGTTGCCAAAGCAAAGGTCAATCACAGGTCACACCATAGAGTGTACCTATTACAGAGAACTTCAGGTTGTTCTCTCAGATACCCAAGATCATGTTCAAGAGCTTTGGCTTTGAAACAAGCCCCTCCTGTTCTCAGAGTCCATCTCTTTCACCATAAGACTTTGATAGGGTATTATGCCACTCCCTGTTATGAGACTGTGCCTGAAGAGACCTGAGCAGAGGGGAGGATCCTATACAATATGGCAGTGAGTGGGCTTATTATTGTAGTCGTGTACTACTAAAACCTGTTAAAGGCATTTGGGAAAGAGTCAGAGCCTCCTGTGGAAGGTATCTGAGAGAGACTTATTGGGAAAAGTGCACTTTTGAGGCCTGAAGAAGCAAACTGAAAGAGACCTAAGACACATAAAACCAAGAAAATATTTTTTTTACCTAGGTTTTATGGGTAAACCAATATAGGAAAATTTAAAATTTAAAAAAGTGCCCCAGAGCTGGAGGAGGGACAGTCTCTAGGTCTCAACTTTATAATGGAGTCGGCTTCATGCTCATCACATGTACTATAAGCCTATAAATTGTCACTGCTAAAGAATGTGGTTTTAGTCCCTTCCAAATTATTTGTTTGTAGAAGAACTGGAGCTAACGAATCCTTCCGGGTGTTTATTCAACTGGAGAAACTTGTGGGACTTCTAGTTTCTCTTGCCAAGGGCCTGTGACAGAATGGAAAAACCAGCTCAGCCTATTTCTGACTGAGAGACAAGGACATACTTCCAGGAGAAAGGTCATCTGAAGAGAAGTCACTGAGCAGGACTCGCATCAGAAGGGAGAGTCCTTTCTGTGTATCACTCTTCCCTCTGATTGCTGTGTCGAATGGATCAACATGTCCCTTCTTTCTCCCACCGAGAGAGAACTTGGCTCTCTTGCCCCTCTCCTCTCCAAGTGTTCCATTTCTATGAGAAAAAGTAATATAGTCTTTCTCTAGATTCCTCAGATCAATTATCCCTTCAACAGCCTGAATGACCCTATCAAACCTAAGCTCGTTCCTTTGCGTGGCCTGGCCTCTGAAATCCCTCATGGCCACAAGGTCCCTTCTTGTTCATTCCACCCATTCTCCTTTTCAGTTCTGCAAGCCAGGTCAGGCCTCTGACATCCTTCCAAATAGAATTCTCCTTCCCTCTTTGTTCTTTCATATATATATATATATATATATATATATAATCTTTCCTGCTTTTTTTCCATTTTCTATGTTGTTCTCAGTATGTACTGTTTTATTCTGTTATATTTTTGAAATAGAGAACGTTGCAAGGTTATCCTAGAACTCACTATGTTTCCCAGGCTGGCCTCAAACTCATGAATGTCATCTGGCTTCTACTCTAAGTGCTGGGATAATGACACATATGGACATTAGGATTGAGACGTTGGGATCTTTTCATTCTACCTCACCTCAAGATGCCCTGAATTAGGAAGCCATTCCCAACGATTTAGTGTTCAATTGAGTTTTCATTTAATTTCTCAAACCATCATTTATCACAACTTCAAATGCTTATATTATAGACACACAAACATATATGTGTGCATACATATATGCCTGCCATTACATATATTTTCAAATGTTTGGTTTTTTTTTTTTAAGTGTAGGTTCGTGGAAGAAATTTCTTGTAGAAATTATGGTTTTTTGGTTTGGGGATTTTGTTTGTTTGACTTTTTTTCTCTTTTATTGTTTGTTTTATTTTTGTCTTGGTTTGGAATTTTGAGATAGGATCCCTCTATATAGCCCGGGCTTACCAAAAGCTATGTACACCAGACTAGACTCAAGTGTACAGAGATCTGCCTGTGTCTGGCTTCCAAGTGCTGTGATTAAGGATGTGTGCCCCATGCTAAACATGATTGTTTGTGCTTATCAGCACAAACCCAGCAAGCAGCAGGTGGAATATAAACTGACATAAAGGAACTCAATTAATAAACATTGAACAATTATGTGCATGATGATTAAAGAGGGAAAGGGGGAGAGCTAAGAACAAATAGGTCCTAGCATTAGCTGCCAGGGATAGTATTATCCAGCTGACTATGGATGCAGGAAAATTTAAAATCCAGGTAGTCTGAATTCAAATGCACTTTATTTATGTGTGGTTACACTACTCTGGTAGAGACTTTCAACGACCACTTAAGGTGCTGGAGAGATGGCTCAGGGATTAGGAGTAAGAGCTGATCTTGCAGAGCATGGGGCTGTGCTGGGTTCCATCTGTCCCAGCTGTAAATTCAATTCCTAGGGATCCAGTACCTTCTTCTGGCCTCCATGTGCATCTCCACACATGTGGCATGCACATAGAGGCAAACACACATAAACAGAAATATGCATAAATAAATGAGGAAGCCATAAATACTGACCATTACATGTTTTGTGTGCACATTGCTTGCACTTATAAAGATTAACATAGTGATGGTTTACAAACATGAACACCTTGATAAGTTACTGACAAGAACAATTAAGTGCTTGATGAGAAAGTTGGGAGCTGTTGACTTACAAGTGCTCTCTCTTTTCCCAGGAACTGATGGGCTATGTTTGCCTGAACTTGTAAGTACTAACCTACTAGCCTACATCTCATTCCTCTTTGTTGTAAACATCCATTATTGCTTATTTCTATTCACCCCTTCAAATGATAGACTTGAAATAAGCAGACATAAATTCAGGAAATATTTGCAATGCAAGAATTAGGCCCACGGAGGTGCTAGCAATGATTTTCTTCCAGGAAACTCAGTGAATTCGAGGGTCCTTTCCAGAAGTCCCCAGGTGTTTTGTGTTCCAGAAGCTCTAATTCCTCTCTTCCCACCACAGGAAAGTGCTGGTCTCAAGGGAAAGAAGCCAATTAAGCAGTTGCTTAAGGGTGAAGCCAAAATAATTCAGGACATTTTAATGAAGCCTCTAGCTGCTTTTCCTGAAATCTAATGAGGATGTCACTGGAATGGAAACACAACAGATGCCACTAGCGTCGGGCGTCGAATGAAAGACAGGCATCCTGATTCAATTCAGCAGGCTAAGGCTAGGGGAGGACACTGCCACTGGATGCTTCAGAGACAAACTGAACAACATCCTTAAGGTCCCAGGCAGGCTAGATGAACTGTGTGCACCCTGAGCTACTATCCCCATGGGTCCAACTCCATAAGCTTCTATCTCTTTCACCTGCTGGGGTCTTATGAGGCAGAAGGGGCTTCGACCCATTTCTGCTTGGTGGGGTATTCTCTACCTACAGGTTCACTATTTACTGAGTTCTAGAAAATCAGGTCCCGCCTAGGCTTGGGGCGGGGGGTGGGGTGGGGGGTGGGGGGGGGTGGGGAAAGAGTCATGATCCAAGTGACAGGAAGTATTCAAAATGTAGCATAATAAAAAGCAGTATAAAACTTTTTAAAAATGTTTTGATGAGATGGGAAAGAAAATTAAAAATTTAAGCCTCTTAAAATGTAAATCTTGCCTGCTAGCATGCCTTACAATTTGAAAATTCTTACTTGTTAAAAAGCAGGGTGTGGGCTGGGCATGGTAGCGCATGCCTTTAATCCCAGCACTCGGGAGGCAGGGGCAGGCAGATTTCTGAGTCTACAAAGTGAGTTCTAGGACAGCCAGGGCTATACAGAGAAACCCTGTCCCCCCCCCAAAAAAAAAAAAAAAAAAAAAAAGGGCAAGGGGTGGGGGATGGGGAGAGGGAGCTAAGTACTGTGAGATGAACTTCAAAAATATGAGGAGTCCTAAGACATGAGTCAGGTCTCTGAAGTTCTTCTCCAAGTATAGCCATGGAATCATAGCCCTCCCTGCTGCAAGCTCAGGGATACCCTCCTCATGGGATTCATGACCCTCATAAGGCTATTCTGAGCACATTATGGTAATGACTCTAAAAATCTCTTGAAAGTTAAAGATTTCTAACCACCTGCTTTAGTTAGCTTAATCAATTAGGTCTCAACCTGAAATCAGAGAAGGGCTACTTATATTAGAAGCAAGTGTTTCAGGGCAACCCTGTCTCTTCCCAAAAGGCATATATTCCTTCTTCTCACTAGAGTGAGGGGAAACACCTGGGTAATGGGGTCACCTCCCATGGCTGGGGGACACATGTCTCAGCACAGAGTCATTAAATTAGACCTTGTTTCAAAATATTGCTGTACACATGGCACCACACATTGCCATGACATGGAGTAGGTATTCCCTCTGCTGCCATGCCTCAAATCACTAACTGTTCACATGCTCGCACTTCTACTTGTCTCTGGCAGAATCAGCAGCTTCATCTGATGGAGCCAGTGCCTCCCAGCATTGTGCTAGCTTGGGCTTTTTCATGCTCTGTGCATTCGTATCTGTAGGTCCACCATCCTATTACGGATGCACAGAAAGCTCAAATTTCCACTTAATTTGATATAATTATATATTCATATTCACTACAGCATTTGGAGATTCTTAGCAGAGCATTTAAAAAGAGTCTTGCTTTTTCTTATTTTTTACTACTTCACAATAGGAAAGCTAGACCTTTGCTTCTAAGGTGAGCAGATATTTTCATGAGGTGTTTTGTTTTGTTTTGTTTTGTTTTGCTTTGCTTTGCTTTGCTTTGCTTTGTTTTGTTTTGCCTCAACATTTGGAGAGCGTTGTTTCCTGGCAAGCAGTGCACTCTAATATGATGAAAGAATTGTGAAGCTCAACAAGACTGTGTGGGGACAAACATTTGTTATTATGACTTTAAACAGATCAAAGGGACTTTTTGGCATCTCTAACCCAGGTTGCTTGCAACCACTCACATGTTTAATGCATGTACAAACAGAAAAATGTCAGTTGTGCTGTGGTTTAAGTTTTAACCATTCATTCAATATCTAAATGACTTCAAATCTCACATTCATTTAAAAATAAATAAGTGAATAAAAATCTGAAATAGTGAAAATGAAGGGTCTATATGGTATGGTTCTCTAGAGTTTATTAGTTAATTTAAGCTCTTGAGATAGAAAGTTCTGGAAATATATTCAGTTGGTCATTTATTAAGTGAAAAGAAGAAAGGCCAAAGATTTTGGATACATATTACATTGTAATTTATTAACTTTTTTAGTGGTTGATAATACGTAAAAGTAAGTTGAGGAGTTAATAAACAGTAGGTACTGTTTAAGTATTTTTCATATATTGATTCAGAGTTTGGATGTGTTACTTAACCTAGTTTATAGATGAGAAAACTAAGGCACAAAATTAGATAAGAATTTGCTGGAAGTCACGTAGCAGAGAATAGCCTGACACTATAGTCTAAATTCCAAACTCATAAGATCTATCTTATGTTGTTCTATATTTTGTACTAATCATTAAAGAGTTTGCAGAATTGCCGAGTTATATGGAATATGCTATTAGGACTTTCTTTTGTGTTATTTTATTTCAGTGTGTGTGTGTGTGTGTGACTGTATGCAAGGCTAGAAGAGGGTCTTGGAGATAGACTTATAGTATTTGTCAGACCCCTTGACCCTGGACTTACAGGCATATGATATGCCCAATGAAGGTCCAGGGATCTGAATTCTGTTCTCTGCAGTAGAGCAGCAAGTAATCTTAACCACTCAGCCATCTCTCTACTTCTGGTTTATTTTTTACTTAAAAATCTCACACCTCACACCAGTCAGAATGGCTAAGATCAAAAATTCAGGTGACAGCAGATGCTGGCGAGGATGTGGAGAAAGAGGAACACTCCTCCATTGCTGAGGGGATTGCAAGCTTGTACAACCACTCTGGAAGTCAGTCTGGCGTTTTCTCAGAAAATTGGACATAGTACTACCAGAGGATCCAGCAATACCTCTCCTGGGCATATACCCAGAGGATGTTCCAACTGGTAAAAAGGACACATGTTCCACTATGTTCATTGCAGCCTTATTTATTTATTTATTTATTTATTTATTTATTTATTTATTTCCAGAAGATGGAAAGAACCCAGATGTCCCTCAACAGAGGAATGGATACAGAAAATGTGGTACATCTACACAATGGAGTACTATTCTGCTATTAAAAAATGAATTTATGAAATTCTTGGGCAAATGGATGTATCTGAAGGATATAATCCTTAGTGAGGTAACCCGATAACAAAAGAAATCATTGAATATGCCCTCACTGATAAATGGATATTAGCCCAGAAACTTAGAATACCCAAGATACAATCTGCAAATCACAAGAAAATCAAGAAGGAAGACCTCATTCCTCCTTTGAATAGGAAATAAAATACCCATGAAAGGAGTTACAGAGACAAAGTTTAGAGCTAAGACGAAAGAATGGAACATACAGAGACTACTCCACCGGGGGATCCATACCATAATCAGTCACTAAACTCAGACACTATTGCATAGGACAGCAAGTGTTTACTGAAGGGACCCTGATATAGCTGTCTCGTACAGAAGTGGATACTCACAGTCATCTATATGATAGAACACAGGGCCCACAATGGAGAAGCTAGAGATAGAACCCCAGGAGCTGAAGGGGTCTGCAACTCTAGAAGAGGAACAACAATATGAACTAACCAGAACGCCCAGAACATGTGTCTCTAGCTCCATATGTAGCAGAAGATGGCCTAGTCGGCCATCATTGGGAGGAGAGGCCCCTTGGTATTGCAATCTTTATATACCCCAATACAGGGGAACGTCAGGGCCAAGAAGTGGGAGTGGGTGGGCAGGGGAGCAGGGAGGGGGAAGGGGGGAACTTTTGGGATAGCATTTGAAATGTAAATTAAGAAAATAGCTAATAAAAAAATGAAAAAAAAAAATCTCACGCATCCCAGGCTGGCCTCAGATTCCCTATGTAGCTGAGGATCACCCAGAACTTCTGCTGCCCTAGCTTCTGCCTCCCAAGTACTCATAGTACACAGGTGATTGTCACCATGACCAGTTCATAAAATACTGGGAATCGACTCCAGGGCCACAAACCTACTAAGAAGACACTCTGCCTACTATATTATACCTCAGACCAAATTAGTGGGATTTATTTTATTTTCTGATCTGCTAAGTTATACACCCAACCAAAAATACTGAGGGCTTTTAAAATATTTGCCTTATTTTATTTGCATGTATTGTGTAGATGTGCATATGTGTACATGTGTGTGGTGCCCACAGGCACCCTGGAAATAGAGTGACAGGCAATTGTAAGTAAACCAGTGTGGCTTCTGGGACCTGAACTTGGGTCCTCTGCAAGAGCAGTCGGTGCTTTTGAGACCTATGCTCCTTTTTATGTCTTCATCCCCATGAGTTATTGTAATTGCAAATGACCTGAATAGGAATACTGCATCAATGAGCACATCAGCTTCTCCCAGATGTACAGTAGAAAATTAAGCCTATCTCTAAAAGAAGCCTGACTTCTGCCCTCCATGTGTGACCAGAGATAATGCCTTTGGGAGAGATACACTGAGGGCGAGTGAGCCCTGGCAAACAGAACTAACACTGAGGTTGGTGGCTTTGAGTCAATAGAGAGTTGATAAGATCTGATGGCTGAGGTCTACCATGTCATTCATGTCTGTGTCATAGAACCTCAATAAAAATTCAGGCCACCAACACTTCACACAGGACTTCCTGGCCCTCAAGTGTCCGTGCTGGGACATCAGTTCATTCTAACATAGGACCGGGTTTTCAACCTTCAGGGCTCCCACAAGCTTTTCACAGGAGTCATATATCAGATGGGTTGCATATCAGGTATTTTATATTATGACCCATAGCAATAGCACAATTACAATTATGAAGAAAGGAGAAAAATAATTTTATGGTTGGGGGTTACCACAACATATGGAACTTTACTAAAGGATTGATTGTAGCACTAAGAGTTGAGAACCACTGCTATAGGCAAAGAAACTCTGTATTTGGTTCCTTCCTAGGATTTATCCCTATGTGTCAGGCTTAGAGGATAGCGTTTGAATGGCCCTGAGCCACATGTGATGCTTCATCACTGAGCTTACAAAGGGAAAATACTCTCAGCTCTCTATATTGCTCTAGACTTGCATGCAGAACTTTTCTTCTTCAAAGCTCCTATGGTTATCATTATTTATGTTATTGGCAATGCCAAAAGTAAAACCAAGGTCTTCATATGTGCTAAGCCCAATCTCTTCCACTGAGCTGACCAGCCAGACAGCAGGGTTTTGGTTTGTTTTGCTTTTTCAGAAACACTTTACCATCAATAGCTTCCTAAGTGTAGCTTACAGAAATTAAATAACAGCTACAGACCCAGACACTGTAATGCCATCTATTCTCTTGCTGCTAAAGGGAGTATTGTATACTCTACAAGTTTAATGTTCAAGCTTTGTGTGTGGTCTCTCCACCCACACAGTAGCCCTGATACTTCCTTTTACGGGGGGTGGGGGTGGGGGAACGGGACGGGAGGGCTTCCAGGTCCATGTTCCTTGCTATCCAGGGAGTTCCTTTTCATGGAAATGATGACTAGGATGTCAACTGCCCATCATGGAGTCTGGCTGAGACTCAGCATAGAATGTTCATCTGTAGCGCTTTTGTAGGGAAGGTATTTTCAGAGTAAAGGTTCACAGGGGTTGGGTGGGGTGGGGTATGGTGGGAGGGAGAGTAGAGGGGAATAGCACACCAATAGCAACCTCCTAGGCACTTCACATCCATGCAGAAGCTCAGTATGTGACTTCAATGGGAAACAGGGTCTTTTTTGGTTTGAGATAGGGCCAGTTTGGATTTGAGTGGCTCCTACATACAATAAAAGTGTCCATAAATGAGAGAGAACAGTATACACAGAGAGACACACAGGGAGAAGCCATGCATTAAGGAGATTGTAATAGAAGCCAGGAGCACTGGTAACCAGCAGCAGCCAGGGAAAGACAGTAAGTGTTCTTCATCACAGATTTCAGCCTCTTTAACTGTGGGAGAATACTCTGATGATGTTTCAGGCTCCCTGGTCTTGAAGTTTCTTACCTCAGCCCTAGGGAGCCAATAGGAGTGATCCTTTGGGCAGATCCATGTCCCCACCCTTATGAATGGACCACAGCATAGACTCTCCTTTCTCTAGTTTACTCTTTTGTCCTAGAAAGAAATTATTTCAGGTACGATAAGAGGTCTTTCACGTTTCTACTTTGTACCATGTAGATTACAGTCACAGTCCAAAAGCAAACAAAGCCAAAAATCAGAGGTTGTTGACCCAGAGAGTAAACATCCCAACGAGGTGAAAGCAGCAGACTGGAGCTGGAGAGGTGGCAGAGGTGAAGATGCACCCGCCCTACCCACATCAGATGGCTCACAACTGTCTGTAACTCCTGCCCAGAGGATCCAAGGTCCCTCTCATCTAGAGTCCCTGCACTAAAGAAGACATATTCATACACCATTTAAAATAAAAATAAGTCTAAAAAAAAGAGCACTAGAGCAGAAGAGGATTTTTTCCTTTTTCTCTTTTCTTTTTCTTTCTTTCTTTCTTTCTTTCTTTTTTCCTTCCTTTCTTTCTTTCTTTCTTTCTTTCTTTCTTTCTTTCTTTCTTTCTTTCTTTCTGTTGGGGGTGGTAGTGGTAGTGGTAGTTTTGTTTGTTTTACTGCTTTTGCCACTGGCTGACTGTGTGACTTTAAAGGGTGAAATATGACTAAAGTTCTTTTGTGTATGTGTGTGTGTGTCTATGTGTGTGTCTCTGTGTGTGTGCGTGATATCCACAAACATGGTACTGTGATTTATTCAAGGACTTATGAGGAGGAATTGTAGGTGCAGGGTCAAGTAAATCATTGCCATCTCTTGTGGGCATCTTTAGGCTCTGAGGTCCTCCCGGTACTTGTGGAACAGAGACTGCACATGTATGCTTGCACTCAATGACTAAAGTTCTTAAGACTTCCATAGTCGCAAGATGATCTGATTGTTCCTTAACCAGGGAGCATATTTAGTAAACAATAGCCTCAAGACCAAAGAAAGATCATTCAGGAAAATGTGGAAACCCCTGTGAACTCTTCTTTGCAAATACAAGTACTCCGAGGCTTTGAATCCATGTTATCAAGGGCTTTTTGACTGAGTCTTAATACTGTGCCTGCAACTGCCTATTTTGTAGTATAGATACAGTCTGAGAGTCTAGACAAAAGACCTTCCCTTTAAATGCAAAAGTTCTGTTACCTTGGTAGAGTCCAGTCACTTAGCACTAATCACACAGCATCTGAATCTCAGCAAGAAAAAAAAAAAGTGTGTTTCACTATCATTTCTCATCCATATGAGCACACAGCCCTTGTTACAGAAAATCCTCCTGCAAATTACAATCAAAGAAATCTCCATTTAGAAGAGCACAACCCCTCCTAGCCTGGAAACTGTTCCCACAGCATGATGGGTTTACCTACCCACCTTGCACGTACTCAATTCAAGGTTACAGAAAATATTTAATTATAAAATATCATCTTTCAATCTTTAGACTGCTTATCAAGGCCCAAGGTCTTGGGGGTGGGGGGGAGAACCCTCACTGGCGGTTTGCAGTTTATTCAATTTATCTTGAACTCATTAGCAATCTGGAGGAAAACAACACTAGCAAGGATTAACTTAGGTGCTGCGTCCTGTTAACAGCTTCTCCTATTTAGTCCAAGACCTTTAGCACCTGTTGACTTTTTGTGTTACCACACTGCTATTCCCCTTTCACCTATATCCCTCTGTGCACAGCAACTGGTAGGTCGAACATTTGTTTTATTTATATCTTTTTTTTTTAAAGCTTAATTAGTTCAAGTCTATTTATGTGCTCTACCTAAAGTATGGCTTGAAGCCATCAGCATATTATTTCTGTTCAGCTAAAATCACCAATAAGAACCTGCTTAAGAATATTGATGTGAGCCAGGTGTGGTTGTGGTGCAAGCCTTTAATCCTAGCCCTCGGGATATAAAGACAGGGTATCTGTAAATTTGAGGTCAGGCTGATCTACATAGCAACTTCTAGGGCTACATACAGAGACTGTCTTTTAAAAAAGGATTTTAATGTTGACAATTTCTTCCTGCAAACCTGAAGACTCTTAAGAAAAAAAAATCGCATGAGAATTTGTGTGTGTGTGTGTGTGTGTGTGTGTGTGTGACAGGATCTCACTATATAGTCTAGGCTGGCTTCATAATTTTAATCCTCCTGCCTCATCTTTTGGAATGCTAGATTGTTAACAGCTGAGGTGGGCCCCCTTAGCGGCAAACTTACAGTAATGCATCTTTAAGACTGATACTTCCTTTGGTTGTAGATGAATCTTTTGGTGGAAAGAAGCTAAACACTCTGAGAACTATTGATGCCCACCGCCCACTGTATTTCTGACAGGAATTAAGCATTTTCAGAAGTAATCCTTTCTGCTCCTTTTCCTCCTTGAGCTGTGACCTTGATCTGAGTAGTCCACATTTGAAATTGAGCATGTTTAGTAATGTGCCCACCATCCAAAATATTTTTACATATAAACATGTGCAGTTTCCCCCACAAAAACTCCTGAGGCCTGTTTATTCTCAGACCATATTGCTTTGAAAATTATTCCCCAGGATCTCCCAACAAGCAGCAGGTAATACGGCTTTCTACCTTTCATTTCTTGGCTGTCCTTGGAAGGTTTTTTTGTTTGTTTGTTTTTGGATTTTTTGTTTTGGTTTTTTTTTTAGAAAAGAAAAGAAGAGTTCCATGAAGAGTTCCACTAATATTTGGAAATTAAAAACAGGCCAAACCAAGAGTTTTGTCACATTAAAATAAATGATAGAACAAAATCACCTAATAGCAAAAATATGGCAAGTAAAAGCTACCAATAATACAAAGTGAGGATAAAGAAGGGATAAAGGAAAGGCTTCCCAGTGAGGAGTGGGAGGAGTGAGATGAGCAATGGAAAGCACCTACCGCAGGATGGGGTACACTGCCCTAGACTCTACCCTCTCATGCATGCCCTTCAGGAGTTTTGCTGGGTATAGATACTTTTGGTTTGGGGTATCTATTTTCTTGTTTTGTTGTTGCTGCTGTTGTTTGAGACAAGAAAGAACTTCTCAGTCTCCCCAAAACAGGATTATAGGAAGGCTACCTACCACAACTGGATTTCTTGAATCCAATTATCAGCTAAACAATGACAGCCAGGCAAAACACCTAGAAGATAGGCTGAGACCCTAGCCATCTCTCTTGGGTCTCTCAAAATGTTCCAGTCAGGTTACAGTAAGAAACAGCACATTTTTGGTACAGTTCAAACCTTTCTGAAGTTCAGAACAAAAACCCAACTTACACAGACTCTGGTTGCTCTCCAGTCAAGATGCCAAAATAAGTTATTTAGCAGCCAGCAGCTCCTGGTGACTAATTCATCTGTGCTTTGAGAATTACTTTTGAGGCTATAAATGAATGTCACTCTCTGAACTTCAGGAACACAGCTCAACCAAATATGAATCACTATGCTAATCCAGCAGTGGTCTATGCATGGTGGAGGCTGCAGTATTTGTTCTGGTCCCAAGGGAGAAAGCAATGATATGTCGAAAGCAGGGTGTTTCAGAGAAAGCATTAGCACGGTGAATTATAACGGGGACACAAACGAGAAAACAGTGAAAGTGACCTTGAGTTCTGTGGCTCAAACTCATTCCCTGTCAGCTGGTAGTCAAGCTGATAAAGACTGCCGTGGCTAACATTGCACTGCTCTGTTTAATGGAAAACATTAACAACTTGGTTGTACTTTGAATACACTAAGGCATGAGAATAAACAAAAGGGGAGTCCAATGGCTTCTTGCTAGAGATGTTTTTCTTTTCCTTTTTCCCCCCTCTTCAATGTTATCTCAGCCCTGGCATTTTAATGCAATGCACTTGAGAAGCTGTCTACTGAAAAGAAAGGTTAAAGGTCAAATCTCCAGACAGGTGACATTGCCTTCCATCTTTGGGCAAAGTGGAAAGGGAGACGGTTTTCACTCAGGGAGACAGTACCTTCCTACAGGACAGAAAGTGGAGACCAAACAAATGTCAAGGTAATGGTCAAGGTCATGACACAAATAAGGGCTGAATTAACACCCATCACCAGTTTGTTCTAAGGTGGAGGTTAGACGCAGTCCAGGAGAGTCAGAGCACAGCTGCCTCTGCCTGAGGAACTCCAAACATGGTGCACTAATTAAAGCCCACACTCTGACCAACAATGCTAGTGTTCCATGCATGGAAACTTGCACATGATCTGACAGGAGGCTGAGGCTGCCTGGCCTAGACTTCTCCACCCACACCTTAAATTTGATTACTGAATTTTTGTTGTTGTTCTGGTTTGAAAGTGGGGAAATGAGCTGAATAAATTTTATAACCAAATTCAACGTGGCTCTTTTAGTTTGCCCTGTCCCCCGGGTAAAAACTTCTACCTTGGATGGTGTAGCATCAAATTAACTATACCACTTTGTGGTTCCGACAGGCCACAAACTGCACCCGCCCAAGAGCTAATCTGGATTCGCCAGTGAAAGACACACACACACACACACACACACACACACACACACACACATACCACATGTTACTTTTAAATATTCTTTGACTAACACAAAAGCAGGGAGTTCTAATCCTCTCTGCAGCTTACACACATTTCAGTCTGGTACTCCTGGTGTCTACACCTTCTAATTGTATATTTTATCTTTGTTGTCCTGGCTCCTGGCTAGTGGCTCACTTGTCTTCACTGCCCAAAACGCTTCTGGACAGGCCTTCTTTGGGCTGCATTCCTTCTCACCTACATTTGATGATTTTCCTGCTGCAGCTCTAAGTCTGATCTGTCTCCCTCCAAATCATGGTGATTCCCTCCTTTCCAGTCCCTAGCCTGAGCAAATCTAAAGGTCCCACCTAGGTCTAACTGCCCAGCCATTCGTCCTTGGCTCTTTATTGATCAATCAAAAACCAGTCAGGTACAAGGACCTGCAGTGTTTGGACATGCAGATTCCTTGATTTGGGGGGTGGGGAGGTTAATTCCATGCATTAGAACCAATCCCCGGCAGGATGGAGTTCAGTTGTCATACTGAAGTATCTATGAGCAGCTTGGGTGAGTCATCTTTCTGTCCGAGTGATAACCCACCTGGTATAAAGAACTTAAAAGTAGAAAGAATTTCTTTTTGTTCAGAGATTTCTGCCCATACTCACTTAGACCCATTGCTTTGAAGGCACACACCACTCTCAGGAGTGTATGGAGAAGTCAAACCACTTTCATCGTGGCTGTTGAGATGAGAAAAGGAGAAAGAAAGGGACATTTTTCCAGGGTGCATCTCCACCAACCTCCTTGCCTTCTGTCAAGTCCACCTCTGGAAGTCTTCATTGGCTCCCAGTAGAACCATCAGTCAGAATAAAACCACTAGTCTCTATCTATCAGAGAAATGAAAATTAGGGTTGCCAGACAGCCTGGGAGTTGCTACTGGTGATGCTGGCTGAGGGAAAGAGAGAGCTTGCACTTGGTGTCTCTGCTTTCACTGAAGGACTGAGAATTTCTCAGAACGCTGACAGTATTTTTGACATGAAGTGTTTGAACCCACTTTGCAACCAATACAAAATATCATTGATAATGTTGAGACAATGAAGGAAAATTCCAAAATTAGCCAGCATCTACCCAGACAAGGTGACTTGTAGAGATTGATGTCAAAGGCGCTCTACTTAGAAAAGAGGATACCTCCAGAGTGATGCATATCAGCTATGGAGGTTGTCAGAATGCTGTGCACGTCCCATGGAAACATGAGTTGTACTTTGAAAATCTCCAGATGTCAGGCACTGGGTTGCCTTCAGCTCCTAGGCAACTAAAGGCAATAGTCTCAATGCAAAAGAGACTCTGATGTTTGGTCCACATCAGTTCCATTGTGGTCAGAGTCAAAGGCAATTCTATGAAAGTACATTTAAATTGGGGAGGCGGGGACAAACTTGACAGCATCTAATCTGTTCTGCAATTTAAAAATCCTCCATTGTCAAAAAAGAGAGAAATGATCTACCTATAATTGCAGAAACTTGCCAGATCTTCAAGAGGTAGAAATTAGCAACCAAGCAGATTTTAAGGAGCTACAGGAACCAAGTCAATCAAGGCTTGGGTGAGGTTCACAGTAAAACTTCATGCACAAGGAACTTTAAAGGTCTCCTCAAAGCAAAGACTTATTTTTAACTAGTATTAGGCAACCTTCCCATGAGCCTGCAGCTCCCACTGGGGTTTCCAAACTATATGTTATTTATCCCCCCAGAACCTGTTGGCTCCAGGCAAAGCAGACTGCTCCTGAGCCAGGAAAGAGGGAAACTAGACATCATTTTAGGATGCTCATGGCTGGAAGGCCTTGGTGCAGAAGTCTGCTCTCTACACTGATGCTGAGTTAGGAAGCAGAGAAGCACTTCCTTTTAATTAAAAAGGTAAACGTCTTACCATGACTTGAACTCTGCTTTTCTTGTATACTTAACGATTCAGCCCACCACTTGTACAGAGCTGACGTATCAGTTTTTGTAAACAGAATGTTGGTTTATGCAAAAATTAACCGATCACTTAGCACCTATAGCCCTTCATTGAGAACATCTGTCAGCCTGTGTTCAGGATAAATAAAAACCTGATTCTGACCTGGATTTAAATCAAGCTCTCTCTACCCTGCTATAGGGAGCTAATTGACATTTCTGACTCTTTTTTTTGGGGGGGGGGGAGCTCTTTGTTTACTTGTGGTGTTGCTATACTTAATCACTGAAAACCAACCTGCACTACAGACCTGGGATCTAGCCCCAGAGCACTCCCCTCTGAAAGAACTGCTTTGACTCACATTGTTAAGAAGAAACTAGAACATGGTTTAGGAAAGAAGAAGGATGTCTTCTGAAAAGATGAGAAAGTCATCCTTGGATGAGCTTGAGCTACTAATTTGCACACAGGAAGACCAGACAGTGTTGTTGAACTCTGTACAGCTATAGCTAAAAGTTCCTGGAGGATATAGGCAAGGCAACATCTAATAAGTCACATACTAATTTTACTTGTAAAGGAGTTGCTTGTAAAACCCTATTTCCTATCCCCTTTTTAAGGAGATGATAGTCTAGCCAGCGTTTCTTAATCTATGAGTCATGATCCCTTTGGCAAGCCTCTATCTCTAAAAATATCTGCATTCTGATCCATAACTAGCAAAATTAAAGTTATGAAATAGCAATGAAAATAATCTTATAGTTAGTGGTTACCACAACACGAGGAACTGTTTTAAAGGGTCACAGCATTAGGAATGTTGAGACACACTGGTCTAGACCATGAGTGAACCAGGAGGCTCTTCTGCTTTGGCCAGATGAAGGTTTAGGATCCTTATCTATGCCTCCTTTTCTAGAACATCTCCATGAGGGCTTTTAGGTCAGAATGGTATTCCTAAAGAAGGGATACATAAGCTCAACATACAATGGACAAAGATAAATGATANCAGCATTAGGAATGTTGAGACACACTGGTCTAGACCATGAGTGAACCAGGAGGCTCTTCTGCTTTGGCCAGATGAAGGTTTAGGATCCTTATCTATGCCTCCTTTTCTAGAACATCTCCATGAGGGCTTTTAGGTCAGAATGGTATTCCTAAAGAAGGGATACATAAGCTCAACATACAATGGACAAAGATAAATGATATTGTATGAAAGCATGTGCGCACGAGCACACACACGCACATACACACACACACACACACACACACACACACACAGAGAGAGAGAGAGAGAGAGAGAGAGAGAGAAAGAGAGAGAGAGAACCTTTTTTATGCACAGTAGTCGTTTTTCTCTTCTCCTATCCCTGGTCCATACCTAAAACTGAAGATACTTCTATGCCATTCTTTCTCTACACATATACCTAAAGTAAGACTGAATTTATAAATAGAGACTATATGAAACTAACAATAATAGAATAGAAACATCATAGTCATATCCAGCAATAAACGTCATTTAAAACATGAATTATTTACTGTTGAATTTCCCATGTAAATTTTTTTTTACCATAGTTCATGGTGTAACTGAGTCCATAAAGGTAATATTAGACAAGGAGAGGAAGCCAATGAATACTTAATAAACTGTGTACTTAATAGATTATGTATGGTTTTATATATTTTATTATTATATATAACTATAAATATTTTCATATATTTTCCAGAAAGCCTGATAACCATTAAAACAACCCACACCAAAGAGCCTTAAAATTCTGCTGTGTTCCCTTGTAACTCCATACCTGGACAATGAAGTTGGTGTCTTTAACCTGTATCTGAGATAAAACAGAATGTTTCAGAGAGGTGGAGAAGAGGTTGGGTTTTCACTAGGTGAGAAATCCAAGAAAAATGGACTGGCTTGATTTCTGAAGATAGAGAAGCCCTGAGCATGCAAAAGTAAGTGTGTGTTGCAACCGATGGCGGAAGACACGGGGATTTTCTCAACTGCATCTCCCACTGAAGAGGCCCAAGAGGCAGCCAGATTAAAAACTATAGTCCAGCAGAAATGGAAGGGTTGGGGCATTGAGGTTATTGAGAGAAACTAAGATATATATATATATATATATATATATATATATATATATATATATATATATATATGTGTGTGTGTGTGTGTGTGTGTGTGTGTGTGTGTGTGTGTGTGTGTGAAGAAGAATAAAAAAAAAAGTGTTCACTTAAAAAACATAAATATTGGGACCTGGAGAATTTTAGTAGCACTGGCTACTATTCCAGAGGAGGTTTGATTCCTGGCACTCACATGGCAGCTCACAACAGCTGAAATTCTTGTCCCAAGGGATCTGAGGTCCCTCGGTCCTCTGCAGGTACTAAACACACATCCACAGACATATAAGCTATGCAGGTAAAACACCATACACAGAAAATTTAAAAAAAAATGTTTAAACTTAAATAGTGATTTAATTATTGGCTAGCCATTTGTCAAAGTCTGTGGTCACAATCACCCCAGGAGCCTTGAAGAAATGCACAGATTAGATAACACCATAGACTAAACAACAAAGAGGAATTCATGACAAAACAAAACGACTTGAAAACTATGGAGGAAAGAGTTAGTAATTAAATAAGTAATGGAGAAATATAAAATAAGACACCTTCCTGCCTGAAGAAAGACTCCTATCGGTAGATTATGATGGTTCAGCAAGTCCCACACAGGACTGAGAGAAGCATGACACAACTCCTGGATAGAGCGCTCTAGCAGATGCTTACTGAATTCTCCCGCCCTTAACCTGACTCCTTCTCAGGATCAGGTACTAAGATTTCATACTTCAGTACCAAGAAACTTGGTGAAAATTAACATTGCAGAGGTAAAAATCACATCTGTAGCTACATCTGAACAGATGCAGTTTCAGGTGAAGGGCTAACAGAGATTTGCTTGAAGAATTTAAAAGCATCCAAGGCTAGGGAGAGCTGCTTCCTCTAACAGTGTAATGTTCTTCCTCAGGGAGTTGCCGCTGGCCCTTCCCCCAACACACACACATACACACACTCACACACACACTTTGGAGTGCAGGGGGAGGAGCAGAGGAGGAATGAGATAAAGGGGGCAGAGAGAGAGTACAACAACCGCTCTAAGCAATGTTGGTCTATTTGGGGAAAACAGATGGGAATGGTATAAACAGCTTCATAGCTTTTTTTTTTTTAAATGTTCCAACCTTGACTTTGAACTTTGGAAAGTAACAGAAAAACATATTATCTAACACAACCACGTTCTTCCTATCATTTGCTTCATATTCTACAGAATACAAAGCCAGACAAGGGCTCTGCATCTGCATTCTGCTCCCAGAGAGGGAAGAAAATATCACACATCTTTTGTCAGAGGCTTAACAGAAGTGAAGTTCTAAGCAAGCCATGGGTATTTTCATATCTGTATTCTTGGAGACCATCTCTATTTAGAAATAACCACTACATCTAACCTATACGTTTAATAAGGTATCGCTTATAATCAAATGCACTTATTTGAAATTTGACCTGTGAAATGGTATCACACCTTAACTGCAGAGCACAACTTCAGGACCCTGCTACCTTCCTTGGCCCTTTGGCAGTCTACGCTTCCCTTAGTCTCTAGGATCAGGCGAACAATAGCTGTCCCGCTGCTTTCTACCACTACAGGCGAATCAGCATTTTCTCCATAAAAACAAACTCTTACAGTATGTGGATTTCCTCAGACTGAAGTAGCAAATCAGAACACATTGCCTGGACTTAAAACCTAGAGTTGGATTTTCTGGGGGCTAGAAGCCTGTGGCCAAGGACTGGGCAGGATTACACTCCTTGTGGAGGTTTAAAGCTTCCTTGTCTTCTCTAACTTTTGATGTCTCTGGGTTTCTGGGCTAGGGGCAATGGTGTTCAGGTTTCTGTAACTGTCTTCATGTGGATTCTGAGATGTGTCTGTGTGCTTCCTCTTATTAACTTATGAGCCAACTTAGCGTCCATCCTCAACACAGAAGAATGTTGTCTTGGTCCATTTTAACTTTGTATGCCTGAAAAGACCCATTTTCCAGAAAAGCCCTCATGTATGAGATGCTTAATCTTGGACATGGCTTTCTATGGCTATGCCATCAGATATTGTGACTCTTTTTAGCTTGGAAAACAGGCATGTATGCTATCCAGCACTCTCTGCCTGGAGACAAGAGAATCTTCTGAAGTTCAAGGCTATCCTCAACTACATTACAAGTTGAGACCATCTCGAGTTACATACACCCTGACTCAAAAGAGAAATAAATTGAGTTTTTGCATGTTACAAATTACCCCATGTTGGATCATGTGTGCACAGGCTTCTATGTGGGTATTTGTTGTCATGTTCAGTGGGTTGCACCCAAATGTACATCTAACTTTACAAAACCTACAAGAAGTTTCCCATGCTGCTGTCCTCATTTAACTTCCAAGCAGAAGGGTAGAGTTCTACTTACAATGGGTTTGGGTGACACTCACCTGTAGTCTCAGTACTGTGGAAGCTCAGGAAGGAGGATGGCGAGCCTGAAGGTTAACCTGGGCTACATAGTGGGTTCTGGCCCAGTAGTATCGGCTACTTTGATTGTCTCGAACAAATAACAAAAAAGTTCTGACTGTGCTCCATCTTCTTCAAAACTTGGTATTCATACAGTTTTTCCTACACAAGCTGTTTCAGTGAGTGTGTAATCAATTATATCTCATTGTGGATTATGTTTACATTTTCCTGACTAATGATGATAATAGTCAGGAGATTACAGTTATTGGTATATTTTATTTTGGAAAGTGCTTGTTTAAATATTTTGCTCACTTGAATCAGGCTATTTGTCTTATTAATAGGCAATACTTTTTGAGAGTGATTGCTTTCCTAACAAATATGAACAAAGCTATTCGTAACTTGGTGTTTAAGAAGATGTGCTAAGTAACAAATAGAAGTCCTGCTGTGAATGGGTCTAGTGATGTCATGAAGAGGAAAAGTTTAATCGGTAACCAGGAGAACAAATGTCTAACAACTGCTCTTCCATTTACCCTTTACAAGCCATAGTAAATCATACAGATCCCTGAGTCCCCATCTCTTTATTTGTAAAATGAAGGAATTTCACTAAAGTCATGGAACCTCCAATTGTGGAAATGTAAGCAGTCCTTTTAAATAATGTTCAAAGCACTGACAGAGACTTCAAAATATGGCTTGTTAGTTTGTTTGTTTGTTTTGTTTTTAATTTACTGGTGGTGCTCATGAAGTCTGACGGAAACAACATGAAGAACAATGAAAGAATTATCATTGTATAACTGCAGATAGCAACATGCTTAGAGGATCCTTGAACCAATATTCACTAACGAACAGCTCAGTATCAATTGCAAAGATCAGTTACAGTGTCTCTCAGAGCCTGTGATTACAGCTCATGACACTGACTGCACAAGTCACACCATATTCTAGACAAGGCCCCAATCAGCAACAGCAGCAACAGGGAAGTAGCTGAATACATAAGATAAATGTACACTTGATATTTCTATTTCTATAAAATAATTTCCTGCAGCAACCTCTCTGCATTCTTTCACTAATGCTATTGACTTTTAAAAGACGTTATTAGACTGTTCTCTTTTTTTTTTTTTTTTTTTTAGACTGTTCTCTTAAAAGGAAAAATGTTTACGCCCAAGTGAACTCATAAATGACTAGGAAGTTAATCCTATCAGGTACCTCCTAGGGCCATAAGTAAATTACTTTTCTAAAAGCAACAAAAAGTGTACATGAAATAAACTTGCTTTCACTCTCATTTTGTCACAAAGGTAATAACATCAAGAGATAATGTGAAAATCAAGGTTGTATTTCTTCCTATGAGTGATGGTTGACACAAATCAAACTGGTCTGATTGAGCCCATAATTTTGATATCAAGACCGAATTGTACTACTTTAGACTAAAGGCCATTCGGCCAAGACCATGATCATCAGAACTCGCCAATGAAAATCACCAGGTTAAATATGGATATAAATGAAGCAAATGACATAAGAAATACTGCTCTGAATCAGTTTGTCAGGAATTCATCCTATAGTCATGGCCAATATCGATTGATATTTCTTATTTCTTGTAGAATGTTCAGCACCTGGATTGGGAGTCCCCCAAAGGCAGAATTTGGCCTTGTTTGTCAAGGTTCAAAGCAGCATGGATTCCAGACACAATGGCAGCTCTAGGTCTTTAGAACAGAAGTGCTAAGAACCATGTAGAAACACTGCCCTCCAAGGATCTAAGTTTGTCTTCTCTGGTTTGTCTGGAAGGTCAGCATCCATCTGAAGGTATTGTTCCTTCCTCTGTCTCTGTCACCACAAGTTTTGTTTTTTTCTAACATTTTATTATAAAATGTTTTAAATACACAAGAACACAGGAGGAGTGAGGAGATTTTACCCTGAACATTAATATCTTACTTTCCTGGTTTCTAACACATCTATCACCTATCCATCTTTCTATGGAATCTTGGGGTGGGGGTGCATGTTCCTGTGCATGTTTCAAAGTAAATTATAAACCCAATTCTATCATCCTCATCACCCTCACATTTAACCCTTTTTCCTCTTGCCACATTTTTCTTTAAACAAGGTCATTCCCCTCCAGAAATAATTTTGAAATGAATTTACATAATCTTCCAGGAAGAAAGCCTACGCAAAACAATAAAGTCTGTCATCTCTACACATTTTCTTTCCTTTCATATAGAAGTGTGGAATTTCCCCTAGATGGACATTTAAATTTATTTTACAAAACCTAGACAGCTGAATGACCTTCCAAAGAAAAGAGTCTCCAGACTGTCCTTGATATCAAAGATCTATTTATAGAGCTAGGACATTCCTTGTCAAATATAGCATTCCAATTCTCTCTTTTATTTTATTTGTCCCTCTCTTGGATACTCTCCATTCCACTTCATTTGCAGATTCAGACATGTACCTAGACTGCTAGAAAGACTTTGAAAGGTTAAATCCCAGGGAAGACTCAGAATTTGAAGGCTGCTTGATTACCTTTGTGTCACTGAGACAGAATATTAGACAAAAGTGGTAGAGCCATTCACTGATATGATAATAAGTTCCAGCTCCCAGTAGAAAGGTCCTTACTGATGCTGACTCTGGATAAAATTGTCTACAATTGTTTTTGGTGTTCCTTACTTGCCTTACTTTTTGCCTTCTTAATAAAGTAGCAGTGGTCTGGGATGTCCTGGGGAAGAGAAATAGACATCCTGCTACATTCTTCTACATCCTCCTATATCCTGCCATATCCCACTAAATCCACCCTACTCAGGCCCGGTCCTCTGCTGGAGTTGGTCCACAGCACAAATGCAAACAGGAAAATGTTTAGTTTAGCTCACAGTTTCAGGGCATTTCAGTCTACTGCGACCAGGAATATGGCTTACACACCCTCACATACACATGTTCACATACCACATTCACACTTATACATACATGTAATAAATAAAAAAATACATTAAATAATTTTTTAAAATATCTATCATTGATATAGTCAGGAACCTGAGGAACATTCCTCTAATTGCCTGACCTCAGGAAACAGAAGCAAAAACATTGAACAGAAACACTGAGGATGGTGTTTATGCCTCATAAAAACAAACAAGCAAACAAAAAACCAAAACCAGGAATATTTGCATATATAGTACATGTATTCTGCTCTTTATATGTGTAGTCACATAGGTAAAAGAAAAGAGATTACTCATATTAAAAGGAAAATGTGGCAAAGCTAAGAGGGTAATCATGACTAAGAAAAACAATATAGGAAATTACAAATATAATGGAAGCATTGAAATAAAAGGCAAAAATCCCAGAAGCAGGGCAAAAACAACCCATAGGCAATAGTGGGAAAGTAAATAGAGCCAGAAATTCTATATAGAAAATCTACTTATAGAATTTCAGGGTGTTAAAATGCCCTGGCTTTGAGCTCTCTTTATGGAAAAGAAAACTCATGAATCCATAAAGAGGAATCATGGAAAGAAAAAGAAAATCATCAAAACAATAGGGTACAACTGCTCTGTGTTTCAGTACTGTGCTCTCAAGAATCTGAGGACACAAAATGTACAAGGCAATCAAAGAAATGCTACCATTTAATCTGAAGTGTCCCCGTGTGTTCCAAGGTTGAGACCTTGGCTGGTGGTGATGCTTTGCCAAGTATCGGGTCCTGCTGAAGGCAGTAGGTCACCAGGGTGAGTCTGGGAAAGATGTGCCTTATCCAGCCTCTTCCTGTCATTCTTTCTGCTTCTTATCACCATGAAGTGAGCTGTTTCACCTGGTCACTCTCTTCCTGCCATGCCATGGTGCTCCAGCTCAGCATGAGGCTAAACATAGTGGAGCAAAGAGATCATGGACCAACACTGTAGAGGCATGAGCTACAATCAATCTTTCCTTCTTCAGACTGTTGTTCTCGGTATTATGTCACGGGTATTCTCACACAGGGAAGACCCAATCCAAGGGCAGCATCAGATGCTTCAGGTCTCTTCAGAAGATGGAGAGAAGTAGGAGCCATTGATTTGATTTGATTTGATTTGATTTGATTTGATTTGATTTGATTTGATTCTTCTCTCATATATTATATCCCAACTGCAGTTGCCCCTCTTTCTCCTTCATCCAGGCCCACACATCACCTCTTCCCAGATGAGCCCACACCTTTGCCTTCCCTCAGAAAGAACACACCTCTGAAGGACATCAACCAAACACAGCATAACAAGCTACAATAAGGCTGGGCACGTACCATCATATCAAGGCAACTGAGTAGGAAGAAAACGGTCCCACAAAGAAGTAAAAGAGTCAAGGACAGCCTCACTTCTCCTGTTAGTATTCCCACAAGAACTCAGC
Organism: Mus minutoides; assembly: GCA_902729485.2. NCBI lineage: Eukaryota > Metazoa > Chordata > Mammalia > Rodentia > Muridae > Mus > Mus minutoides. The sequence continues at coordinate 925,846 of LR749950.1, forward strand.
CATAACATATATGCAGAGAACCTAAGTCAGTCCTGTACAGGTTCCCTGATCTCTGCAAGTTCCCATGAGTCCCAGTTGATTTTGTGAACCATATTATGTGAGTGTCCCTGATCATTCTGGTTCCTCCAATCCTCCTCCTCCTCCTCCTCCTCCTCCTCTTCTTCCTCCTTCTCTTCCTCCTCCCCCCTCCTCTTTCTCCTCCACAGGACTCCCTGAGCTCTGGCTAATGTTTGACTGTAGGGCTCTATATCTGCTCCTACCAGTTAAAGTCTCTCTGGTCTCTCTTTGATGATTCTACTAGGCTTCAGTCCCAGTATACTCTGCAGGCAGGACAAAATGTAGGTCTAATGTTTGGTGGATGGGTTGGTGCCCCAATCTTTCCACTTGAGGCATTGCCTGGTTACAGAAGATGAAGAGACTCCCTATCCTCCCCATTCCCTGGAGTCTTTGCTAGGGTGACTCTCATAGATTTGACTGTTTCCATTGTGCTAGCCCCCAAAATGCCCCCTAACTCCAGTTGTTTCTTCCAATATTTTCTCCCTTTCTCCCAACCAAACCTGCCCCCAAACCATCTGTAAAATCTGTTCTAGTTTGCCTTCCCTTTGAGATCTCTGTGCACCTCCTCCACCATTTAAGTCCTCCTTATTTTGTAGATTCTCTAGGTTTGTAGACTGCAGCATGATTATCTTTTACTTTACAGCTAATATCCACTTGCAAGTGAGTATATACCATGTTTGTCTTTCTGGGTCTAGGTTATTTCACTCAGAATGATTTTTTTTTCTAGTTCCAACCATTTGCCTGCAAACTTCATGATGTCATTGTTCTTAACAGCTGAGTGATACTCCAATGTGTAAGTATACATTTTCCTTTTTCTTTCTTTTGTTGAGGGGTATCTAGGTTGTTTCCAGTTTCTGGCTGTTATGGATAAATATCCTATAAACATAACTGAGCAACTGTCCTTGTTATAGGATAGGTTGTCCTTTGGGAATATGCCCAGGAGTAGTCTTGGCTCTTGAGATAAAATGATTTCCAATTTTCTGAGGAGCTGCCATATTGATTTCCAGACTGGCTGTACAAGTTTACATTCCTAGCAGCAGTGGAGGAGTGTTCCCCTTGCTCCACATCCTTGCCAGCATGATCTGTCACTTGCGTTTATTTTTTTAATCTTAGTCATTGTGGCAAGTGTAAGATAGACTGTAAGAGTCATTTTGATTTGCATTTCCCTGCTGGCTAAAAGTGTTGAACTTTTCTTTAAATGCTTATAGGCCATTTGAGATTCCTCTGTTGAGAATTCTCTGTTTAGTTCTGTACCCCGTTTTTGTTAGATTATTCAGATTGCTGATGTCTAATTTCTTGAGTTCTTTATACATTTTGGATATCAGGCCTCTCTCAGATGTGGAGTTGATGATGATCTTTTTCCCATCCTGTAGGCTGATGTTTTGATCTTTTGATGGTGTTCTTTCCTTACAGAACCTTTTTTAATTTCATGAGATTCCATTTATTTATTGTTTATCTTAGTGCCTGAGATATTGGTGTTCTGTTCGGGAAGTTGTCTCCAGTGTCAATGCATTCAAGACTATTCTGAGAGGTGGGAGCCTTTGAGGAGACAAGGATTGAACAAAGGCCAATAGAAAGGAAATCAGAGCCTTGTCAGATTGTTCAACAGCAGTGCTGGATATCAGATGAGAAAACAGCAATGGTAGAAAATTTATGAGGATAAACTGATTTCAGTATTGGTTTCTACATGCAGCCAACCAGGCTAAATGTGTGTGTAATTTTTGAGTCCTAGTGAAAAAAGCTGTGGGATTCTTATTCAAATGTAAGATCATAAGGTGGTCACAACAGAGCAGCAAAGTCTCTCCTAACAAAGTGACCATGTGGTCCTGCATGGGTTCTGCACCCATGACCCCCTCCTGCCAGTTTACCAATCACATGTAAAAGAAACACAAAGATACTACCTGTGTTGTCAACTTGACAGAATCTGGAATGCCCTGAGAACTGAAAATCATCTTGAGGTAGAACAGCATGTTCATGTGGATGCACCACTCCGTTGTAGGGATCCCACATCACATTAACGGAAGGGAGCTAAGCAGACTCATGCTTGAGCTTTCCCTGCTTCCTGGTTGTGAAGATGATGTGTCTTGTCCTTTCGTGTCCTCACTGCCTTGGCTTCCATCCACAGTAAACGAAAGCATGAGCTGTAATCAACCCTGTTCCTTTGCTGTGCTTGTGTCTGGGAAAGGAACTGAGACACTTCCCATGCACCTTTGCTTGAGTGATATGTCTGAGAAGAAGAAGGAAATAAAATAAGAAAAGGGTAAACAGGATTTGAGGAACACAAGACAAGAATTGTGGGGAATAGTGTGGGAGAAAAAAAAATATGTACAAACTAAAGCATGACCAATCAAGAGTAGACAGGAGGAAGTGCAAATCAGAGGCTGAGGGGAGGTAGGAGGAGGCTGTCGCCTTGCCACTCCTACACACTTCAGAGCACCTCCTCTCAGGAAGGAAGAACAGATTAATCGGAAAGATGACCCTTCAAACAAGGCTAGATCCAGCAAGATGACCCTTCAAACAAGGCTAGATCCAGCAGTACCCACTGCCTCAGCTTCCCCTATAAGCTAACTCACTCATGTAAGGGAGGAGAGAGAACAAAGTCTCTCCCCATGTGAGCAAATGGCCTGGAAAATGGAGGCTTTTCCTCAACTTGTACATCAGTGATATTTCACAGGAATGTTTTAAATGTCTATGTATAACATGTCTATGTAAATAATGCTAGTTAGCCATGATGGTTTCTGTGTATCGTATGTATCATCCAAAACAGACATTTACTGAATATCCACTGTGTACAGAGGAACATGTCTACAAAGCTTAACTGTGTCTGGCAATGAATTTTTAAAAGTACTGAAGTGATTAGAATAATAGGTAGTGGCTCCATAAACTTGTTATTTGGACAAATGTTGTGTTTCCACCCCAGAGCAGAGATGTGCTGATGGCTCTCTAGGGGCCTGAGCTATTTCTTTAAAAATAATACATTGATTTTATTCATTCATTTTATTTTCTGAGACAGTGTCTCACTATGTAGCCATGGCTGCCTGATCCTTAACATATCATAAAGGCTAGCCTTGAACTCATGGAGACCTTATGGCCTCTGGTTCCTGAGAACTAGAATTAACTACAACTTCTGCCATACCCAAAAATTATTTATTTTATTTTTATATGTATAAGTGTTTTTCCTGCCATGTGCAGGCCTGGGGCCCACACAGGTTGAAAGAGGACATCTGTCATTATTTGAATGAGATGTCTTAAATAGTGTTGGGCATCAGAATTCTTCGTTCTCAGTTGGTAGTGCCATTTGGGGAGGTTTAGGAGGTGTGGTCATGCTGAAGGAAGTATGTCACTGCTGGCAGGCCTTGAGTGTTCAAAGACTACCACCATTTTCTAATTCGCTCTGTGCTTTCTGTTTAAGGTTCAAGATATAAGTTCTCAGCTTTCTACCCCAAATACCATTCCTCAGCTCTGCCATCATGGACTCTCATCCTTCAGGAACCATAAGCCCAATACACCTTTCTTTCATAAGTCCTGTGGTCAGTGTTTTATCTCGGGAATAGAAATACGGAATTTGGATCAAAATGAACTGGCATTGCAGACAGTTGTGAGCTGTCATATGGGTCATAGGAACAGAACACAAGTCCTCTGGAAGAACAGTTGAACCATCTCTCCTAGTCCAGCCTGGCCTACTTTTATAAAGGACTAAGACCATGAAGCTGAACAAAAGCAGTAAGGTTAGAAAATACCATGATGGCGGTCTATATTAAATTGACTGTACCATTTTACTTTGCCATGACAAAGTAAAATTTGGATTAACTGTAAAGAGTGAGGTGCAACAGCAGGTCATTAAAGGTCCATCTCAAGTTTCCCATGGTCCATCCTTGATCTGCCTCCATCTCTCCCTGCCTGAGGAAATGTGTGAAATCAATGATGCCTCTGTGTTGAATAAACAAAGGGAGAAATAAGGACAGCACTTAAAGGAGAGAGAAAGACTTTTCTTTTGGGCCTCAAATTAGAAGGGAGGTGGGGGTGTTGAGATGTAAAACCATGTTTCTATTTCAAGCCTAGTGGCTTATTTACCTTGAGTAGATTAATTTACTGTGGTGGAATCCACAGAGAACGTAATTTTAAAATCTTTGCCCTCTCCAGTTTAGGGGTCACTTTAGGCTGGAGTGCTGTATGTGCCATGACACCTCCACTTTTCAGAAGCCTTCCTTCTTTTGAGATGTTGACCTTGCGGATCCCTAGTGGTTTCTGCTGGTGGCTTTTTTCCTACTGCAATTCTTCTGTCTTTTGAGTCGTCCACTCATTCCTCTACTTGTGAAATTCATTGTATTTCCCAGTAAATGTTTTAGTTTTTAGACAGCAGCACTGAAAGAAGGGCAACTGAAGTTTTTTATACTTTCTATATGCTCAGCACCACCCAGGGAACTTACAGGATTTCATTTAATTCACAAATTGCATTCACAGTAGTTTCAGCACAGGAGAGACAGTACACCCAAAGACAGACAGGATGGAGTCCAACAGCACAGACTCTCATTGACCACTTCTGATAAAAGCATGTCTCTAAGTCTAAATTTTATATTGTATTATTAGTATAAGGGTCATTCCTGTGCTTTGGCACACATGTGAAAATCAGAGGACACCTTGTGTATGTCCATTCTCTCTTACTATTGAACCCCAGGGTTTGAACTCAGGCAATGAGGACTTGAGGCAGTGCCTTCACCCAGTGATCCCTATTGTCAGTCCTATTTCTAAATTTCATGCCCTTTTGAATCTCTGCTAAAAATATTTTACACTTACATCTTTTCTTGGTAATTTTTCAAACAGCTCCCAGGAAACTACCCAAGTGACTGAATACCAGATTATCTGCTTCTGAGAAACCACATCTTAATTTTGGTCTGGAGTATCCATTTTGGGTATACCATGGACCCAACTGTGCCCTCTCCACCACCACTAATGTACTGATGTCTACAAGTACAGATTTAGAACTGCTTACTGAACGAGGCATTCCTGGTCGGGGTACCTGGTGGCCTTAGAGACCTTATGTCATCAATCTTTCTCCACTTCTCCTGTTTCCAAGCACAGTGGGAAAGACAACTTCCTGCAAATTATAATGAAGGTTGTCATCATAATGTGACCACACAGACTTCCTTATTCCAGACTTCCCACACCTACAGCTGATACCATTAACTTGACTAACCACTTGGTCTATGTATTTCTTTATGGCAAATCTGTTGACTAGAACATTCTAATGCAGAATAAGTAGAACATCAACCAGGGACCATATGTTTCAGAACCTATTTCACTTGCTTAAATTCTTCAGGAGAGTGACTCTAAAAGTTGTTTTTAGATTTTGTAAATGTATGTACAGTATGTAAACTCTGCTAAGCACTCTCTGTTCCTACTCTCTACTGTCCCTTCTCCCTTGCCCCCTCTCCTCTCAGGCAGTTTTCCTTCTGCTCATGACATGTAGTATGTTCGTGTCACATGTTCTCTCTTTCATACATACACTCATACACTCTCATTCACACACTCACATACACTCTCTCATACACTCTCTCATAACACTCTCACAAGTCCCCCCCACACACACTCACACACTCTCATTCATACACTCACATACACTCTCTCACACAGTCTCTCACACACGCTCACTCTCATTCACACACTCACACAACTCTCTCACATAGTCTCTCATACATACACTCACATACTCTTATTCACACACTCATACACATACTCACACACTCTCTCACACACACTACCTCTCACACACACTTTCTCACACACACTCTCTCACATACACTCTCACACACACTTATATATACACCCCTCTTACACACATTCTCATAACACATATTCACACACATACTCTCACACATACACTCACACAATCTTTTGAACACACTCATATACATACACACATACGTTCTCACACAGACAGTCTCACACACACTCACACACTCTAATTCACACACTCATACACTCTCATATACTCTCTCACACAAACTCTCTCACTCACACACAGACACACGTGCAAACACTTATACACACTTATGTACACACCCCCTTTCACATGCATTCTCATAACACTTACCTCCACACATACTCTCATATGCACACCCTTTCACACACACAATTTTATGTAGCTATATAAAACCTAGAATCCACAAATAAAAGAAAACCTATATTTGCCTTTCTAGGACTGATTTGATTCACTTTGATTATGTCCTTGTAAATGGCATCCTTTCTTTTCTGGGACCGAAAGAATTTCATTCTGTACACAAGGGCAGCCTAGACAGACCAAGAGCTAAATCACACATGCAGAGACCTTCATTGGTGTATCTTAAGTGAGGAGCAACGTATTTGTAAACTTCCAGGTTTAAGGTTTTGTATTCAGAAATTAAAATGATCACTTTGGACTTTTCTCAGTCTCATTATTTCCAGAGGCTCTAAAGAATGAAGCTTATCTTAAACATGTGTTTCCATAGACACTTATAAATAAATAGTTTGGCTTAAAGATGTGTTTTAAGACCTAGTCTCTCTATGTAATCCTGGCTGATCTGAAACTCACTATTCAGGCTGGCCTCAAATTCACAGAGAATCTGCCAACCTCTGCCCCCAACGATTAGGATTAAAGGCATGCTTGACAAGGGAAATTCTTTTAAATTAGCATGTTACAACTTGTTAGTTGTGATATTTAATTTTTCTGTTTAAAATAATTATAGCTTCATAAGTTATTTGCAAAGATAGCACAGAGCATCTCTGGACCCGATACCCTGTTTCTTCATTTTTCAGACAGGGTCTTATATATGCCAAGTTGGCCTCAATCTTCATAATTTTTCTATTTCAAAACTATCATACAAATTTCAATCATGTAGATAAGGCCTTTGTGGGTGGACTTTTCCCACTGAGCATAATGCCCTTGAGATCCATCCTGTTCCAGTTTGTGACAATTAGTTTTCTATTGCATTATAGCAAATTATCACAAATGTAGTGGCTTACAGTAATTCGGATATATTGTCTTACACTTCTAAGGGCTAGAAATCTAAACTGTGTTATATCAGACTAAAATCTAGGTGCTGGCAAGCTTCTGGAAGCTCATAGAGCATGTCTGCAGCCTCACCTTGTCCCAGCCCATGAACCTCATCTCCATCTACAGTTCTACATCCCTGAACCTCAACTCCATGATCACATCTCTATGAACTTACTCTGTCTTTTAAGGACCCATGCGATCGCTCTGGGACAGGAAGGTAATGCAAGATTAACTTCCCATCTGGACTTGTTTATTGGGATCACACCTGGAAAGTCCCTTGGCCACAAGATGACACTAAGAACCTGGGTTCCTTTGTTGGAGAGCACCAACTTGCCTATCAAACTGAGTATATCCAAAGTTTGTTCATTTTTTTTCCTCTCATACTTTTCATTTTTCTTTTCTTTCTTTTTTTGACAAAGATATTATATATCCCAGGTAGGCCTTATGCTCAAAATGTAGCCAAAGATGACCTTGCATGTCGCCTCTCAGCCTCCAAGTGCTGGGATCACAGGTATGTGCCACCATGTCTGGCTCGTGTGATGCAGGGGATTGAACCCGGGGCCTTGTGAAAGCTAGCCAAGTCCTCTACCACCTTAGTTACATCTGCAGCCTGGTATGTACTTTACTATTGAGTAATGTCATGTCACAGAATAGACAAACACAATTATTTCCTGTTGTTGTATCTTTTTGAGACACAGTCTCATCTAGCCCATTCTGGTTGCAAACTTACTATGTAACCTGGTGTCTTAAACAGGATTTTATTGCTGTGAAGAGACACTATGACGAAGATAATTCTTATAAGAACAAACCTTTAATTGGGACTGGCTTACTGTTTCAGATGTTTAGTCTATTATCATGGTGGGAATCATGGTAGAGTGAAGGCAGACATGGTCCTGGAGGAACTGAGAGAGAATTTTACATCTAGATTCAGAGGCCACCATGAGAAGACTATTTTACAGGCAGCCAGGAGGAGGATCTCTTCCATATGGGTAGAGCTTGAGCATAGGCCCTCAAAGCCCATCCCCACAGTGATGCACTAACTCCAATAAGGCCATACCTACTCCAATAAGGTCACACTTTATTAGGATACTGCCACTTCACATGGGCCAACCATATTCAAACCACCACACATAGGATGATTCTGATATCATCTGATGGTTTAAATATGATTTCCCCAGGGAATGGTATTAAGAAGTATTCATTGGAGAATGTTGTCTTGGAGGAAGTGTGTCACTGTTGGGGTGGGCTTTGAGATCCTCTTCCTAGCTGCTTGGAAGACAGTCTCTCCTGGTTGCCTTTGGGTCAATATATAGAGTTCTCTGTTTCTTCTCCAGCACCATGTCTGCCTGGATGCTGCCATCCTCCCTGCCATGATGATGAGGGACTGGACCTCTGAAACTAAAAGTCAGCCCTAATTAAATGTTGTTCCTTATAAGAGTTGCCTTGGTCATGGTATCTCTTCACAGAAATGGAAACCTAAACTAAGACAGGGCTCTTGCAAATAAAATTGCTGTTAATAGTTATATGCAGAGGTTTTGTGTGAGCAGAACTCTCACTTTGGTGGGGAATAAATGCTCAGCAATAGTATTATAAATAAATATAGGTTCTGATTTTTAAACTTGCCAAACTTTTGTCTATATTAATTGCATGGTTTTATGTTACCACCAGAGTGTGTTAGAAACCTAATTCCTCTGCACCCATACTGGAACTAGTAGTATTATTAGTGTTTATTTTGTTCCTCTATTAGGTATGTAGTAATATCCCCACCATTTTCTTAATTCTGATTGGCTATTAAATCTGAACATTTTTATTTGTTTTAATACTAATGACAATATTGCTTTTATTTGTTTGTTTGCTTATTAGATAAGGTCTCAATATCCAACCCTGTTTGTCTTGTGCCTCTCTATGTAGACCAGGCTGGCCTCTAACTCACAGAGATCTATATGCTTCTACCTCTAGAGCTGCGAACATTTTGTCATGTACTTATTTGCCATCTATTGATCTCCTTAGGTCAGATGACTTGTTCTTATTGCTTATTCTCTAATTGAACTGTGTATTTAATTATTGACTTTTGAGGACTCTTTACATATTCTGGACTTAAGGCTGTTATCATCCATGCAGTTTGCAAACATTTTCTTTCAAATTATATCTTGTCATTTTATACTCTCAACAGGGCTTCTCCCAGAACACCAGTCTATCTGCATTTTAAAAGCTTTTCTTAGTCTTTTTAAAAACATGTACCATTTTGTAAAACCATGGGTCTTATTTTTTACCTCACATTCCTCATCCTTCTGCCTCAGCTCCCTGAATGGCTTGCTGCATTGCCTAGCTGCTGCTGCTTCTTCTTCTTCTTCTTCTTCTTCTTCTTCTTCTTCTTCTTCTTCTTCTTCTTCTTCTTCTTCTTCTTCTTCTTCTTCTTCTTCTCCTCCCCCTCCTCCTCCTCCTCCTCCTCCTCCTCCTCTTTTTTTTCTTTTGTGAAGTTAGCATAACATCTAAGACATTTTGACAAAATTGTAATTATTGAAAAGTTTCTCTTGTTTCCTTGTGAAACCTTTCTATACTCAAATCTACACTCCAAAAGCTCCTTGTTGGCAGCCAGCCTTCATTGACCTTCCAACTGTCCATAAAAGGCAGCTGGCACTCTGGGTTGTCTGTTCTGTGGTACTCTGTGTGGTTAGTTCTCACTTCCCCCTCAGGAACATACAGTTTGATTATTGTAGCTACATATAATAAAGACTGAAATGGAATACCAGCATTATATCTCCCACTTACTCTTCTTTTTCAAAACTGTTTTAAACAAATCAGACTTTTATGTGATTTTTTTTTCTTTTCATGTAAACTTTAGAATAATGGTGTCTACAAAATGTTCAAATGTTGTGGTGTTAAACCTGCCTAGGGCTGGAAAGGTGGCTTAGCAGCTATGATTGACCACCTGTTGCTCTTGTGGAGGACCCGGATTTAAGTCTTAGTCCCCAAATGGTGGTTCCAGGGGATCCTATGCCCACCATGTAGAAGTGTGGTACATAAACACACATGGAAGCAAAAACCCACTCAGACACACAAATGAGTAAAGTCTAAAAGCAGTCTATTGATTTTTCTCACAACTTGATTTTCTTTTACATAACAGTTCTCTAACATTTTTATTTTTTCCCTCAAAAAGCCTGAAAAGTAGACAGAATTATAATACCTCATACAAGATTCTTACAGTTCTAAAAAGTTAAGTGATATCCTCCAGTAACACGGAGTCACTGAAGCCTGGGAGGGCTGAATACTTGGCCCAGTGAAGCAGCATATAGTACAAACTTCAAAGTGCATGTAAGAATCTGAGGAACAAATTAGGTTTCAACAAATACCTCCTGGCCTAACACTATCATTTCAGTTTCTGTTACCTAGAAAGAACAACAACAACAAAAAAAAAAAATTTCATACATTCTCTCGAAAGAACTAGAAGGAAGGCTAAAATTTACATCTGTTTCATTTGGGCCGAGGACTGCAGTACAAGGAAGAAGACACTTGAAGACAAATTACAGCACTGATGGAAGTCACAGGTTATATTTTCCTCTCAGCACGGCAGCAGCTTGGGGACTAGCTATCCCTCGACCTCCATTTGTGGGTTGTCACCTCCAAACAAATCAGAGACCAACTTCTACATAGAGAAACCCATCATGGGATCCTTTTGTCCCACAGTGGAGATCTCCCCAGACTGCCATTGCCTGGCTGACACTCATTGGTCAGAAGTTAACTTCTGGTCAAGAAAGAAAGAAAGAAAGAAAAAGAAAGAGAGAGAGAGAGATCTTGTCATTTTCCTCTTTGTTCTTTCTCCTCTCTGAGACCATACATGCCAAAGTATTTCCCCTACACTTGCCACTTTGAAATAATAGAGGTGACACTTGAAAGCTCCACTAATCCCTGATTTTCCTCCAAGAAGTGAGAAAAATGGGCTCCTTTAGGTTAGCCAAGTTCACTGTTTATCTCTACTGGTCATTCAAGGGCACCATGTGGTCAACCTAGTCCTAGTGTAACCTCAGAGTCATCGGTATGTGAGCAGGGAGGGGAGTTCCTAATATCCCCTTCTCCTAATCTGTTATCCATGATAATCCATTGCTTCCCCTAGGTACTTAATCATCAAAGCAACTGTAAACCTCTTTTTGAAGATCAAATAGCTCTTTAATCCATTTACGAACAGCATCCTGAGTTATAGAGAATTAATCAGAGTGTAAATGGACCACGATTCCAAGTTTCTGCTTGAAGCTCATTTACCATGTAACAGATCAGTCACAGCTTCTGTGCCAGGTGGCTCAAAACATGGAGCAAATCACCTGAGTTCTTTGTTTTATCCTGTGCTCTTCCTTCTGACTTCTCCCTGTTGCCTGCTCTGCCTGCCTGGCTTCCCAGAATCCAACTGATGAATTAAGGAAACTCAGCCAGGCTGAGAGCTAATTAGACTTAAACTTTGCAGCGAGGATGCCATTAATTCTAATCTTCTCTCCTATATCGGGTTAGCTGAAGCCATTTGGGGAGATCACCCTAGGTCTTTGAACTCTCATAGAAGTAAGAAAGCAGCAATTTTCATTATGCCTAAGCACCGAGTTCCTGGCGAAGTTTCCCTCTATCCTTATTCATGTCCTCTTTGCTCATTACTGAGGGACTTTATCAAATTATCCCAAAATGGCCACAGATAGAAGTGGCCACTGTGAAGTCTCTTAGCCTCAAGAAAACTTCAAGGTTATTGCTGTAGCTCTCTTTACATACTTTAGCTACCAAGTTAAGAGAAAATGTAATCATTTCTGAACCACTCAGTGAAAGGAACTTAGGCTCCATATTAAATGGAAATGCTATACCGGCCTTATCTTTTATAAGAATTTCTTTTTGCCAAAGGAATAGATTAACTTGGACAGAGAAAAAACTCCTGACTCTGTTCACAAGGAAAGTCATTTTAAATTATTCATTTGACAGTAACTAAGTGTTCTTCGGTTAAAGGGGATAGGAAAAGGCTTTTTCTAAATAATAGCCCATGGGCTAGGGCTGTAGTCCAGCCATACAGAGCCCGCCTAGCATAGGGAAGAACCTGGAATTTTATGTCTAGTACCAAAAACTACATTAATCTTTTAAAATCTTTCAACAGAATGGATGAAAAGCTCCAGTTCCCTGCTCCCCCTCTAATGACCACTAAACCCCTGAGCTCTCCCTTTCCTCTCTCTCTCCCCATCCCTCCCTCATGCCCACATTTTTCTTTCCTTGTTTTAAGATAGTCTTCTATAGTTTAGGATGGCCTCAATTTATTGTTCAGCTGAGAATAACCTTGAACTTGTAATGCTCCTCCCTTCCCAACTCGCAAATATTTGAATTATAAGCATGCTATACTATCTCACATAGGTGTATCCTGTTTGTTTGTTTGTTTGTTTGTTTGTGAGACAGCAGCTCTTTCTATATAGCTCTGACTGGTCCACTCAGTACGAAGTCTCAGCTGGCCTCAATCTCTAGCAGTCCTCCTGCTTCAGCTTCCCTTGTGTTGGGATTACAGTCAAGCACTGCCACACTTGGGAGTGTAGGTCTCTTCATATGAATTATAGGCATATATAAGTACGCTTGTGATTCTTGAAAAATCAGTCAGGTACTGGAAGCAACACAAGGAAAAATACAATGAACCCAGAAATCTAAGGAGAAGGAACAAAATAGACAAGTTGAAGCAGTGTGAGCAGTGCAGGGAGGTAGTGCATAGGGTGAATGAAGCACCTCTGTAGGTTGGACCAGGATATCTGTCTCAGTACTTCTGTTTCAGTCAACCACATCTCACTGACTGCCAGAAATGGTGTCTGTATGACCCAAAATGCAAGCAGGATATGTGGAAAGAAGGAACTTAACTAGGAGTCAGGGGACTAAAATCATCAAAGTATTAAATTTTACACTTTGTAAAGCAATGGCTTGTTTGGATCATGCAAAAGAATTTCAGGGCACATTTTCTGACTCCTCCAGTTTCCTGGGAGAGCAATCGAGAACAAGAAAAGTCTGTGGAATAAAGAGTGAAGGTAGAGGGAAAGAATGTTGTACTTATGATCTTCCTCAAAGGAAGGGTGTTTCTGCCACTTCTGGTTACAGAGGCATGGTCCCTTGGCTCTGCTCTTTCTGGAACCAGGATGAAGCAGAGATCATGAAAAGGAACCCGAGCAGAACAAAAGTCTTGGCCTTGTGATGGCAGCAAACAGAGGCAGGCAGAAAAGGGACAAGGTATGTTTCCAGGACATGACTCTGGTGACCTTCTTCTAATTGTACCCCACCACCTAAAGTTTCTGCCCCCCAATAGTGTAGACAAATTATGAATATATTGGTAGATTAACCTATTGGTGAAATCAGAGCCCCGATGATCCAATGACCTCCTTAATAATGGGATTCAACAGCTGGGGACAAAGGTTTCAACACATAAGTCTCTGGGGGGACATACCTCATAGACAGACCATAGCACTTACATTCTCTCCCTCTTCCACCTTCCTTCTTCCATCCCCATCCATCCCCACATACGGTAAAAAGACAGCCATCTGCAAACCCCAAAGAGCCCTCACTGTGAAATGAAATATCTATCACCTTGATTTCAGATTTTCAAACCTCCAGATCTGTAGACTCACAGGTTCGTGTATTAGGTGCCCAATATGTGATATTTTGTTATGACTGTATAAGCAGTGAGACTCACTACTGAGAAGGGGTCGTGACATCAGAGTATGTGTGGGTGGAGCCAAAGAACAAATCCAGGACATAAGGAAAGAGAAGTCTCTATCTCCCCTTAAACACAGAGCAACCTTCTATGCAGGCTTACTCCTTGAATGTACAAACTTTACTTCGTGGAACAAGGCTAACTGAAGACATCCCATGAAGGAAAGAACAAACAGAAATGATGGGCACCTAGGAAGATGTCCTCAGCCACTGGTCTCTGTACTTCTAGATCATCCAGCCAATTGTCTTGTTGTCCACCCCACCTCCCATGAGCCTTCATTCACTCCCAGGGGTTTCTAACAACAGTCAATTCCAGGTTTTGCCGATGTACTCAATTTGAGAAGAGTGCTTCTCTCCTCAGCCCTCCAGGTCTGACTGCAACATCTATTTTATCTCCACCATTTAACACAATATACATAACCCCAAGCAAGATGTATAACCACATACCTTATCAAAATGGGTTAAAAAATCTTCACCTTAGCTTTACAGTGAAAATTTAATGAAATAATGCATAGAAGGAATCTGGCACAAGGCTTGGCAAAATGAATTAAATGTGCGTGGGTGTCTCGCTTCCTGGGAATGGACAAAATCTTGAGACAGTATTGAAAGGTTGGCTAGCATTCCTTCTTTCTCTTCTACTGAACCATCATGTTCTGTCCTTTCTGAGCCACTGCAGGGTTCCCTAGTGCCTGGAGCATGTCAGTTTCCCCCTTGATTAAACAGTCAGTAGAAGAGATCCACAACAAACAAGTTTGTTTTATTTCTAGTTATTGTCTAAAAGCGACATTTTTTTTTCTTTTGTTACTTTCCCTCCAGTTGCTGGGGCTTTATAATGGAATTGCAGTAGTAATGCTGTCCCAAGGTGATGGGCTACAGGATTGAATAAATATCCCTGGATTCTCATTTTCTTATTAAACAACAAGTGGGACACAGTCTCATCTCATGAATGTTAATGGGATCAAGATCATTGCTCACTGGAAAAATGTGCTCTAATTGAGTTGTGAGGAAGTGTGCACACAAAAGGAAATCGATGCCCTTCACAGGGTGAGAGTTCCCATAGGTCAAGGGATGAGGCAACCAATGTAGTTTTCTCAAAATGAAGCTTTTTGAAAAATACAGCAAACAAACAAAGCCAAAAGCCTCTTCTTCCAAATAGGAAGTAGGTTGGATTCCGAGTTGTATTTTCATTGTCAGTGAAGTATCAAAATGATTTGAGCACGTGTTGAGGTGAGCACATGGCTGCCATCACATTATACACTTGCTTAAAGATCAAGGAGATATTTTCTCTATGGGAATCAGGCCAGGGGTTACTCAAGCTTTACAGAGGTAGTTTTCTTCCCGACCCAGTCCCTCTGCACTCCTAACACCATGCACTGAGTGTGACACTCTCCGGAGCTCCATGGCCTTCATCACAGGTCCCTGGCAGAATAGCAGTCTCTGGCCTCTGTGCTCTGTCATCTCCATTAACAATTTTCAAGGAGAACAAAGAGGCCTAAGGGAAGTGAGGACAAAACGAGGGGAAGAAGATATGAGGGCGCATGCTCAATGGACAATATATTCTCACACGAAAAATTTTAGAATAATAAATATTTTTTAAAAAAATAGCACTGCAATGTGGCTTGTTGTTTTTTTATTTTTTCAATGTCGGAACAGTATGATTGAAGTGAATTAGCAAATGTTTCCTGTGTCACTTGGACAATGGGATGACACAGACAGCTGAGCCAGCATTCCATCAGCCTGCAGAGTGAGGTGTTTACACTGGGCTTTTGGATGAGAGCATCTTGCCTTCCAATGTAACCCAAACAGCAGAGTGCAGCTTGCAGAATCTTAATGCTCAATGCTAGAGGGCTAATGCTGTATGCAAGAGGGTTGCTTTATTAGCCTTGCCCTTTGTGACCATGGGATTAAAAGCACAGTCAAAGAAGAAAGGGCTAGATACTTTGCTGAATCAGATATTGATCAAGCGTGGCTTTGTATCAGCTAGCAGCTGCTGGCTTCTCTGGAAGAAGGAAAACAAGTGATGGTCTCCAATTTGCAAAGACAAGGCTTTGGTAGGCAAGGCAATATTTATGATCATTGTTCCTGGCCACTAAGCAGTGAGACACAAATTACCAAAAGTTGTACTACACAAGTGACAGCTCCCAAAACCATACTATATATATATTAAAGGCAGGTACTCATGGTAACCCAGGCTGGCCTTAAACTTGCTATGTAGCCAGAGATGACCTTGTGATCCTCTTACCTCCACCTCCCAAATGCTTAGATTGCTACCATGCTCTATTTATTTAGCACTGGGATCAAAGCCAAGGCTCTGTGCAGGACAGACAAGCACTCCTCTTCCTGAGTTATATCCTCCAGGGAAAGACCAAACATGATGTCTATCTTTATACACACAGTCCAGACAATTATTAGCATCCAATGTTCTCAGTTCTCTAGTACCTTGTTAGTCACCTTCCTGTTTGTGTGACTTCTGAATGCCAACGCAGTTGGAATGGCCAGAGCCTGCTCAGCCACACACTCCCAATAGGCTAAAGAAGCAAACAGTAAAGAGCAGGAAAAAGAGATTTGTCCTATGTGGCAGCATTGGGAGGAGTAAGCAAAGGACCACACCCTTGCACATCCAGCTTCAGTGTCCTGAAATGATGTTTAGGTTTGTAACTAAGCAGTCGTGGGCAGGATATGGTCTGACCACCATCATAGTCTTAGCTTTTGCCTGTCCTGCAAAGTGTTCCAGCTTAGATGAGGTTCCCATCCCTTTCTATCCCCAAGCAGTAGATTCCTGGGGAAAATGCCAATTTCTTGGGGTGCATTTTTCTACAGCTTAATAGCTAAAATGAAGGGCATAAATATTTCCAAAATATCTTCAGTCTTATCAGAATTTTTATACTAATTGCAACATCAGCTTGCAGCATGTAAGCCTGTGGGAGATGTTAAAATATAAACTTGAATATACAAAAAAAAAAAAAAATCACCTCTCTCTCCAAAGACAGAGAAACCACTGAAGGCTCAGATAAAGGTGTATGAGTGTCAGGAGGACATAGATGTCACAGAGGTGTGTGACATGAGTGATATAGAGAGGTCTGATGTCACAAGGTATGACACATGAGTGACACAAGGCTCTCCTGCCGGCTTAGAAGTATGTCATGTGAGTGGCACATGGATCTCTGCAGTCACAGAGGTGTATCATATGAGTGGAAAGGAATATATAGCTCTTGGTGTTACTATGGTAGACTTTGCTCAGAAATAGAGAGATGATCCCCTCTTTTCCCTTCTCTATGACAAGAGAGCAGAAAAGAAGCTGTTCTAATTCCTGGGCTGCCTTGTAGCTAGCAGTAACTATTATAAAGTTCTAGCCAATGTGATTTTATAAAAAAGACTACTAGGAGAGTTCTTCATAGGAGAAAGCTTGGCATATTAGCTCCTTACCTACTGTCTCCCCCCCCCCCAATTTCCTAAAACAGAGATACTGCTTAAGTGTATGAACACCATGGAAAATGAATGTCATCTCCAGTGAGAGAAGAGAAAGATAAACACAGCTAATTATTGATGACGTTTGGATTCTCTACCCTGAACTCTCTGTGGAACATGACACAGCTTGCTTAGAGTCATTTGGATACCTTGTTGCTTGTGCCTAAGTGCAACTCCAATGACTACTTCTACTCAGGTCATTCAACCTCTGACACCTCAGCTACATCATTCTGCCACTTCTCCTCAGGTCATGTATTTGTACGTTTTCTGACTCTTGAAACCTGTCTTGGGCTGGCATTTAACCTATGATTTTAGGAGAGAAAAATCAATTCCCTACCAAACTTTCAGAAAACAGTTAATTGTGGTGATGATTCTAACTTCATTCACTGTCTGTAATTTTACATTACTATTTTCTGCCCTTTTTTTGAGACATAGGTTGGCACTAAACTCCATATGTAGATGAGGATGACCTTGCACTGTTGATTTTCCTGCTTCACTTTCCAAATGCTAAGATACAGGCAACTACTCCTGGGCTTCCTTTCTTATTTAAATTCTGAAAGTTTCATTACTACTGTGTGCTTTCTTAATGGGCCTTCTTAACCATTTGTGTATATTCTTATTCAGGAGGGGAGGAGAGCAGGTGTTCATTTCCCTCTCTCACTTTTGACACTGGAGATAGCAAGCAAGTGCTCTTGCAATAGATATTATGCAACACGTTATAATACAGGTCAATTCTGAGACTAAGTAGAGGTGACATTATATCTCAGGCTTCATGGGCTCTGTCTCATCGGAAAGCCCCTACCCAAGTTTAGATGAGAGTGACACATCCCAGGTTGTGACCTTACATCTGATCAACACATTCTAAGTATAGAGTCTCATTACCCACTCCTAGGGCTCATTCTTTTCCTAGGGCAGCTCACAGGATTCAGGAAAACATTTGACTTTAACTGGGAACCAAAAAAACATAGTTGAGAAGAAAGAAAATGTTATTTATAGGGGTCTATTAAACATTGCAAAGAAAGAAAATGCAGATTCAAGCAATCTTGAACAAGAGAGATGGCCCTGAGGCAAATGTACTTGCCCCAAAGCCTGATAATCTGATGGTATTTCTTAGGATTCATGTGGTGGAAGGAGAGAGCTGACTCCAGAAAGTCTGACCTACACATATTTGTCATGTTGCATGCATCCACACCCATCCACACAAGCTACACACATTGATGAAAATATAAAATGTAAATGAAATAATGCATGATCTCATGTCAAAATGGTGTTATTTTTTTTTTTTTTTTTTTTTTTTTGGTTTTTCAAGACAGGGTTCCTCTGTGTAGCCCTGGCTGTCCTGGAACTCACTTTGTAGACTAGGCTGGCCTCGAACTCAGAAATCCGCCTGCCTCTGCCTCCCGAGTGCTGGGATTAAAGGCGTGCGCCACCACGCCCGGCTCAAAATGGTGTTATTTTGACTCTTTCATTGCAAAGGGCTTGGAAATGCTGAAGTCAGCAAAGAATTCAGGCGAGTACTGATAGAAGTTGACCTTTTTTATATGAAATAGACCAGGCTTGGTCTTAGTCTCCAAGTATTAGGGGATGATGGGTCTTTGGTATTAGGGTCTTTGAAATTAGAGGATGATGTAAATTGTGTAAAATGTCAGCAAGGTCTCAGAAGTCAGTTCACATGAGGGCTGGATCTACAGCCTTGTTTTAAGATTCAGCCTTAAGACTGGCCGACTTGAGTAGCCACCTGACTTTATTTAAATACTTCAAGCCAATGCAATGCCATGTTGACCTTTTCCTTTAACATTTCTATGCACACATTTAAGAACATCCAGATGGAAGAAAGACCTGGAATAAGGTGTAGACAGGACCCCAAGGAGCTTCTAAGCCCTCTCTAAAGTGCCAAACTTCACAAGAATCTCTGCATGGTCACCTATGAAAATGCTCTTCAAGCTCAACTCTTTGTTTTTTTTTTTTTTTTTTTTTTATGGAAACTTTATTATATGGGTGTTAAATGATTAAATGATTCACCCTTGGGCTGCAAGATATCCTCATCAGTAAAATGCTTTCCACTGTGAATAAGAAATCTTGTAAAGAAGCAATCTGCATATGCTAATCTACTGGATAAAGACTCCAACAATATGGAGAGACTAAGATATTGCAGTTCCCAAGCCTAATTTATCTTGGGTGATCTTTAGCTTGCTAAACAACCATTCCCTGTTTTTCTCTGTGTCATACCTAACATCTCATCTAGCTACTAGCCAGATCTAATGAGGAACTAAGAGCTAGACAGTCTTCCTGGTAGGCAGACAGGTAAGAAGAAGAGCCCTGGCTAGGTAATAAAAATGGTGAACTTCCAAGATGGCTGACCTCTTCCTCAGCCCCCTGACCTGAGACAAAAGCCTGGAAACCTAAGAAAAAGATTTCATAGAACTTTTCTGTGGCTTGTGGGTCATTGCTGATGAACTGGGTCAACAAGTTCAAGGCAGATCAGAACATGTTATACAGTAGTTGTAAGCCAATCAGCCACCTGTCTCTCTTCAATCTGACCAACCCTAAATTAGCAGAGGAAAACCCTTCAGAAACTTCAAAAACCTTAACCTTCAGAAAGAAACTGAGTATTTTTGGCTTCTTGATGGCCCTTGTCCTGCTTTGACGGGGATCTTTCTTTCTTCTTCTTTATGTACCAGCTGTGTGTGTGTGTGTGTGTGTGTGTGTGTGTGTGTGTGTGTGTGTGCTTATCTCCAATTAAAAACAAAACAAAACATTGTTTAACTGTTGATCCTGTCTACAGTCTCCATTGTTACCTCTCACATTCAGAATTACTCCTACCTGTCAATTCTTTAACCTCAGAGAAAATGAACCCAATTAATAATTCAAGGAAATCTCACTAACATCCTGACAAATGGATAAAAAATTTGAAATGTATTAATTTAACAGATCACCAGTTTTCCATTAATTAAAGGATTAAGCATCCAAAGCCTACAGGAGAGTTCCTCCCACCGTGTTGTAATACACCTCGCTGCTCTTGCCAACTACATTTTTTTTTAAATGCCTTCCCTGATGTAGAGTTCTCTTTGTTCTATAAACGCAAAACTCTATGATTATATTAGAACACTGTATTTGGAGAGACCTAAATCAATGTTCCTGGGCCATGATCACTCATATTATACTTCAGAATAAATCATGGTTTTTTTGTTTTTTGTTTTTGTTTTTGTTTTGTTTTGTTTTGTTTTTGGCTTGGTTTTGTTTTTTATTCCCTTGAAGTAAGAATTATTTCTTTCTATAGCACCTTGTAGCACAAAGATCTGAGTTTAGTCCTCAAAGCCCACATTAAAAGATCAGATGTAGCCAAGTATAGTGGTGCACACCTTTAAAATTAGCACTTGGAGGATAGAGGCAGGAGGATCTCTGTGAGTTCAATGCTACCCTTGAACTATGTAGTTCATAATGTGAGTAGTTCCAGGCTAACAACAAAACTAAGTCAGGTGCAGTAACCAGGAAGATGGCTCAGAGGACAAAGTGCTTGCTGAACAAGCAGGAGGGGACACACACACACTCACACACACACACACACTCACACACACAAATCATTGATCAATGATGATCAAGGATATAACCTGGGGGATGGAGTGACTCTTTTTCACTCTTTCTATCTCAAGAAGGTAGAATAAACTTCAAAGTTCCAACTCTCTAATCCTGCCTTGATTTTTCTAGGACCTGTCTCCATCCTAAAGATGTTTAGTGTCCCAGAGCTAATAGCCATCTCTTTAGCACACCAAAGACATACTTCTTATCCTACTGGAGACCCCTAGGGATTTAGGGGCTCTATTTCAGGACGTGAGAACAAAGGCAAATGCATGCATCCCATGGCATCATGTGGGAGCATTTGACACTGATTTTAAGCCTCCTTTTCTTTCCGATGCTCTATATCATTTTATGACCAAAGATGACCTTTTTCAATTGCAAAGCTAAAATTTCTTTAAACACTATCTTGACCTATAAAGATGGTCTTTGAATGCTTTGCAAAGTCCTCCTTTAGGTAATAGTTTTCCTTGGAAATTCCAATAAAAGACTCCAGGAGCTGTTTAAAGGGCAGCAGCTCCTGCTGAAGGCCCTTTAATATTTGATGGCCTGACTTCAGTTCTGAGAGCAAACCACAGTGTAGAGTATCAATTTGTCCCCAAAGACTCTTTGTGAATTGTTGGTCTTGGCCACTTTTCTTATCAGTTGTGGCATTCCTCCTTCCCCTGGAGGAAGCAGACATAAATCAATAGGAAGCAATTTGTCCAATGTGTAACATACAATTGATGGGCAATGATCTTAAAACCACCCTGTATACATGACAGGGATGTAGAAGTAACTGAAAAAGATTATAACTTAAGGTTGGGAAATCTTGAAGAGAAAGTCGACACTTCCTAAGAGTCACCTCCCCACGCCCCCTGCACTTGGCATCAGCAAAGGGAAATCATATAATAAAGAAGTTACAGAGGACTCATCAATGTGCAGGTCTTTCTGATTATTTTCAGCATACTACAACAGTGGTATAGGCAGAAACTTTACAAGGTATTGTCATTATCACTGTTGTGCCCAAGCAAGTGCTGTGATACTCAATGTGTTGACCACTGAGGTAGGTGAGGACAAAGTCCTGTACTAATGCAACTTGACAGTGTACTTTACCTCTTGGCAATCCAAACTTAATGATGTAAACTGACATACCCAAGCCGCATACCTGTCTGCTTGACCTTGAACTAAATATTCCCTAAAACATTTTTTTAATCTTAAACTATAACCTTAAAGTGGCCATATTCAGGGATGTCCTCTGAAACTGAGCATGTTCAAGAATGTACCTTCCCCTAAAGCCCTTCTATATAAATATGTATAGATTCCACACATAAAGCCTCATATTTCCTTTGCTGGAAGAGGCTCTTGCTTAAGAGATAATTCCTGTGCTTTCTTTGCATGCTATGGGCAATAAAAATGTCTCCACTTGTATGTTTTAACTTGCTTTGTCTCTGCTCTCACTCAAAATGTGAACTCAAAATATTCAGTTACAAATGGTACAGCTGAATTGTTTCATTTCTGCTTTCTTTTTTTAAAGATTTATTTATTTCTAATTATGTTTGTACCATGTGCATGCCTGGTACCTGAGATGGTCAGAAAAGAGGATTGAATCCTCTGGAACTTTAGTTACAGATAACTGTTAGCCAGTTTATGGTTCTGGGAACTGAACCTAAGTTGGTTTGTTTGTTTGTTTGTTTGTTTTTTCAAGGAAACAGGTGTTCTTAACTGTTGAGCCATCTCTCTAACACTTGTTTTGCTTTGGGGGGACAGTATCATGTTAGCCTACACCTAGTGTAGGAATCTTAAGTACGTTAGTTTACTTTCTATTGCAATGATAAAACACCGTAACCAAAAGTAACTTGGAGAGGAAAAGAAAGAAGAAGAAACTCAGTTTACAGGTCATACATAGTCCTTCACTGAGGGGAGTCAGAACAAGAACTCAAGGCAGAAACTCAGAAACAGAAATGTGAGCAGAGACCGTGTGGAGCACTGCTTCCTGACTCCCTTTCCATGGCCTGCTCAGCTACCCAAGGGTGGCACTACTCACAATGGGTTGGGAGCCCCTTATCAATCATTAATCAAGAAAAGGCAACATAGGCTTCCTAATAGGCCAATCTTATGGAAGAATTTTCTCAATTGAGTGTCTCTGTTTCCATATTCCTAGAGCTGTGTAAAGTTGGCAGAAAAAAAAAATCTAGCCCAATAGGTGTGGTGCTACTACACCCAATATAAAGTTCAAACTGCAAAGAAGGCAGCCAGCCCCAAAGGCCACATCTTCCTTGCTAAACTTTACTGCCTACAGGGGACGTGCTCTCAGCTGAGACCTTATCACCAACACCTGTGAGCATTTATGCTGCAGTGTCATTTCCTCAACTGAATGTGGATATGATGTATAACTTTCATTTATGAATAACAAATATGATACAATTCACTTCTCTGATTATTTGACATAAAGAACTGAGGTGGCTCTCTGGATAGCAGCAAGGAGAAGTTGATACCCTTGAATTATCAACCACCTGGCATTTGACTTTTGCTATCAAGCACAAAAGAATGGAAATGGTTCCTCCTTCCTTCCCTATGTGAGCCTTTAGACAAGACTGTAGCTCCAATTTACATGTCACTACAGCCCAAGCACAAGACCCAGCTCATCTAAGCTGCACTCCTCACAGACAGGTTGGATATTGATTTTGGTTCATTGGCCATACCACATGACCAACACACACGAATGAGTTAATAACATATGTTATTATAAACTGCTAGTCAGCTATCTGATGTTCTGCCTCTTACTTTAGAACACCGATCTGATTGATCAGAAGTTATCTCTAAGTGAAAATACAGGCTTGACATTGTATCCTGTTAAAAGCCTAAAAGTAGGAGAGAAATGGTTGCAGTAAAAGGAATTTAAGTGGAGGTATAGCACCAAATCAATGCTGGAATGTTTGAGAGAAGATAGAGGATGAATGTTCTCTATCGCACCGCAAGTTCCCTGTCCCTTGTTATTACCTGACCTGACTTCAAGGCTATAGAGAAAATTGCTGAGAGAGAGTGTGAGCTGGCACTTCTGAAATAACTGTCACCATCCCAATCCATTTCTAAAATCTTTATCCTTTGTAATCATATGGGTTTTGCTGTCATGCTGTGCTGGGTACAAAGAGTGATTTCTTGAAATTCAATAAACCAACAAGGAGGAAGAAGCTGCTATCTTAGACTGAAAGAAATGAAGGAAAGGTAAGGGAGAAACTCAAGACCCGAAAATACCAATGGAGGTAAAAGCAAATACCTAAACATGGGACATTTGGAGAAGTATAATATCTAAATGAGGCCCAAGTATCATACAGGTATCAAATATTGAATCAAGTTTAGAATCTAGGGACAAAGTCCAGTGTAGAGAAGAAGGTAACAAGAGTATGCAGCACTAAAATAAAGTAGTGATTCCGTGGCCCTGAGTTCTGCATCCACATTTTCAACCAAGCTCAAAGCAAGCATATTCAGAAAATAGGATACATTCCAACTGACATTCCCTTCATGAATTGCCTATGATGGTTGAGTCTATACTGAACATATACAGACTAGTCTTTTTTCCTCATTCTGTAAACAATACCACATAAAATTATATGCACAACATTTACATTTATGAGGCACGATATATAGAATGGAAGCAAGCTATATGCAAATATATAAGAAACATGGGCATCTTGAACCAATGCCCTGTGTATACCAAGGTTCAGCTGTACAACATGGTAAGTCCAAAGATAGGGTCCTGTTGGATAATAGCTCCCCTGGCTTCAGTCTAGTTACTATTATCCAGTTCAGAGCCTCCTGGGAAGCAATACTTAGGCAAGACTGAGAAGTAAGAAAGAGTCGAGTAAGAGAACCTGAGTAGAGATGGTGTGAGGTGGCTACTGGCATGTACTTATTGAATGTGTAATATTGTCAGCTGTCTCAGTTACTGTTTTAGTGCTGTGTAGAGGCAGCATGACCAAGGCAACTTGTAGAAGAAGATATTTAATTAGGGACTTACTTATAGCTTCAGGGGATTTGCCCATAATCATCATGGCACAGAGTGTGGCAGCAGGCAGGCATAGTGTTGGAGAAGTAGCTGAGAGCT
Organism: Mus minutoides; assembly: GCA_902729485.2. Lineage (NCBI taxonomy): Eukaryota > Metazoa > Chordata > Mammalia > Rodentia > Muridae > Mus > Mus minutoides. The sequence goes on from LR749950.1 coordinate 950,775, forward strand.
ACATCCTGATCTTCAGTTAGCACTCAGAAACCTGCTTTTGAAACCATAAAGCCCACCTCCAAGGACACATCTCCAACAAGGCCACACTTCCTAATTCTTTCCAAGCACCACCAACTGAGGACTCGACATGCAAATATATGAGCCTATGAGGCCACTCCCATTCAAACCACCACACCAATCCACAATGATATTCTGTGTTGTTCTTCTGGGAAGTGAAAAAGACCAGGCAAATCAGCCATTGATTTTCTGCTGTAATAGATATGACGGACAAGTCATTCTACAGATTAAAAGATCCCTAGTGTGGCTAGCAAAATGTTCAAGCTCAAAGAGCTGGGTAAAGATACCAGCAGATTCAGGGCATCAGCTGGGCACTCTTTGCTCTACACACTCTGAACTGTCAATCAGCAGGATTGGAGAGCCAGGGCCCTCTGCACAGAGCAGACATGTGGCACTGTGTAAGAAAGCTCCCAACTGAATGGTCAGGCTGCCAGGTGGTAGAAGAGTAAGATTAATTTAACTGTGCTGGATGATTATGGCAGAGTCAGAAAGAAATCTTAATCTGATGCAGGAGGTAAGGAATGAGGAGGAGCTATGTGTTTTTCTAACCAAGTCTAAATAGAATCAGAAGCTCTTGTCCCTTCATCAACACAAGACCCTTAAACACTTCAGCATCTCTCCAATTTCCCTTACTTCCTATCTCCTAATTCTTATGTAAAACTCTATACTAAGAGCTTAAAGTTTCAAGGAATACAGTTAATAATTTTCAGCCATCAATTCAGCATGTGATCTTTAAAGCTTTCTATTTCTACAAAGTAAGGATTTCATTGTATTTCAACATATGCATAGGATGTATGTGGATCAAATTGACCTCTATTGATCTTTCTTATTCCCCTTCCTTTTCCTCCCTCTCAAGCCTCTAACAGTTCCTTTTTAACTTTCATGACCTTTTAATTTCTTATAGATACAAAGGCAGAAAAATCATATGATCCTTGTTTATCTTTGCTTCATATTTGAATCTCCCATCAGTTTTCCTGCAAGCAATAAAGAAAAAAACCAACTCATTTACTTGTGTGTGTGTGTAAATGTGTGTGTATGTGTAAGTGTGTATGTATGTATGTATGTGTATGTATGTATGTGTATGTATGTATGTGTGTACGTGTGTCTATATGTGTATATGTGTGTGTATGTGTGTATGTATGTATGTGTGTACGTATGTCTGTGTGTGTGTGTGTGTGTGTGTGCAGCCATGTACAGGAATGCCATAGTGAAAGTGTGGAGACCAGAAGCAACTTGAGGAAACTGATTCTTTTCCACCAAATAATCTCATTGGGATTCAGGTCATCAGGCTTGAAGTCATGGGCCTTTCCCTATTAGCCATCTTCCCAGTCATATTCCATTCTTCCTTATGACTGAATAAAACTCCATTTTCCCTTATTCATTCCACTGCTGGTCAATTTCTTTGTTCCTTGCTGCTTCTCTACTCGTCTTATCAAGTTCCTTGTTTTCTACAAGGAGTCCATGTGGGTTAGCAGCTCTTTCAGAAGAAGCTATGGTTCTAAATGCCTCTGCTTTCATGTGTGGTGATGTCTGTTTTGTTGTCTCTCTTCAGTTATCCTACCTGGGGAGATGGTGACACTTTAAGCATTCAGTGTGTACTTGAAATCCACCCTTTCTGCTGAGATGCTCTTCTTACTCCATGTCAGACTTCTATTACATCTGTACTAGGCTTGTTTCTAACATCCCTCAGTCTCTGTCTAAGTCCCCAACTCTTCAAAAAGGCCTTGGGCAAATGTCTTGTCCATATAAGCCCTCTCTAAATCTTGTCTTCTAATTCATTCTGACCTCATAAAACTTACTTAAGCATGAATTTACATTTGGATATACATTTTAAGATGTGTGTATCATATGTGCCCCATAGATGCTTGGCAATAAATAGTTCCTTATAATTGATCAACTATAATTAAATGTGTGGGGTTTTTTGTCTCCAAAGTTGATCCTTCTCAGCTCTTGGCACCTCCAATCTTAACATCCTCACTGTGTCTTTCCTATGTCTTCTGGTTTAGGACTCTAGATTCGTGTCGTGGCTACCCAGAGAATGATTACCACTAGTAATATAAGAGACAGAAAGAGGGAGAAAGACAGACAGATACACAGACTTAAAGATACACCGAGATAAACAGAAAGGCAGAGAGAGGGAAGAAACTGGCTTACGTGCTTGCAGAGGACTGGTAATTTAAAATCTGTATGATTGATCTGCAAAATATCCCAGTAGGTAAAGATATTTTTGTGCAAGCCTGATAACCCAAGTATGATCCCCTGATCTCTCCTAAATATAAAAGAAGAAAAGCATCACCTGGCCTGTAACCTCTGTATGCTTACTGTGTTGTACACATGCCACCCCTTACACATAATAATAAATAGAAAGAAACAAAATAAAGATGCAAGAGATTTTGTTTTGTTTTGTTTTGTTTTGTTATTTGTTTGGTTTGTTTTTTGTTTTGCTGAAACAGAGTTTCTCTGTGTTATAACCCTGTCTGTGCTGGAACTTGCTCTATAGACCAAGCTGGCCTGGAACTCATAGAGTTCCTGCCTCTGCCTCGTAAGTCCTAGGAGTAAAGGTGTACACCACCATACAAAACTAAAATATATCTTTTTAAACATATATTCTATAGGTTAGCTAAATAAACTGACGATCAGGGCAGAATTGCTGTTCAGGTATTAAATTTAAATCCAAGGTTTTTGGATTTAAATTTAAGACTTGAACTGAAGGAATCTATCCATATTATTAAATATAATCTGCTTAATTCAAAGCCTATTGATTTAAATATTATTCTCACCTAGAAAAAAACTCCCTAGAATATTCTAGAATAATATACAACATGGGACATGTTCTTCTGAGCCATTGAGACTTACTGTGCTGGGCTGGAGCTGCCTTGCCAGCTGCCCTCTGCTTCCTGATTCTCTGGAGGTGCACCTCATGTCTAGTTCTCTTTACAAAAAGATCACCGTCACACCAAGACGGCCAGGGCAGGGAAGGTCATACAGACTTTCCAGTTCTTATTGCCCTTGCCTGGCCATGTGACTGTAATTCATTCACATATACACACCCCAGAGTTATATTTTCTCTGCATTTAGCTCTAGAGTGTGTTTTCTGTTGTTGTAGAGTGCAGCTGTATACACACACACACACACACACACACACACACACACACACACACAGCTGTAGTGGAAGGCAGAGAAGTATATAACCACTCATTGTGGGATCCTGATCGTAAGTTGATGAGAATCAAGTAGGTCTAGTTAGTCTAGAAAGACAGAAAAACATGCCAGATGAAAGAACCCATAGCACAGATAGCAAGAACATGTTCTTACAAAGGAAAGCCAAGAGCCTCCCCTGAACATTTTGATATGCAAGCACCTGCTGTGTTCTAAGGCTTCCAAGCACTGGAGATCTAGTGAGCACAAAATCTAACTGGATGGGAGCTTGTGGAGGCATGAAGCATAGTGAGACAAGCAGACCTTCATGAAGTCTGAGGTTTTATGTAGCTCAGAAGTCTGGTGAGAGATTTTGATTTGATTTCCTTGAAAACACATGGCTCCATGTATTTCAGCCATAGGGGATCTTCTCCTGGAAGTGGTACTTAAGGAAGCTAACTTGACAGTGGAAACTAGAGACAGTCATTGTCAATAGTAGTAGACTTAATTTCTAGTGAGCCCCAGACAGTACCAATTTATGATTCTGTAAAACTCCTTTTGGCTTTAATTTTTTACCAATTCAGTGACAGAGCTCCAGGCTCCCAACTAAAGTGAGAACTTTCTGAGGGTAGACAGAGGCTGTATCTCTTTCCCCAGCATGCCACAATCTTTCAAAAACAGTACTCTTTAATGAAAGTATGTCAATAAAATTATGAAGGCAGCCGGTGAATAGATATGATATAAACCTCATGAGTTTGGCTAGCAAAAATGCTCAGTGGGTAAAGGTGCTAGCCACTAAGCCTGACAAACTGAGTTCAATCCCCAGGACCTAGATAGTAGGAGGAAACTGACATCTGTAAGTTGTCCCCTGATCATCATTCACAGCCACATGCATAGATGTATGTATGCACACAAGATAAATAAGTTTCAAGTAAGCAGCTAGGATAATAGAACCCAATGCTGTAGTGAAAATATAACAGCCTAATAACAGAAATGCACATACAGAGATGGCTAATTCCAGGCATGGAGCAGGGATTGCCCAGGGTAAGCCTGGATGGAATACCCACAGCGAGAAAGCAAATATTATTGTCTGGAAATGAGATGTCTGTCCAACAAGATCACGTGGGAAAGTGATTGAATCATTCCATCTCTGGCTAATCAATGAACTAAACCACTAATGGCTTTGTAATTTGACAGCATTGTTTGGAGGTGGCAGAAATCACTGTGTGAAGCCTATCCAGAGAAAACAGATCACTGGTGATGTGATTTTGAATGATGGATCTTCTCCTTGGACCTATCCTCTCTCACTCTTCTGCTTCCTGGCTATCAATGAAGCAAGCATCTCTGCCCCATGCCCTTCTATCTCCATGGGTTCACAATAATGGGTTACATGTGGTCATAGACTAAAACCTGAATGCATGATCCAAACCTCCCTTAAGCTGACTTGCTGGGGCATTTTATCATAATGACAAAAAGGGACACAGAAAGAAAGAGCTCAAGGTCTTAGGCTTCCATTAAAAGGCCATAAGATCTGGATTAAAGGGACTCCTAGAAGCCTCATTTGCTTTGATAAGACCATAAAAATAATAATGATTTTAAACTACAAAATAAAAGAAAAAAAGAGACTCTGAGTCCATTGACCCAAAAAAAGAATAAGAAATGACTTTTTAGAATTTCATTTTATTTTTCAACATAAGAGTATCAGCAATAAAGAAGTAGGCTAAAACATTTCTGCTTTGCAATCCTCTGGGCTGTGGGTAAATGGTGAGTAGGATGATCATTATATCCTAGAAGCACAAGAGGAAGCTGTGTAGAGCAGGACATGTTCTCATCACATCACCTCTTAACCACAAATGGAAAAAGATACTTTCACAATGAGGAGATTTTTCAGACAATATAAACAACAAACTCAGTCCCCAAAATAATGGGACAAAGTTGACATCATAATACGACAAAGCTAGAAGTACCCAGCATGATTTATGTACATATCTGGGAACAACACAAATAAAACAAAAATCAGTGCTTAACCTGTGTCTAACCAAAAGAAGAAAGTCAAAGTCCAAAATGGCAGGCAACCTGCAAGACAATCAGCTTAACTCTTCACAAAAGTGACATCCACCATGCAACCCACAAAACACATGGAGGGCTCTAGACTCAGGGACACAAAAGAAACAAAATAGTTAAAGACAATGTGTGAATTCCTTGGGTGTTGCCAACACACACACACACACACACACACACACACAGGATGGGGAGAGAGGGCATGGAGATGGGCGATAGGGTGAGAAGGAAACAGAACAAACCAGCAATTTGGTGAAGAATAAATGTATCTTCATTGTATTGATTTTTCCTAAGTTTTATATAGGATAAAAACTTTTCATACTAAAGGGTGTAGAGAAAAAGCAATATGACAACAATAAAAAGGGCAGCTTCCATGCCTCAAGGACAGTGACTTGAAGGACAGACACCAATGGCCACATGTCAAGGAATCAAAAAAGAGAAGAGGTTAGAGTGAAGTTGGGGATTTGGAGGGTAAACAAGGAAAAACTGTGCAGTGAAACAAAAGGATTTAGGCTACATTTTCAAATAGGAGAATTTAGGCTACATTTTCAAATAGGAGAACTGAAGCTGGAGACATGGCTCAGTGAGTAACAATACTGACTGGTCTTCTAGAAAGCAGGATATGTTGGCTTAGTGCTGAAGTCATCGCTTTGGAAATCCTAGATGCTCTTTTTCTAAGACTAGTGGTTGAACTGTGTAAATCCCCATTCCCCCAAATCATACTGAGATTCACTCCAAAGATCTGCAGAAGTGTTTTCTATAGATTTCCACAGGAGTATGGTAAGGACTTCTACAGGGGCACAGTAGAGCCTCATAAAAGGACACACTAGAGGCTCTGACAGGGACAGTAGAGACTTCTATAGAGGCACAATAGAAACTTCTGGGTGGCATATAAAAGGTTCCTTTGGGGGCAGAGTAGAGACATTTATGGGATCACAGTAGAAACTCCTACAGGGGCACATTAGAGACTTGTACAGGTACATGGTAAAGACATTTCCAAGGGAAAAGAAGGGACTCCTAAAGGGTCCAGTAGAGGTGTCTCCAGTGTTGCCAAAGGAAGTTCTACTGTCCCAAATTTGGGGCTCGTTCCCCTCTACCAAAGGAGCCACACCTCATCATCCCCAGAAAGGAAAGTACTAATGGCTCTCTGTGGTGCCTATTAGCATAGCAGCAAAGTACTTGCTGGCCTCCAGGCTCACTTGGAACCTTCAGCTGTTCTCCCCTGCTTCCTACCCTGACCTTCTCCAGCCCATGGATTGTCTTTGCTCCAGCTTCTTATTCCTATAGAACCCTGCTGGTTTGGCCATTGCTGTCAACTTCTCTCATCTGTCATCCTCTATTGCCACCTCCCAATCTTGTTCTCTCACTCCATCTCCCTTTGCCCACACCTTCTTCTTTTCCTTGATCCCTTGTCCCCTTTCTTCCTCTCAGGGCCAAGTCCAGTCTATGACCACATCCAATCTGCTACTATCTCTCTCCCCTAAGACTACCAGACCCTTCCAGATGCCCCAGGCTGTACTTTTCCTTCTATCTACACTAAAACCTTTCCCTCAAGCAGACCTTGGAGCAATCATGTCCTCAGCAAGTGATTTAGGCATGTGAAAATAAGAAATGTTTCAGATTTCTTTCCTCCTTCCTATGCTTTTGTTATATTCAGACTTCAAAAATTCAGTTTTATCATCACTCAGTAGAGCTCTGATACTCTGCTGATCTAACTCTGGTAAAGCACTGACTACTATTAGCACTGTCACAAGTTCAAAATTTTAAGTTCACTTTGGCTGTCTTCTAAGTATAAGCTTAAACGTGCTTCTGCTTGTGCTGGAAGCAAGCCTCTGGATAGAGGAAAGAGTGTTCATGCTTGAGCCCAGAAGCATCTATTCCAGCTGTTTACAGACACTGGTTAACTGTTTTTTCTACAGTGAGAAGTGGCTCCTTTGGTAGAGGGGAATGGGCAAGAGAAGTTGGAAGAGTAGATTTCCTTTGGACCTGAGGACAACTACTGCTCCTTTCTAATGATTTCCTGAAGAGGCCTTGCCTCTGGCATTAAGAGTAGAAGGCAGCCTTTCCTGTTTTATGCTCATACTTCTCACTTAATTTTCCTTGGCATCTCCTCCTCTTTTACTTCATGTTGAATATAAGCACTTAATGATCCTCTCATTGCCATCTTCCTCCACCTAAACAGACACACCCATAAGTCCAGTCTTATTCTCCTAACATCATTTTAGCATGGATTTGAGGAGACTGTTATTCACCCTGGTTCAGTCTTTCTGTAGCTTCTGGCTTGCTCTATAAGAAGACAGCACCAGGTTAAATAGAGGTTCCTCAAACCCACACCATTTGGAAATAAGGTCTTTGCAGATGCCATTAAGATGAGGTCATAGTAGACTTCTGGTGAACACTGAATATCACAGGAAATTCTTTCTTTTAAATACTTATTTTACTTGTGTTTATGTGTGTGCATACATGCATATATAGGGGTAGTCATGGAGCCCCAAAAGGGGGCATTTGATTTCCTGAAGAATTATACAGGCAGAGTTACAGGCAATAGTGAGCCACTTCACATGGAAGCTGGGAGGACTTTGGTCTTCTATAAGAGCAGCACATGATGTTCTTAACCACTGAATTGATGCTGTAATCCAATGACCAAAGTTCTTAAAAGAAGAGAAAAATTTAGACACAAGGAAATACAGCCAGAAACCAGAGGTGAATGCTGTGTAAAGATAGAATGTTGGCTAAAAACCACTGCTGAGAAAAGATTCCTCCCTAAAGCTTGTGGAAGGAGTCTGGCCCTGGGGACACCATGACTTCACAGCAATATGGCAAAATACATTTGTTCCCACATTAGGCCATATTATTTATGGTGTTTTGTTCCAGCTGCAGCAGGAAACTAATATACAACCCAAGTGACAATTTTCCACCCAGTTGCCAGAGCAGTTTCACACCTTCTAACCTGTTTGCATTACCAAGGCAGGGACCCCCATGCTTCCTGGTGGTGGCTTTATCTCTACTGTGCTCCAGTGTCCTGCTCCTACAAGGCACTTGATAAAGCTTAGTTGAATACAAGATGACAGAACTTATTCTGTCTTCATGGTGGCCCTTACTTTACATTTGAGTACATGCCTGTCAAAGTCTTACCGAAAAAGGATGGTTTCAGGTCCAGAATGCACTCTGGAACTCACTGTGAAGTGCTACTTCCTACACAGAAGTGTGCTCTGTTCCCTGGGCCAATAGTTTCAGGCTCATGCCTGAGAGTTTCCTTGGTTGCCCAAGACTGAGGTCACCTGCTTTGGGAGCATCTGTGGCTGTGGAACTACTGCCTAATGGGATCTTCTCCATCTGGCTCACTTGGTCTGCCACCTTAATTTTGGCTTAGTAACAACACATACAACTATACAGGCCACACCTACAGAGATGGACATGCAGACATGCTTACACATACAAGTGTACAGGCCAGACCCACAACTGAGAGGAGGGGGAGAGACGGGGTTATGGCATGTGTCTAAGAAAATATGTTAAGTCTGAGTGATTTCTTTACCCCATCATTCTCTTCTAGTATGTTGTTTCCTTGTTTATAGTAGCAGTCACACCCTGAGCAGCACACTTCACTTCCCCTTAACCTCTGACTGTCTCTTGCACACATAGAACTGGTCAAATCCAGTTTCCTAAAGTAGTTCCTTCATTCCTCCATAACTGCTTCGGTGTTAGCTTTCATAATGTGTTACCAGTGACTATATCTCTTAATCTATCTTACATCAGACTTATCCCAATGCCGCCACCAGAATTTCATTTCTAAGCATGTAAATTGTTTTATGTGACTCCTGACTTGAACATACCCAAAGCACTCACCTCTACCTTTCATTTTCTTTGCGAGTTGGAAGTTCTTAATGTTTTTGATCTCTTAAACCTTTATGATTTGACTCATGAATAAGTTAGGGTTCTCTAAATGGACTATGTATATAAAATGTTGAAAGGAAGATTACTAAAACAGCTTATAGGCTGTGGTTTCAGTAGACCAACAGTGGCAATCTCCTGACAGAAGGAGTTGGACCAGAAGTTGTTTAGTCCATGAGACTGGATGTCTCAAGGATCCCAGTCTGGTCTGGAGTCCTAGGCAAGTTTTAGAGAACTGCCAGTTTCTACACTGTAGTCCCAAAGAAGTGGGTTTTAACACCAGTGGATACCTCAAGAACAGAATAGATGAACTTGCCAGGGACAGTGAAAGCAATCAGGCAAAAAGCGGCCACATTCTCTGCCGAATCACAACAATGGCCTCTAGACCAATTGTTCATATTGCTCCCCTTTGAAACTTCCTGAGATGGGCTTCCATAGTTCACATTGCCCACAGTCCTAAGGTCTCTCGAGCTCCTTTGAGCTTGGCCCACTAAGCTCTGCGTACAGAATTCAACTGCTTTTCTATTTGCAAGTGCCAATGTCTTCCACATTCTCCAGAAAGCTGCACAGCCAGGCTATCAGCAATAGCCCACTTCCTAGAATAACTTCTTAGTTCCCTTTTCTGTTGTGATAAAATACGATGACCAAGAAAACTTAAAGAAGCATTTAATCTGTGGCTCATAGTTTCAGATGGTTAGAGTCCAAGACCATCATCACAGGGATTATAGCAGCAGGCAGATGAGCCCAGCACTGGAGCAGTAGCTGAAGGCTCACCTCTTTACCCACAAGCACTAGGCAAAGAGGGCTAACTGGGAATGGTGTGGGCATTTTAAAACTCAAAGCCCATGCCCTAGTAACACACATCCTCCAACAATGCCATACCTCATAATCCTTCCAAAACAGCCCATCAATTGGGGATCAAGTATTCAAACATATTAGCCTATGGGTGCCACTTTCATTTAAACCACTACCAACCCCAAAGATCCCCCTGCACTCAAATTGCAACATCATCAAACATACCTGTGTCCAAACATGATGTACTCCCTGGGTTTCTGTGTCTTGACACCTAGAATGCCCTTAAATAGCTGCTCCCCACTACTAGCAACCATCTTCTAAGACTTGGCTCTCATTCTACCTTTTCAGCAAGCCCTTCCTTTGACCATGTTTTTTGAGTGGGCTATTAAGCATCCAGTCCTTGCCCAAGTTATTCCAGAAAAATGAAGTCAACATTATCATTGTTGGTCTGATCTTTCTCCCCTCACTAGATTATAAGAAATTTAAGAGTAAGAATCATATTTTAGCTGGGTGTGGTGTCACATGTCTTTAACTCCAGCACTTGGAAGTCAGAGGCAGGTGAACTTTTATGAGTTCTAGGCCAACCAGGGCTACATCAAAAGACCCATCACAAACTAANAAAATGAAGTCAACATTATCATTGTTGGTCTGATCTTTCTCCCCTCACTAGATTATAAGAAATTTAAGAGTAAGAATCATATTTTAGCTGGGTGTGGTGTCACATGTCTTTAACTCCAGCACTTGGAAGTCAGAGGCAGGTGAACTTTTATGAGTTCTAGGCCAACCAGGGCTACATCAAAAGACCCATCACAAACTAACAAACAAATCCCATTTTATCCATTATCACTCTGAAGATCTGAGCCCAGTGATGACTAAAACAGACTACACTGAATACATGAAGAGAGAATAAAGGAAGAGAGAAACTTGTTAACATCTAAGAATATAATAACGCTGAATTAGAATAAAAAGGCCCATAGACCACCAAAAGCCAAACAACAGAACTGTCTCCTGGGGGTTCATTTAGAGAGATTTACTGTGATGGAATTCATTGGGCAAATGGGGTATGTGTACAATGGTAATGGTATCTACATTCCTTGAAAACTCATTCTTTATTTATTTCAAATTCAAGGAAAAATCAGGCAGGCAGCACAGTACACAGAAGCAGATGGACATTCCCCTCCCTATGCCTAACCTATCGGTGCATTTGTAGTTAATTATTTCAAGACCTCTGCCTATTTGTTAGTCTCTAGCCAGAATGCTTTATACAAGTTCCATTTAGCCCTCATAACAACCACATTGTCAAGAGAAAAGGATGGCTTATGAAGAGGGGATAATTTACATAAAGGCACATAGTGTGTGGTAGAGGAAGGGTTTAATGCAAAGTGTGTCTGATTTTTTTCCCTGCTTTAGCTACACAAAATTTAGCTTGAAAATCTACTTGCTGATAGCCTCCACATGATTCTAAAAATGATATAGGAGCCAATTTCAGCTCTTCATTCATAGATAGCACTGTTAGTATGGGAAAGGCGATGTGTAAAAAAAAAAAAATCAATGCAGAAAGCTTGGGTGTTTTGCAAGGCAGCATTTATGTTCTGAAACTGTGAAAGTATTGGTATTAGTGTGATTTATCACCCTCCTCTGACCTCTAGAGCCTAGAGAATGGACAGATAGAATGGTCTCAGGAGTCAAGAATTTTACCTTGAGCAAACGCTGTGCTCTGCCCCCTCCCCCCGCCCTTTACTCTCACAAGGGCAAAGCTATTCCAGAAGGGCATGAGTGTGACTGGGTTCCAGAAGTCACCTACTACTTGAGTAGAGGTTATCCAAGGTTCTCAGAAAAGTAAATCTGATTGCCAGGGAACTGTTTTTTTAATGGTGCTTTCTCTGTTGTAGGAGGTAGAAATATGCCCTAAATACGAAGGGTTGTTGAGCTAAAAATAATTAACAAGCAGATGATAAGGCAAAATTAAATCTCAATCTCTCTCTCCTCTCTCTCTCTCTCTCTCTCTCTCTCTCCTCTGTGTGTGTGTGTGTGTGTGTGTGTGTGTGTGTGTGTGTGTGTATACTTGCTAGAGTCAGCTGTGTGACTGAGCCTTCTAACTGTTCCCGTACTTAGATTTTTGTTTTGTTTTGTTTTGTTTTGTTTTGTTTTGTTTTGTTTTGTTTTGTTTTGGCTTGGCTTGGCTTGGCTTGGCTTTGCCTGCAATTTGTTTGCATTACTATAGTTTTTCACCCTTAAAGAATTAAAGTCATTTTCTTTTGTCATGTCACTTTCCAAAAACTGTTTTATGCCAATGTTATGTAAGCTAGAACTCAAAACACTGAGATCTACTCATCGTCTGGCTTCCTCCTGTCTTTATATGAAATGTACTTCTGTTTGCTTTTCTCCTGTTAATCTGTCTTTGTTACAGGGGTTCATGTAGAATGAGAACTTGTTATAGTTGAAGAAAATATTTTTTTCTCTACAACATAAATGGGACTGTGTACTGTTGGACCTTCATGCGTGATAGATTTCCTTAGCACATGCTTTCCCTGGCTGCTCAATGGTTCATTCTTTTTTGTTACCGATAATAACACATGATCTTGATTGACTGCAGTGCATTTATGTGTGGGATGTATATTTGAATAGCTTCTGGTTTGGAGTTAGTGTGAATAATAATAAGAGTGATTGCTAATTCATGTAGAAAGTGTGTGCTGAATTTTATAAGAAACAGCCCAAAGTCTCCAAATGGATTATTCCATATTTAATTCTCGCATGAGGAGTGGAAGTTCCATGTTCTTACAAACACCTGTGTATTCAAAAAAACTATTCTGTTGTTTTTCCAGGAGCATATACAGGTATCTCTTCATAGCCTTAAGTTGTGTTTCTGCCATGATTCCATAATGGTGGGCAGCTTTGCTTACTGACCTGTCACCTGTATATAGTGAACTGTCTTGGGGTTTCTAGTACTGAGATAAAACACCATGACCAAAGGCCACTTGGTGAATAAAAGGTTTATTTTAGCTTATAGATCTAAATCAGAGTGTATTGCTGAGGGAAGTCAGGGCAAGAAACCTGGAGGCAGAGGTTGATGCAGAGTTCATAAAGGAATGTTGTTAATGGTTTGCTCCTTATGGAGTGCTCAGTCTGTTTTCTTATAGCACCAAGGACCACCAGCCCATGAGAGCTGGGCCCTCCTATATCAACAATTAATCAAGAAAATGTACTACACATTGCCTACAGGCAGATCTCATAGGGCAGTTTCTCAACTGGGGGTCTCCTTTTCCAAATCACTCCATCTTGTGTCAAGTCAACTTAAAATTAATCAGGACAAAATTTTCTAGAGTGAAGATGGTATTCATTTTTTTTTTAATAAAGGTGTTAATTTTCTTATCATTGAGTTTTAAGTACAAGTCTTTTACAAGACATATTGTCTGTAAAGATATTTTATCATGGTATACATGGGAAAGGACATATGAGTGTTCATGAATTTAGAATTCCTGGACATGCAAACCAGAGCCTCGTGTATTTCAACAACTGCTAAGCAGCAGCCAGATAGGGGGACAGAGGAAGATACCACACAGGGTTCCACAATCTGGCTTCAAAAAAAGCTGCTGTCTGTTTTTCCTTATCATTTTAAACATTTTCATTCATAGATACATAGATAGATAGATAGATAGATAGATAGATAGATAGATAGATAGATTAGATAGATTAGATAGATTAGATAGATAGATAGACATAGAGATATAATATATGGAGTGCACTTTAGTGCAAGTGCCCAAGGAGGCCAGAGAGTAAAGTGCTAGATCTCTAGAGCTGGAGTTACAGACAGTTGTAAGCCACCTACCATGGGTGCTAAGAACTGAACCCAGATCCTGTGTAAGGGCAAAGATTTACTTCACCACTGAGCTATGTCTCCAGCCCCACCCAGCTTCTAGCATCTTATGGATTCCAGATTCCTCCTCTCCTGTGCTGCTTGCTTGCTTTAGCTGCTGCTGTTTCAGGCTGCAGTGTGAATGTGGAGCTTCTCATTTTTTCTCTGTTGCTGCAAATCAACTACCCAATTTCTACATTTCACAGCCCATGTTTTAGGCTCAATAGCATGCATTGAATTTACCCCTACTCAGGCCTTATTCAAACAGTGGGTACCAGGCCACTGTCTCCTTGACTTTTGGGGGGTCTTTAAAGGAAACAAACCTGAGAACGTTCTCATCCAGAATCTCCTTGTGTTACTCACTGTTCCTTCAAGCACTGTTCCCATAGAAGAACTCCAACTAGAAACTCATAGGAAGGTCCTGTGAGAGGGATTATGTCAGTGGTATTTGAAGCCAAACATCACAGACAACCTATGGACTGGCATTCAGCATAGCTTTTCACTGCCCCTCCCTCTCTCTGTGCAATGCTGGGAACTGAATCCAGGCCCTTGCACATCCTAGACAAGCCTCTACCACCAGCTCTATCTCTATTGTCTAACAGTCACTCCAAAAATACCCAGAATTGGAAAAAAAAAAAAACAGTTGGGTATTTTTGCTGACTAAACCCACTATCTATTTTATAATTCTTCCCTACTAGAGAAACCTGGTATAACTGAATGTAGCTGGCTGAAAAGATTCAATGTCCAGCATCCCACAGTGTCCACAGGACACAGTTCAAACAAATATAAGTTAAGCAGAGGTCATTGATTGGGTTTTGGAGTCATTTCCTTTCCCAGCACAAGGCAGCCTTCCTTCAGCCACTGTCCTGTGACTGATACTTAGAGAAAAGCCAGGGGCTCACAGAAACTGTTGCCCAGTGCCTTGGTCACCAATCACGTCCAGACGCTGTCTAGCTCATATGAGAAAATCAATCCTGAAGCTGTTTAAAGATACTGTTTATAAGTGTTCTCTCTCACTGTTGACCACAATCCCTGATGAGAAACCCAGGTTCCGGTTCTGACCAGTTAGGTGGCCAGCAGTGAGCACACAGGCAGCCCCCTTTCCCTCTCAGTTACACAGTTTTCTTTATTTAAATGCCAGTAAGGAGATCCCACAATCTTAAGACATCTTTCATGTTCAGCATTTCAGACACATTTTTCTAGATCAGGCCTCTCTGGTGACAAGAAACTCAGGCCACATTTTAAGTTGCCTGAGATGTGCTGGTGTCCCAGGTCTAGGATTTATTCCCTCATTGGTCCCCAGCCCTAATGAACTGATTAATTGACAGTTGCTCTTTGTTTAAAATACGAGTCTCACCAATTTTCAAAGGAGCAGTCTCAAATTTCAATATATTTTTCAAGGCAGCAAATAAATCTTGTGGCTTTCTAAATATATTTATATTTGTCAGACCACGTGCTGTGCTCAATCTGGGCTTGGAAACAGCCCACTCCACTCAGGCCACTCAGTCTTTCCTCCCCAGACTTCCTGTTACCTGGGTGTATTGTCCTTATCCTATGCAGTAGCCTCTTAGCCTCACCCCTCATCCAGCCTGCAAATGCTATGATGGCTGGTCCACTTAGGCTCTGCCAGCTTCCAGGAGATTCAGCCTGAGAGTGGTTTGTTCCATCTTCTTCCTTAACTTCTGCATCTAACATGGCTTGTCTAACTAAGAGGCACTGTTCCTTTTTCTACCCATGATAGCAAGTTCAAGACTTTTGGCCAACTGCCTCCCTCATCAGCTCCCTGGCTAGCAGTTGGAAGAGCATTTTATGAGGCTCCTCAGAAGGTTCCAGAAGGGCCAAGCACCAACTACCCATAACATTGACCATTGGATGATGCAATCTAATTTTTGCTGTTCCTGTTGTGTCCTTGGGTGTGTGTGTGTGTGTGTGTGTGTGTGTGTGTGTGTGTGTGTGTGCATTTCTTGCTTTTCCAATGTTGAGTTCATAAACTGATGGATACACTAATTCATTCAATCCCAGTAATGGGAGAGAGTTACCTCTGTGCTCAAACAATTGTTCCTGTCCTCGTGGTTTTACACAGCTCAGAGTTGGCATAAGTCCAGGTTACTTGCTAGATTATCGCCCTGGATTTCAAAGCCACAGTACCTGTAACATAAACATTGACTCTCATAATATCTTTTAAGAGCCTGCATGGTTAAAGTCGACAGTGTTTTCACATCATTGAAAAAGGACTTTGAACCTTCTCCCAGTGGCTCAGCATTTGTTCTCAATCAACTGTCTTGGGTTTAAAAAAACCCACACAACATCTCTATCCTGCACCTTTTCAAACAAGAGTGGCAGGATAAGAGGGAGAAGGACACAAACACCCTGGACATTCATGACTTGATGCTGTGGGAAACCGGCTTGGAAAGCCTATCCTTAGTCCTCCCTGAACCCTGGCTCCATAGCACTGCTGTCCACCCTAGTTTAATATGTATTTTCATACACAGCTCAGTCCTTCTAGTCTCTGACATGCTATCAGTTCCTTCTGGGACAATTTGTACAAGGTTGGAGTTCCATTAGTCACAGTTCTTGGGACCTGAGGGCAGCTGAAACTAATCTAGGGTTAGTCTTGCGGTTTCTTCTCTCAGATACTGAAAGACTAGGAGCTTTTAGTTCCTGGTAGTTTTCTGATATTTATGTGTGGCCTTATTTAAAAAAGAAAAAGTCTCCATTAGTCTGTTTATTTTTAGCTATCGTATTAAATATCCCAGTAGAAAAATAGAAGATCACAGACCCGAAAGGTCCTGTTAGCTTCCCAGCTGGAGTCATGCTGTTTAGAGGTTCAAAGTGGCTAAGTCCCAAGCCATTAATACCCTGGGGAAAAAATGGAGTACAGTTGTCCCTCTGAGATGCTTTCCTGACTTTAAAGATAGTTTTACACATAATAGCCAAATACAGGCAGACTTTTTAGGTGCAGGAACAAGTGTCAACAGGACCCCTTAATGTTCTTCTAGCTAATCTTAAACTGCAGGCCAGACCCAACCAAGGCATGATGGAAGTTGGTGCATTTTGATGCAGCCAAGAACTCACTAGCATCAAGCCAGTCTGGGCCTTCTGCAGGCTTATGGGTGGGGTGTGTGTGTGTGCGCGTGTGTGTGTGTGTGTGTGTGTGTGTGTGTGTGTGTGTGTGTGTAACTCACTAGTTTATGAATCGGAAGGTCAGTGTTAGTGACAGAAATGACTCTCAGGGCAGATGTTGCTTCTGCTGACTGCCATATTGCTAGCTCTGATGTGACTCTAACATTTTGAGCATAGATTAGATAAAAATTAGAATTAGACATAGAGGGTGAGATTTTCTCTAAAGACCTAGAAATGTCATTGTCAACATTCAGTTCTTTGCATAGAAATGCAGTGCCCTGATCTTGCACTCCCTCTGTGTCCACGGGGCTCAGACATGCAGCACAAAGTCCTGTGTCACAAAGCCCTTAAAATGCAGAGGCCCCAACTCACAAATTTCCTGGATCCCATAAGAAGGCTCTGGGGGCAAGCCAGGTGATGAGCCACACACAGAAGCTGCATCTTCTTTCTTTCCTGGAGATGAGAGTGGAGACATATCAGTAGTTCCTCTCCTATCTACCCTCAAAGACTTCAGTCTGGGATGCAAACTGGAAAGAACTCGACTGTTGTTGATTAGAAGAAATCGGGGAAATGAGCGGGCCAGGTAATTGTGAGACAACTTAACAAAGCTAAATTAGCAATAAGAAGAGGCAAAAGGATTTCTAGAGCCACTCGGGTATCCAGGGTGAAGAAGGCAATGAAGTAAGAAGAGAGCAATTTAAAAATTAACCCGTGTGTGAACTTACTCTGCTCAGAAAAGGAATTCGAAAGCAAACAAAGACCAGTTGAGGCCCTCCTCCCTCTGGAGCAGGATTGGCATTTTAGAAGAGAAATTGATTGGTGGAGAACCTACTCTGCTGGGTAATTAAACAAGTATGCTGATCAATAGTCAGTATCTGGGATTTGGAAGCTCACTGGCAAGCCAACACTGCAACACAGAAGGGAGAGTGAGGAAGTGCTGGTTGCTTCAGGCAAGGCTAGAGCTTTAAGAGTTTTACATTAAAAGATAAATGCATGTTCTTTTCACCTTCCTCACTTTAAAAACCTTTTTGATTCTGTATTTACCCAGACAAAAGGAAGGGTCTCCATTCCAAGCATTCTTCTCTTGGTGACAGGTGACAGTTTTAAAGGGTCCAATTTGTGATTACATGGTTCACTTATGCAATACAATTAAGCTGTCAGTTAGGTTCATGTTGCTTTAAGAAAAATATGATCAAGTTACTTATTAGCTACCTTGAACCTGTCTCCCTAAGAATGAGAGGGCTGGCCAAGGATCAGTCCCAGCAGAGCTGGAGCTATCTGCTTTTCTGTTTGTTGTGGTCATAGAACCCATTGGGTCATAAGCATGCTGTGTATGTGGCTAAACATATGCAGCTGCCCAGGCACAGGCCAGGCTCATTAGATGACTGGGCCCACTGGCCACCTGCCAAGGCATCTGACACCAGTGGAAGAAGGCTAACCTAACTCTCCTCCAGAAGCTAGGCTGTGGGTACTTATCTTCAGCACTCAGCAGAGGAAGCTAGGAGATGACCTGCCCAGTGAAAAGTCAGAAATAGAAAGGGCATGGCTTCAGCTCTCAGATGCATGGGAATGGCCAAGGCTGTCTCTGTGCTGCTGCTTTTTCTTGGTCTTGGTGGAAGTAAAATGGAAGGAAGACTTGGGGCCATCACCTCACCCTGCGCCCTGTGCCCTGTGCCCTGTGCCCTGTGCCCTGTGCCCTGTGCCCTGCACAGGCTTGTCCAAGATTTCCTGCATTCCTGGACTTTTACAGAGGAAACTACCTTCTTCCATTCCTTGCTTATCCATGAAGTATAAGATTTCTAGCTGAGAATAATTGCAAAGGTGGTATAATTGTTCTACAAGTTGCTCTACAGTGAGGAATCTTGAAAGCACAACTAGCTAATGCACAGCAAAAGAATCGACTGGTGGTTAATAGAGGGAAGAGGCATTCTAGGTATGAACAAGTGATTTTTCAGCTCAAAGATTTATGCTACAAAATTCTGGAGTCGTTCATAGAACAGACTGCATTCCAGAGACTGAGAAAACGGGATTTAATACTTATTTTGTATCTTATTCTTTTTATGATAATAGTAATTATTTTATTGGTATTGTTATGGTTAATGACTATAAGCCTCAGGTGAGCTGGGAAAGTCCAGACAGGAAAGTTTACACACTGATAACATCTTCTGGCGGTTAGGAGCTGGGAAGTCACTGACAAGAAGGGCAACATATTGATAAGAATATCCGAATGGCATTTTATGACCCTGATGCTTCAAGAAACAGATTTGCAGATGAAAATTTTACATCCTAAAAGTGCCCTTTTCTTCCCTGTAAAACCTTCAAGCTCGCTGTGCCTGAGCACATGGTCTCCTTCCCCTCTAGTGACTCCCCCACTTTGTTATTCTAATAAAAATAATCTGCTTCTAGAGAGGTCAATCTCATGGCTGTCATTCCTGACCTAACAGATGTTGGATGATGACAGTGATGATGATGATGATGATGATGATGATGTGTGTGTGTGTGTGTGTGTGTGTGTGTGTGTGTGTGTGTGTGTGATGTATACTAGATGATGCATTTTTACAGAATGCAGAGAAATTCAGAGGACTGCTTTTGGAAGCTGATTTCTTTCACTGGATTTTGGAATTGAATTCAGGATGTCACTTTTGCAAAACAAGTGCTGTTTTCTACTGGTGGACCTCAGTGGCCTTCAAAGAGGGTTGTGGTAATAGTTTTGTGATAATGTGAATGCATTCAGTGTCACTCACTGGAGTATGTATTGTAAAGGGGTTACAATAAGCTGTATATTTCATAATTTAGCCTTAATAAGAAAACTTCTATGTCATGTATTGCAAGATTATCCCCTGTATAATTCATATGAATACACAGCTCACTCCTGAGATTTCTCCTCGTTTGATAACACATGCTAGTTACCGAGAGATGCCTAAAAGAGACTTCAAGGAATGAGACGCATCTGTGTCCATCCCACTCAAAGTGTCCATAAGAAGTTTTTCCAAGTGAGCATGTGTGCCTAGTTCTTTCTGTTGATGTCCTACTGTGTGTGCATCTGCCTTCCATACCCAATGCCATTGCTGAGACTCCTGAGGGTGGCATGCTGGCCTCCAATCACCATTGTCTCTGTGTGCCCGATTTCAGGAGAAGTTTTCCTCGCTCATGCTCAGACAACTCTAGAGAAGATGTATATAGGCCATTCAGCAAAGATACTACTTCCTGGAATACTTAAGATAGCTAAGCTTTTCACAGGAAGAATTGAAACAGAGACATGGCTGTGGCCTGTACTATACTATAGGGACCACAAATCAGGTACTACTTCTAATCATATTCTGTCTGTGCTCCTCAGATCTTAGACATTACTTAGCATCTCTCTGTGGATAGTTTCATCAAGTAGACCTTAATGGTGCCTATCATCTATCCCACCCAGAACCCTGTGCCAAGTGAAGTTATTCAGCAGGCACAGGAATGCCTTTAAGGCACCTTCTAAATCTGTCAAGGCCAATTTAGAAGCCAAAGTCTGAGGCCAAATGGAAACACTGGGAATGTACTAGTGGAGCACTGAGTTGGCCTAGGCCTGAAGGCAAGTTATTACTCATCCGATAGGTATCTCTAACCAAGTGAGACCCATGCACATTGGCAAAGAGCATTAGACATTAGCTGGGAAGATTCTGTCTTCATTCCAGCCTGTAGCTTACCCTAAAACAAAGGAATAGGTTTTCCTAGCCATACATTCAGTGTTTAGAAGAAACATGACCTCTCTTATTTACCTGCAAAGTCAGACCCGGAGGAAGCCAGGCCTATGAGTGTACAATCTTAAAAGGCCCCCAAAAGTACTGGAAATCACTGCTCAGAGCAAAAGAGATCACAGGAGAGGAGCCAAAGCCAGTGTTTTGTGTCAGTTTTTGTTCCTGGGAGAGCACAGGCTGTCCCATCTATCTTACTCAGTGGCTTATTTATCTAAGTGGCAGGAAGATGCTGAGATGGACGGCTGTGTCCAATAAGGTGGCTGTGAATGACCATAAAGGGCCCTCTACCTCACACTCTTAGCCATCACCACCACATGCTAGCCCTATCAGATACCATACAGCTCTGTCTTCCTCCTCTCCCTCAGCATTCGGAAGGACCCCTTTATTTATTCTCGGAGTCAGGGAAGTCTGGGGATAAAAGAGAAAGCTTCGTACAGGAGAGAGTACCCAGGAAGGCCTGTGTGCTGGACAGTGAGTTACAGGGACTCTGCATTCCCAGGCTAACCTGCCCCCACATTTAGGGATGAGGTGGAGATGACAGTAATGAGGGAGTCACTTCCTGTGAGGGGCCCCTCTCTGCACCCACAGCAGGCAGAAGGTACTATCTTTCCTGGGCTCCTCCTTCTTCTATCTGTCACAGCCTGCTCCCCGCTGCATCCTTCCTTCAGGCCACTTCAGCCCTCCTTTCTCTCTCTGCCTCTCTCTGTTTCTTCCCACCCAGACTTTAAATCTTTACCTGTAGGAAGCAAAATTCAAAGAGACTAACTCAGAGCCAGGAACCCTGAATTTGAATGGCAGCAATGGCTCATTGTCCCAGTAAATTTAAACTCACTATGGGTACAATTTTATAGCTTTCTGCTCCTAGTTATGGTCCCACCCAGCCCTCTGAGCTGTTGGTGACCAGATAGGCAGTGTTAACCTATTTTGGGAGCTTGTTATATTGCTTTCTTTTGTCTTTGATGTTTATTTTTGATGCATAGTCTTGCTATGCAGCTTGGGCTGACCAAGAACTTAGATGATTTTCCTTTATAAAGCTTCTCAGTGTTAGGACTGCACGTCACCCCACCCCACTCCAGTATGGACATTTCTAGTGTTCCCTTTAATTGCTGCCACATTGAATCAGCAACCAGCTCTTGCTGATTCTGATCTCCTCTGGATCTCTCCAGCGTGTTCTTGCTTTTCATAATCACCAAAACATTGCCTCCCCCCCCAGCACTACTCTTTCCCATTGACTTACCTCAGTGGCCACTTTCTGTTACAGAGTCAGGTTCCTGGCTGTCTGGCAGCTTTCATCTGTTACAAGTGAGATGCATAGTCCCCTCTCTAACTCCACTACACTGAAACTGCCAAGTGTCAGGTCCAATTCCAAGGCACAAAGATTCTTCCAAGCTAGCAGAAACCAGAACCTGATACCTTCTGCTTTGTCCCAGCTCTCTGCCCTTTAACTGAAGCAGGTGTTATAAAGAACTACCAGCAAGAGTCAATTAAGTGGTTAGAGCATGGAAAAGTCCTTAAGCAGATAGACACAGACTCCAGTGGGAAATCTCTGAGCCATTCCCATGATGAGGTCTTCGTACACTGTTCACACAAAGGCCAAGCTGCCCATACAGTTGTGTTGACAGTTCCAACGGACATGGTTCATTCTGCCAATGCAACCAAACTTTTACACCCAGGATACTAATGAAGAAAACTTCTGGTTTTCTTAGCAAATTATTATAAAATGGTAGCATTAAACTATAGACTATGAAAAGATAAAGTAACCTTAAGAACATCATACAACTTCCAACCTTTAGCTATGTTTAGAGTAAAACAGATTTCAATGCATGCCATTGAAATGTGTTTTTCAGGTAAGTTGTACATAATATAACAATGTTATCTTATCTTCTCAAAGAAAATAGTATAAACTAGGTAGCATGTGATTGACAGAAGCTTGTCATTGTAGGTCCGTAAGGTAGAAAGGCCAACATTTAAGCACTAGCAGAATATATCTGCTGAGGACCTGCTTTCTGATTCTGTCCTCTCCGCTGGAAAGAGGAGGTAGCCCTCTGATGCTTCTTTTGTTTTACACATAGGTGAAAGGCTACCTCTTAGTCTTTGGCATATAAATTTGAAGTAGCTACAGACGTTCAGACTGTATTCCATGGCACATGTAGACTTTCTTTGCTCTGTACCAAAATGTCTCTGTACAAACCCCACAAGTTTACTGCATCTCCTTCTTCCTCTGAACTTGACTGAGCACAGACTGTGTCCATAACATCTCTCTGGTTAAATGATTGAGCACAGACTGTGTCCATAACATCTCTCTGGTTAAATGATGCAACATTACCTTATCCATTCACTTATCCAGCAAATATTTCAACTTCTTAGAGTTAAAAACAATAGTGTCTGTGCTAGAAATAAGGGAATTAAATAAAACACTTTCATGGCTTCAAGGGCCTCTCAGGTCAGGGAAAATTAGACCTTGAAGCTAGCCATCACACAGGGCAGATACAAATAGGCTTCCATGGAAGCAGAGAGAGATACCTCTGAGAGGGAAGATTCTATGTTGAGTCCTTCTAAAGGAGATTTGAACAGCTGATCTGAGCCCCAGGGAACTGTGGAAAGTTAGGCTGTGGAAAGGGAACATTCCAGTCAAAGAAGAAAAGGGCTGATCAATAAAATTAAAATCTACTAAGTCCTCACCTGGTCCAGGCTTTCCTCTAGAAAAGCCATGCGTACAACCAACCATCCTTTTTTTCCTAAACACACCAGGAGATGCTATTAATATCTCTACAGATTAAAACACCTGAAGCTGAAGCCTATAAATAACCTGCCTAGGGTTGTCTTACTGGGAAGTGGCAGAGCCAGGATTTCAGTTCAGGTTTCTGACCCCTAAGATATACACTATAATCTATTCAACTCT
This sequence comes from Mus minutoides, assembly GCA_902729485.2. Classification (NCBI taxonomy): domain Eukaryota; kingdom Metazoa; phylum Chordata; class Mammalia; order Rodentia; family Muridae; genus Mus; species Mus minutoides. The sequence goes on from LR749950.1 coordinate 974,335, forward strand.
AACTTATGGGAAACTAAATGGGTCTGGACCTGAAGCAAAAGTCAGAATGGTGTGCTGTACAGTTGGAGATGAATTCAGCAAGAGCGGGAGCTACATGATTCATTTCTCCAGCTGGAGCATGGCTACCATGGAGGAGCTGAATGTTCAGTGGAGGAGCAACAGAGCCAGGTGACTGAGCTAAGAGGAAAAGAATTCCCAGGGTAGGTTGCTGAACCAACCACTATCCTGATAGTGACTTGCCTTAAGCAGCTTTCTTTTTGGAAATACGGTTTACAGCCTGCCCCCCATCAACAGCTATTTGGGCACCTTCCATGAGGCACACACTGTTCTGGGCAGAGGAAATTCCACAAGGAATAAAATGGACAAGGTCCCTTTTGTTAGAGAGCTTAGAACAACCTTCTCCTTACCTGACCTCTTGTATTCTGAGACTGCCAAGGAAGTAACAGGCAGCTAACCCCATGCAGCAGCAGCTGGGCATCTGCAAGGGATGCCCACCCTTGTATGCATCCAACATCTTTGTGTCCTGCTTAGGCCCGCAAGACCACCACACCCACCCATCTACCAGATCCCCACCCTAAGGAATCCTAAGTAGTTACTTATCTGGGCATCAAGGGCTTTTTCAGGGGACATGCTGTGACTTCTAAAGTGTCCCAGAGCAGGCCACACCTGCTGTGTCAGCACAGCCAACCAGAGCCCTGTGTGCTTTGGCTGTGGATGGCTATGGATCAGGTCATGGGATTTTTTTCCCTCTGTGAAGAATGTTCCACTATTCACATTCCATTCTGTAGGACTGACTGTAGCACAAAAAGGATAGGGAAAAAAAGTCAGCACAAAGCATTTGATGAGAAATACAGTTTCCAGATCTCATGTCTATTTTACTCTGAAGCTCAGCATGCTACCTGTGCCAACTGGGCATGTGCCTTGATGGGTTCTGAGTGAAAGTGTCAGGGGAAGGAATTCCTGAGAAGAATGTACTCTCTGTTCCTAGTGCCTGGAGAGTAAAGGGGAGATGAGACTCATTAGCCACATCCTCACACAGTCCGGGCGGAGGACTTGCACCTTGCATGGCATTTTGAAGGATATAGCACTGCAGCTCAGGCTTCCTTAGAAAGTAGGAAGTCTCTGTCCACTGTGCATAGGAGGTAAGAAGGCTGAGGTGGTCAAGACCTCAGCCCCAAACCAGGCTTTCATTGGAATCCTGTCAGACCTACATTTTACCCTCACTTGAGGTCCTTAACAATCTGTTTCCTTGTCCCCAATGAACCCTTTTGCAGGCTAAGCTGGTTGTCAGTGCCAGGTTTCCTCCTGGGGATCTGAGTACAGCAAAGGGTGTGTTTCTAAAGCCCAGCCTCAGAAAATCTGTTGGTTTTTTCCATCCTGGGTCATGTCCTGGGGGTTATGATCAAGGATTGAGATAATGCAACCTCAAGCCCTTTTATGGAATGAACACATAGCTCTACACAAAGGCCAACTCTGGACTTAGAGTTACTAAGCTTGACATTCTCCCTCCCCCCCCCCACACACACACACTCACATACACACAGCAATCTGTAAGGGGCTCTGTGAGTTAACTCCAGATAAGAGGTCCTTCCCAGATCATGTGCAAGTACCCCTTTATGGTCATATTTAAGTGAGAATCAGTGGAAATTGCCATTCAAAGCCTTTATTGCAGGCCAAAGAGATGGTAAAACCTCTTTCTGTGGAATCTAGACAACCGGACTTTAATCCTTGAACCCACAGTAGAGGGAGAGAACGAACTCCCAAAAGGTTAATTTCACATGCCTGCTGTGGCATGTATAGGCCCACAATCACATATGCTTGTGTGTGTTTGTGTGTGTGTGTGTGTGTGTGTGTGTGCATCACTCATACACACAAGAAATGTAATAGTAGTAAAGATAAATTTTTGAAGTCTTACTACAAAATAGAATTTTTTTCTCATTATAGACAATCTTGACGATCTCAGAAACAAGCACTACACTAGTCCAGTTTGTGAAGTACTAGATTTACTGCCACCATTCATTCACCTTGCTCCTCATAGCAACCCCAGCTCAGCTGAGAATACGCTGCTGCTCAGGACCAAAGCACAGTTCACTTACCTCCTTCCTGAAATTTAGGGAGAAGGTCAAGATCCCAAGAAGTCTCCAGTAGCTGGAATTCCCAAGGCGCCTCTGACTTGGCATCTCTACTGTGTCTCAGGGTCCTCACACAACTCCCTATTGACACTCAGCAACAGTCCAGGATACAGAGCACGCCTGTGAGATGGTCCAGGTACCAGGACATTCCTGCCTGCTTTGGAGCCTCCCTGCCTGTAAGATACTCTGTTTCTAACTATGTATTCACCTTTAAGGCTTATCCACTCCTTGCTCTCCAAACACAAGTTCTCTCTGTATCTCTGTGTCCATCCACAGATACCTTAAGACAGTGGAGACATCATGCAGAACTTTTCCAGTCTTAGTCTCTCTCCTTTCTCTAGCCATGTCATTAGAAAAAGAAGCATAAATAATATTTTTCTATTTCACTGCCACTATTCCCTTTGTACTGAATTGGCCACAGGCTCAGCACTGTGTGCTTTTCCATCCTTCCCATTCCCACCCTCAGTTTACAATGAAGAAGCGGAGGCTGGTCCTCAGGGATGTTACAGAGAAGAGTGACAGAGGGGAGTTGCTTCTCTGGCCTGAGTCACCTGGCCTGGTCTATCTCAGTGCTTCTCGAAATTGTCAGAAATGTCCACAGCATTAGTAAGGTGCAGATGTGGAGGCACACACCTGTAGTCCCAGAACTATAATCCTCCCCTCCCTGCCCCCCCAGTCTTCATGATGAGTCCCAGGTCAGCCAAGACTACATAATGAGATCATGTCTCAAAACAAAACAAAACAAACAATCCTCCCACCTCCCCCACTGCCAAAAGACTCAGGTTCGTGTTCTCCAATCTCTGATTCTGTAAATTACGACTAGTGCCTACCAGGATGCATTTCTAACAAACTGCCAAGGGGTGCTTTTTTAGGGCACTGCTTGAGAATGGCTGCTGTAGACAAGCATGATGTTAAGTACAATGTGGTACAATGTGGAAATAAGACTAAGTAAGGGGGAAACCTTCACTTCACAGTCTTTTTGCTACTTTCAAGGTTTCATACAATGTAAACTTTACAGGTTTCAAGGTCTTTGTTTGTTTTTGGTTTAGTTTTTTGTACATTTGTACTACTACATGGGGTCTTACTGTGCCAGCTATTTTTCCTAATTCTTTGACACTAGCAGCTAAAGGAAGGGAGTGCTTATTTTACCATACTGTTTAAGAAAGGACACTGTCCATTGTGGTGGGGAGACTGAGGCAGCTGGTCACATTGTGTCCCCAGTCAGGAAGGGAAGAACAGAAGGAAGTGAGTCTGGCTATAAAACCTCAAGGCCCACCCCAGTGACTCTCTTCCTCCAGTGTTGCCCTACCTCCTAGAGGTTACACAACCTTCCCAAGCAGTGCCACCAGCTGGTGGGCCAAGTATTCCGACATGAGGACCCATGGGGGACACTTCATATCCAAACTATGGCAGATCTGGGGGCTGATGTTTCTTTATACCAGTTTATGGGATCCTGGAGATAGACACATTACTACTCCATTCTGCTATGTGTGTATGGGGAGCAGGGTGCAGGTTGGGTTATAGCATAAAACATAATACTTGTCAGATGCTTTAAATGTTTAAGAAGTAATATTTCATGAACATGAGAACTATATGAAAATTAAAATTTTAGGAGTCCATAAACAAAGTCTTATTTGAACCTGTTCCTTCATACATTGTCTATAGTTTATCCGATAAAGATAGCAGAGAAGAGTAGTTTCAATGGAGACTCTATGACCCGACAAGTCTAACACTTTCATACCATTGGTGCTCCCTCAAGATGCTTTCCTGACTTCTGATCTGATTTTTGTGCTAGAAAATTTTAGACTAAGTTACATCAGCCTCCCTGGATGTTTCATTGTTTTTGTTTTGTTTTGTTTGTTTGTTTGTTTGTTTGCTTGTTTCAAACAATATATTCTTTTTTTCCCTATACTTCCTGGTCTTAAGAAATCTTATATAGTTGTTTGCTGGCCATTGTGGGAATAGTTCTACTCTGAGGATGTTTCTTTTTTTGTTTGTTTGTTTGTTTTTGTTTTGTTTTGTTTGTTTGTTTGTTTTGCTTTATTTTGTTTTATGATACAGGGTTTCTCTGTGCAACCCTGGCTGTCCTGGAACTCACTCTATAGACCAATCTGGCCTCGAACTCAGAAATTTGCCTGCCTCTGCCTCTCAAGTGTTGGGATTAAAGGCATGCACCACCACCACCTGGCCGTATGTTTCTTGTAAGTATACTACTATCCTTTTCCCCAGACAGATACTATGCTCAAATTATGAAAACAACCCTCTCTACTTCCAAATAAAACTCTTAAATAATCCAAGTCAAATACAGTTTTTTCTTTGGCAACCAGAAACATTCATAGAGGGTACAGAATTAGGGCATCTTTGCTTCTCAATGGGGATGATTGTCCTGAGAATAAATGTATCTATTCCTGAATGAAAAGCATTGATACATAAACTTACACAGCTATGCAAATGCCATTCATGTCTCTTATAGATCTTTACAGTGTTTTCCTTTCCTCTTTTTTATTCATTTTTTAATTGACAATTTTCTTTATTTACATTTTAAATGTTATCCCCTTTTCCCATTTCCCTCCACTGGGAAACACCCTATCCCATCACCCATCTCCCTACTTCTATTATGGTGTTCCCCTTTCTTAGAAGGACCAAAGGACCCATGTGTTGGTCTTCCTTCTTCTTGAGCTTCATGTGGTCTGTGAATTGTCTCTTGGGTATTCCGAGCATTTGGGCTAATATCCACTTATCAGTGAATGCATACCATGTGTGTCCTTTTGTGATTGGGTTACCTCACTCAGGATGATATTTTGTAGTTTTGTTCATTTGCCTTAGAATTTCATAAATTTCATAAATTCATCATTGTTTTCCATCCTTCCTATTCCCACCCTCAGTTTACAATGAAGAAAGCTGAGGCTGATTTCCATAACTGAGTACTACTCCATTGTGTAAATGTACCTCATTTTCTGTATCCATTCCTCTGTTGAAGGACATCTGGGTTCTTTCCCGCTTCTGGCTATTATAAATAAGGCTGGTATGAACATAGTGGAGCATGTGTCCTTGTTACATGTCAGAGCATCATCTGGGTATATGCCCAGGAGTGGTATAGCTGGGTCCTCAGGTAGGTACTATGTCCAATTTTCTGAGAAACTGCCAAACTGATTTCCAGAAACGTTGTACCAGCTTGCAGTCCCACCAGCAATGGAGGAGTGTTCCACTTTCTCCACATCCTCACCAGCATCTGCTGTCACCTGAGTTTTTCAGGTGACAGTTTTAGCTGCTTCTCAACCATTCGATATTTCTCAGTTGAAAATTCTTTGTTTAGCACTGTACCCCATATTTAATAGGGTTACTTGATTCTCTGGAGTCTATCTTCTTGAGTTCTTTGTATATATTGGATATTAGCCCTCAATTGGATGTAGGATTGGTAAAGATCTTTTCCAATCGGTTGTCTGCCATTTTGTACTATTGATAGTATCCTTTGCCTTTTGGAGGCTTTGCAATTTTATGAGGTCCCATTTGTTGATTCTTGATCTTACAGCATAAGCCACTGGCATTCTGCTCAGGGAATTTTTCCCAGTGCCCATGTGTTAGAGACTTTTCCCCACTACCTTTTCTATTGGATTCAGTGTATCTGGTTTTATGTGGTGGTCCTTGAACCATTTGAACTCGATCTTTGTACAGGGAGATATGAATGGATCAATTTACGTTCTTGTACATGTTGACCACCAATTGAACCAGCACCATTTTTTGAAAATGCTGTCTTTTTTCCACTGGATGGTTTTAGCTCCTTTGTCAAAGATCAAGTGACCATAGGTATGTGGGTCCATTTAGGGATCTTCAGTTATATTCCATTGATTTACCTGCCTGTCACTGTACCAATCCCATGCAATTTTTAATCACTATTGCTCTGTAGTACAGCTTGAGGTCAGGGATGGTGATTCCTCCAGAAATTCTTTTATTTTTGAGAATAGTTTTCACTATCCTGTTTTTTTTTTGTTGTTGTTATTTCAAATGAATTTGAGAATTGCTCTTTCTAACTCTGTGAAGAATTGAGTTGGGTGGGGATTGCATTGAATATATATATTGCTTTTAGCAAGATAGCCATTTTTGCTATATTAATCCTTCCAATCTATGAGCATGGAAGATCTTTCCATCTTTTGAGGTCTTATTTGATTTTTTTCTTCAGGGACTTGAAGTTATTTTCATACAGATCATTCACTTGTTTGGTTAGAGTCACACTAAGATATTTTATATTGATTGTGAATATTGTGAAAGTTGTTGTTTCCCTAATTTCTTTCTCCATCTGTATGTCCTTTGAGTAGAGGAAGGCTACAAATTTCTTGGAGTTAATTTTATATCCAGCTACTTTGCTGAAGTGGTTCATTAACTGTAGGAGTTCTCTGGTAGAATTTTTAGGGTCACTTAAGTATACTAGCATATCATCTGCAAATAGTGATATTTTGACTTCTTCCTTTCCTATTTGTATCCCTTTGACCTCCTTTTGATGTCTAATTACTCTGGCTAGGACTTAGAGTCCTATATTCAATAGGTATGTAAAGAGTGGACAGCCTTGCCTAGTCCCTGATTTTAGTGGGATTGCTTCAAGTTTCTCTCCGTTTAGTTTGATGCTGGCTAGTGGTTTGCTGTATATTGATTGCTTTTACTATGTTTAGGTATGAGACTTGAATTCCTGATCTTTCCAAGTCTTTTAACATGAAGTGATGTTGAATTTTGTCAAATGCTTTTTCAATATCTAATGAAATGATCATGTGGGGTTTTTTTTGTTTCAGTTTATTTATGTAGTGATTGCATGGATGGTTTTCCATATATTGAACCATCACCACATCCCTGAGTTGAAGCCTACTTGATCATATTGAATGAACGTTTTGATGTGTTATTGGATTCTGTTGGGACGGATTTTTTTGAGTATTTTTGCATCAATGTTCATGAGGAAAATTGCTCTGAAATTCTCTTTTTTTGTTGTGTCTTTGTGTGGCTTAAGTATGAGCGTAATTGTAGCCTCATAGAATGAATTGGGTAATGTTCCTTCTGTTTCTATTTTGTGGAATAGTTTGAAGAGTATTGGTATTAGATCTTTGAAGGTCTCAAAGAATTCTCCATTAAACCCATCTTGTCCTGGGCTTTGTTTTTTTGGTTGGGAAACTATTAATGATTGCTTCTATTTGTTTATGGGATATGGGATGGGTTAGATGGCTTATCTGATACTGTTTTAATTTTCCACCTGATATCTGTCTAAACAATTGTCCGTTTCTTCAAGATTTTCCAATTTTGTTGAGAATAAGCTTTTGTAGTAGGATCTGATAATTTTTTGAACTTCCATGGTTTCTGTTGTTATGCATTCTTTTACATTTCTGATTTTATTAATTTGGATACTGTCTCTGTGCCGTCTGGTTGGTTGGGCTAAGGGTTCATCTATCTTGTTGATTTTTTCAATGAACCAGCTCCTCGTTTTGTTGATTCTTTGTATACTTCTTTTTGTTTCTATTTGGTTGATTTCAGCCCTGAGTTTGATTGTTTCCTGCCATCTACTCCTCTTGAGTATATTTCCTTCTTTTTGTTCTAGAGCTTTCAGGTGTGCTGTCAAGCTGCTAATGTAAGCTCTGTCCAGTTTCTTTTTGGAGGCACTTAGAGCTATGAGTTTTCTTCTTAGCACTGCTTTCATTGTGTCCCATAAGATTTGATATGTTGTGGCTTCATTTTCATTAAATTCTAAAAAGGCTTAATTTCTTTCTTTATTTCTTCCTTGACCAAGTTATCATTGAGTAGAGAGTTGTTCACCTTCCATGTGTGCTTTCCATTGTTTTTGTTGGTATTGAAGACCAGCCTTAGTCATGTTCTGATAGGATTGATGAGATTATTTCAATCATCTTGTATCTGTTGAGGCATGTTTTGTGAATAATTATATGGTCAATTTTGGAAAAGGTACCATGAGGTGCTGAGAAGAAATTATATTATTTTGTTTTAGAATGAAATGTTCTATAAATATCTGTTAGATCCATTCAATTCATAACTTTTGTTATTTTTACTATGTTTCGATGATCTGTCCATTGCTGATAGTGGGGTGTTGAAGTCTCCCACTATTATTGTGTAAGGTGTGATATGTGCTATGAGCTTTAGTAAAGTTTCTTTTATGAATGTTAATGCCCTTGCATTTGGAGCATAGATCTTCAGAATTGAGAGTTCTTCTTGGTAGATTTTTCCTTTGATGAGTATGAAGTATCCTTCCTTATCCTTTTTTATAACTTTTGGTTGAAAGTTGCTTTTATTTCATATTAGAATGGCTATTCCAGCTTGTTTCTTGGGACCATTAGCTTGGAAAATTGTTTTCCAACCTTTTACTGTGAGGTACTGTCTGTCTTTGTTACTGAGGTGTGTTTACTATATGCAGCAAAATGCTGGGTCCTCTTTATGTATCCAGTCTGTTAGTCTACATCTTTTTATTGGGAATTGAGGCCAATGATGTTAAGAGATATTAAGGAAAAGTGATTGTTACTTCCTGTTATTTTTGTTATTAGAGGTGGAAAAATGTTTGTGTGGCAATTTTCTTTTGGGTTTGTTGAAAGAGTACTTTCTTGCTTTTTCCAAGGTGTAACTTTCTTCCTTGTGTTAATGTTTTAGATCAATTATCCTTTGTATGGCTATATTTGTGAAAAGATATTTTGTAAATTTGGTTTTGTCTTGGAATAGCTTGGTTTCTCTGTCTATGGTAATTGAGAGTTTTGCTGGGTATAGTAGCCTGAACTGGCATTTGTGTTCTCTTAGGGTCTGTATGACATCTGCCCAGGAACTTCTAGCTTTCATAGTCTCTGGTGAGAAGTTTGGTGTAATTCTCATAGGTCTGCCTTTATATGTTGCTAGAAATTTTTCCCTTACTGCTTTTAATATTCTTCCTTTGTTTGGTGCATTTATTGTTCTGATTATTATGTGTCTGCAGGAATTTCTTTTCTGGTCCAGTCTAGTTGGAGTTCTGTAGGCTTCTTGTATGTTCATGGGCATCTCTTTCGTTAGGTTTGGGAAGTTGAAGATATTTGCTGGCCCTTTAAGTTGAAAATCTTCATTCTCATCTACTCCTATTATCTGTAGGTTTGGTCTTCTCAATGTGTCCTGGATTTCCTGGATGTTTTGAGTTAGGCTTTTTTTGCATTTTTGCATTTTCTTTGATTGTTGTGTCCATGTTCTCTATGGAATCTTCTGCACCTGAGATTCTCTCTTCCATCTCTTGTATTCTGTTGCTGATGCTCACATCTATGGTTCCTGATTTCTTTCCTAGGGTTTCTATCTCCAGAGTTGTCTCCCTTTGGGTTTTCTTCATTGTTTCTACTTCCATTTTTAGATCCTGGATGGTTTTGTTCAATTCCATCACCTGTTTGGTTGTGCTTTCCTTTAATTCTTTAAGGGATTTTTGTGTTTCTTCTTTAAGGACTTCTACCTGTTTAGCAGTGTTTGCCTGTAGTTCTTTAAGGACTTCTACCTGTTTAGCATTGTTCTCCTATAATTCCTTGAGGGATTTTTGTGTTTCCTCTTTAAGGACTTCTATCAGTTTAGCAGTGTTCTCCTCTCTTTCTTTAAGTTAGTTATTAATGCCCTTCTTAAAATCTTCTACCACCATCATGAGATATAATTTTAAATCTGAGTCTTGTTTTTCGGGTGTGTTGGGGTATCCAGGACTCACTGTGGTGGGTGAACTGGGTTCTTATGATGCCCATTGTTCTTGGTTTCTGTTAGTAATATTCTTATGTTTGCCTTTCGCCATCTGGTAATCTCTGGTGTTAATGTTTAAGCTGTCTCTGGCTGGAGCTTGATCCTCTTGTGATTTTTTTAGTCTCTGTCAGTACTCCAGGGAGTCCAACTCTCACCTGAGTCCCAGTGGTCGGAGCACTCTCTGCAGGCAGAGTCTCCAGAAGTCTGGAGGGCAGGTGTCCAGAAGTCTGGAGCTCTGTTCCATCCTGAGTCCTGGGGTCAGAGCCCTCCCTGTAGGCCGACTCTTTTCTGGCAAGGAAGGTACCCAGGAATCTTGGTCTCAGCTCTGCCTCCTGACTGAGGATGAATGCCCGATGGGACCCTGCCCAAGAAGCTCTGTTGCTTCTGTCGCCCACGTGCTTTCCAGTGTTTATGAGGTCCTGGGTGTTCTAGGGGTCCTGTGGAGTGGAAAGTACTCGGCCCAGTTCAAGCAGAAGATGGTGGGGCTGGCCCTGACTGGAGAGAATCCCAGCCTCTGGTTAGGTGGGGTTCCTTTGTCCCTGTTCCTGATGGCATAAGACCCTTCTTGATTCTTTAAAGCTGATGTTGCATTCAACTCACCCGTGATCCCGAGGTCCCGCGGTGTGGAGAGTACTCTAGAGCCCTTGGTGGCTTCTCACGGGTTCAGGCAGAAGATCCTCCTGTATTTCTTTAAGGGAGCTATTTATGTCCTTCTTAAAGTCCTCTGTCATCATCATGAGAAGTGATTTAAGCTCTGAATCTTGTTTTTTAGGTGTGATGGTATATCCAGGACTTGCTATGGTGGGAAAATTGGATTCTCATGATGCCAAGTAATCTTGGTTTCTGTTGATTATTTTCTTATATTTGCCTCCCACCATCTGGTTATCTCTAGTGCCACCTGCCCTCACTATATCTGACTGGAGCATGTCCTTCCTATGATTCGGGTTGTGTCAGAGCTCCTCAAATTCCAGCTGTCTCTGTGATCTTGTAGTTCTGGGGTTCTGGGACCCTGAAAGCCTGGGTGTGTCAGAGCTCCTGGGAGTCAAGCTGCCTTTGGGACTCTGAGATCTTGATATGCCCAAACTCTTGGGATCCTTGGTTCCTGTGATCCCTTGATCCTGGGTATGTTAGAGTGCCTGGGAGTGGAGCTTCCACTGGGTGTTGTAGGGCTGGCTGTGGAGTTGGTGCCCTAGGTCTGCCTACCATATTTTCATATTAGTCAGTCTGTTCATTTACAGAGATATAAATCAAACTTTAATAGGTAGAAAATGTTTTAGAAAACAATACAGAAGTGCTTTTTCTTAGTTTTTGTTAATGAATGCATATTACCATTGTGAACATTGGAGATTTGACCTCAGCATGGCCATTTTGGAAAGAAAATTTTGAGGGAGTGTGGTTAATAGGTTACTGACCTTGGATAGCAATCAGTAGTTTCCATGGGATTCCAGATCTTTCTCATGAGAGTATATAAAGAAAAGCATAATTATGATGCCTCTCCTCATTCTAGCATGTGTTCCCCTTGTGATGCTATTCATCATGGTGGTATATAGTCAAGAGAGGACTCATCAGAGCCAGTACCATGTTGTGAAGTTTCCACCTCTAAACTGTAAGCTGGAACACATCAATCTCTTTTCTTCATTAAAGTACCCAGCCACAATAATATTTCATTATTGTAACATAATATGCACCCGTATATCAGGGAATGTCTTCTTGTCAAAGAAAACACAGGGCTCTACTTGTTCTACCTGGAGATATTACATGGTCTTTAGCCAGCAAAAAGGCAAAGACTTTGCAAAATCCCAACCATAAGCAGCCATGTCTTCTAGAGAGTAAGACACTGATTCCTTTGTCAGAGTAATAATTTTCTAGTATCTGTGTGAAAATCTTAGATTCAGAGAAATGCCAGGTTTGACACAGGGAAAGGAAGAGCCATCTGGATCATCTTGGACTCTTTGGCTCTGATTCCTGGTGTCACAGTCACTGTGGTTGGGAGGTCTGTACAAGGGCATTCGCCAGCCAAGGGAGAACAATAGTAGGCAGGTTATAAGTTGGAACTCATAACAAGAGGAAGCAGGAGAGCACTGAGGACCCTCCCTTTGAATGAGTGACTCATAGCTGCCTGTTGCACCAGTGCCAAGATGTGTAGAAGGTCAGGGGAAGGAAATGTGGTCATTATCCTGCAGTAGCGAACACTACTGTTTATATAAAGAATTCTCTGATTGTATATTCTATCAACCAATGGTTGTTGGCTCATGCGGAAGTTCTTTGAGTAGTATTTAAAAAACCAACCATTCTCCCAGTAGATAAAGCAGAGAATATTACATTTTTACAAGAAACTAAGAGGTCAAAAGGACAATTTTGGACTATTCTGTACAAGTTAGTTCTTTGGGGTAGGGTGTTTACAATAGTTGGTTTAGTTTCTTGGTAATTAGCCACATAGAAATCACTCTTTGTTGTTTTGTTTTGCTTTGTTTTGTTGTCAAGACAGGGTTTCTCTGTATAGCCCTGGCTGTCCTGGAACTCACTTTGTAGACCAGGCTGGCCTCAAACCCAGAAATGCGCCTGCCTCTGCTTCCCGAGTACTGGGATTAAAGGCGTGTGTGCGCCACCACGCCCGGCTAGAAATCACTCTTGAGGGTGGCATTCCACAGCAGAATCCAGCATAGAAGTCTCATGTGGAGCTCACTAATTGTTCGAGTTCAAGTTTTCCTTGAACCCTGTTAAGTCACTATTCCTTGGCAACAGAATCCTAAGTCCTGGAGTTCTCAGAAACTAACAAGTCAGCTGTGATGCCAGCTCACATGGTGAGTAACTTGCCATGAAGACCTAAATTCTATCCCCAGAATCCAGGTAAAAGTGAAACAAAACAAACAAAAAAATAATCTGTCTATGGTGATATGCACTTGTAATCCTAGGGCTACAGAGGCTCTGACCTACATACACAGATGAATTCTGAAGTTCACTGGCCAGGCAGCCTATCCTAGTTAGTGAGCTCTGGCCAATGAAAGCCTTCATCTAAAAATAAGTTGAAGGGCTCCAGAGGAATGAAACACAGGTTGCTGGATAGCGTACACACACACACACACACACACACACACACTCACACACACATATACATACATTCACATAGACATACAAACACTCATATGCACATGCAAACAACAACAAGAAGAATGTGAATTTCTGTTCCCTCTGATGTGCTTTGTGCTTTCTGCACATGCCAGGGTTAGTACTGTTATGGACTCAGGGCCTATAAGCAAAAATAATAATAAGCAGACCCCCACGACAGTCCTGAAGTAAATGCCTACAGGATCAAAAGGTCCCTCCTGGTTAAATACAAACTAAGATACCAGCCCTGTCATAAGGTATCAACCAATATGGCAACTTTTGAGCCACAAGCACCAAGGAGATGGATCACCAGATAAAGGATACCTACCATCACCATCAAGCCTGATGACCTGAATTTGATACCTGATAATCAATTCCCTCTAAGTGTCCTTTAAATTACACACACACACATTTCAAATACATGTAATTTTAAGTTAAAGAAAAAAAAAAAGACTTGACCAAGACAAAATTTACTGTCCAAATACACAGGACATGGGCCACAAACAAATCATTTGTGGCCTAACTTCCCTGTGAAATCAGATTACTATACTTGTGTCCTCATTGTGGATAGAGGACAGAAGAGAGTTGTAAAGCAGTAGGGTTTGTTTTATCATGGTCCCTGTGGGGCAGAGTAAAAAAAGCTTTCACCCTTCCAGGCTAACAAACCAGAGGAAAGAGCAAAGACCAGGAGCAGACTTTCATGGATTGTCCATCATGATGTAAAGCAGCCCAGCAGGATCCAGCTGTTGAGTCCTCAGAACAACACCTTCAAAGGCACAAATTCAGAGATGCCTGGGAATCACTGAAAACAGAGAATCGTACTCCTCTTCTTGGATAGGTAAAAAAGATGCACTTTTGTCAAATTACTTAAAAGCAATTATCAGTCTCCAAGTTCTTAGAGTATATGCAGTGGAACAGGATGTATTACAAGGAACAACAACAACAAAAATGTAGACAACCACAAAAAGAATTTTAGAGGCTTTGCGTGTGTTGGGGGGAAGGGGATGCAGCTAGGCTACTGACAATAGGGGCACTATCAGGTGCCTTCTCCTGCCAAATAGTGGCAGGAAAACGTGGGCACACTAGTAAGCTGAACTGAATTAAAGCTAATGCACCTTACGTGCTGACAGTGTGCCCTGCACAACTCTGTGTACCTGCAATCACCAGCCCTTTAACCATCCCAACAACCTGGTAGGTTAAGTGCTTGGCAGTCCAATATCAGTCAGAAGGAGGGCCAGCCGCACAGGTGCTAAAGCTCAGGGATGCATGAGCTGCACAGGCAGAACCTGGGCCATACTCTTATCAGCCTTGCAATGAAATAAGTTAAAAGAGAGCTTCTGGCAATTTGGGGTCCTACCATAGATCTAATAAACTAAGAATTATAAAAAGAAAAAGAGAGAGAGAGAGAGAGAGAGAGAGAGAGAGCGTTTCTGTTTCACCTTTCCTATGTCGTAGTAAAAAATATATAAAAAATTTTTAAAAAATCATCTAGAGACTGCCGTCAACACCAGGTGATATGAGAAACACCTGTCTGATTAAAACAAAAGGTAGCATTTCAACCCAGAACAATTTTCTCTGTGTAGGTGTGGATGTGTGTAGTGGTGGGTGGCAGAGGAGGAGGAGAGGCAGCAGACTGGGCCACAGTAGTGGCCTTGGCGTAGATAGTTTAATGAGAAACGTCTCCCAGAGTCTCTGGCATTTGAACACTTGCTTCCTGCTGGTGGAGCTATTTGGGGAGGTTTAAAGCATGTGCCTTGATGGAAGAAGTATGTCAGTAGGGGTGGGCTGGAGAGTTTAAAGACTCAGCATTTGCAGTTCACTCTCTCTGCTCTGTTCTTGCTATACAAGAATGTGAACTCTCACCTTGTGCTGTGCTGCCCCCAACATGATGGATTCTAACCCTCTGGAACTGTAGCCTAAATAATTCCCTTTTCCTTCTATAAGTTGCTTTGGTCATGGTGACTTATCACAACAATAGAAAAGTAACTAATACCATGGTTTCTATATGCATTTACATGTTCATGTGTATAGTATGTTTATATATGTGTGTATATGTGCATGTGGGTACACATGTGTATGGAGACCAACAGTTGATATCAGGTGCTTCCCTCAATTGGTCTCCATCCTATTTTTGTGACAGGGTCTCTTATTATAAAGACCTCTCAACCTAGAGCTCACTGATTGGCTAGACTACCTGCCTGAGTGAGCCCATAGGATCCAGTTACCTCTGCCTCCTTAATACTGGGATAATAAAGAAGTCTCACCATGTCCATGCCCAATTTTTTACACACATTCTGGGAATGCAAATCCATCTCTCCAGCCTCCTCTTTGTAGAATTTGGTGGAAATGTGACTATTAAAGCATTTGGGGCCAGTAAGTACTCTGCTTTACATTTCAATAGGATTTGAGGAATATAGGAGACTCTTGGATATTTGGTAAGTGATGATTCTTTTGCTCATCCTCCTTTCAAGTGTCGCATACACTTTCCTTTATGGGATGTCACAGACACAGCAGCTGCCAATGAGTGACATTCCCTCTGGGTTTGATGTACTGCATCCATGCCACTTCTCAGGAGTCTCAACCTAGGTGTGCAAGAGTAATGGGTACCAGTCGTACAGAACTAGCAGGTGTGCCTAAAGTAATTCTAATGCACCAGATGTCGAATGGTCTCCTCTTTGTAGAAAAGGAGCTTCTCCCTTAGTGGCAGAGGCAATGGTGGATACAATCAGAGAATGGGGAAGGAGCTAGGGTAACCATTGCCTTTTTCTCTCCTAATCTGGCTTTAGCACTTCTACCCCATGGCAGTCTTAATACTGTGGCTAGCATCTGAGAACCCTGACAATGCACTTCTCCAAGACCCTAGTTCTAAAGCTATGGTTGCAAGTACCACAGGTTAGGGTCTGAACGTCTCTTATGGGATGGAGAAGCAACTGGATAAGCAAGGAAGGGATCCCATGCTGTTTATGAGAATGCTCAGTGGATGACCTGTAACTGCCCCTAGGATACAGCTGCCTCCTTTGAAAAGACAAGGTCAAACATTTAACCATCATCTCTAGGTTAAGTAGTTTATGAAGCTAATATTTTCTCTTCTGTTGCTTACTGTGGTGGTTTGAAAAGCTTAGCCCAGGAAGTCGCACTATTTAGAGGAATGGCCTTGCTGAAGTGGGTGTAGTACGTGTGTCACTGTGGGTGTGGGCTTTCAGACTGTCATCATAGCTGCCTGGAAGCCAATCTTCTCCTGTTCCTCCTGTGCCATGCCTGCCTGGATGCTGCCGTGATCCTGCCTTGATGATAATGGACTGAACTTCTGAACTTTTAAGTCATCCCCAATTAAATGCTGTCCTTATAAGAGCTGTCTTTGGTGTGTAATCATAGCAATAAAATCCTAAGACATTTACCTGTCTTCTTCCCTCTGCTTTGGGGGCTTACAGATGGCAAGGATTTTGCCCATTACTCCACGTTCTACCATCAATTTCTGGTGTAATTATGGACTAAGTTAAATGGACTCTCTATGCACACAAATCCCCCCAGCTCCCTCTTGGCCTGGTGAGTGCAGCTAGCCAGTGGCCTTATGCCTGCCAGGAGGAGCTATCCCTGCCCTGGCATCTGTTCCTTTGATTTGTTTCTCATTCCTCATTATCTCAGCCCTCACCTATACAAGCAGATTCTCAGGCTTTCTTTGCACCTATTGTTCAGCTGCCAGTTAGCATAAGCATTCTATTTTCTCCCTTTATCCCCACAAACACTTTGTTTATATAAAACATACAGTTTGGCTTCTTGTCCATAGACGAACTGTCCTATCCCTGGGCTGCAGGCACTAGCAGCTGGCTCCAGACTGAGTCAAGATGCCCATGGTGTTCTTCTACAATCTAAAAACATGGTAATTTCATAGACATATACAATGTATCATAATTCTATGCCCCTTTGCCCTCTCATACTCCCCTAACATTCCTGCTGACCTCCTTTTCCTTTCCAACCAGGAACCTGCTATTATGTATTTTGCTGGGAGAGGGTCTTGTGCAGGGATTCATAGCTTCTGTGTCTTCATGAAAGCAATTACATGCAGTATCCAGAAGATAGCATTTCACAGCACTCCTAACAACCCATTTGTCTTAGAGTTTTATTGCTGTGAAGAGTCGCCATGACCAAGGCAACTCTTATAAAGGCAAACATTTAACTGGGGCTGGAAAAGGAGCTGAGAATTCTACATCTTGATCAAAAGACTGCCATAAGGAAGTCTGTCTTTCACAAGCAGCCAGAATGAAGCTCTCTTCCTCCCTGGGCAAAGCCTGACCATAGGAGAAGACTTCAAATTCCACCCTCACAGTAGCACAGTTCTTCCAACAAGACCACACCTACTCCAGCAAGGACATATCTCTAATAGTGCCATTCCCCATGAGCCAGGCATCCAAACACATGGGTTTATGGGAACCATTCCTATTCAAGCCACCACACCACCACTTCTCCTATGGCATTACCTGGATCTTGTAGCCAATAATACAGATGTCCTATAAAAGGCTAAGGACTCAAAAATTATGTATTTCTGAGCAGTTGTGTCTCTGGACTATCACCCACTGCAAAAAGAAGCTTCCTTGTTCAAGGCTGAGAGCAGTCTGAGTTTGTGGGTATAAATGAAAATATTTAGAAGGCAGTTTGGCTACGTCCCCATTTCACAAAACATCAGCAATAGCTTCTCCACCAGGGCCTATGATCTCTATAGTCACAAGCTTTCCACTAGGTTTACAGTGCCAGACATGTGTTCCTTCCTGTGAAGCAGGCCTCAATTCTGATCATAAAGTACTTGACTATCCCCAACACAGTCAAAGTACTAGTGTAGCAGTGGGCAGGTTTCGCCTGGCAGGCCGGTGCTGTGGCATGCAGAGCTCATTGCTGGGTAGCAATATTGATTCCTTTTTCCATCCTAGCAGCCTAAATAGCACCAGGAGCTCCACAAAGCAGAACGGAAGCTTCCATCTCAGCTTCTGCTTGATTTCTCTGTGTTCTGAGTCCAGTCTGTGGTGTCTTCTGTAATAGTGTTGTTTTATAACTTTCTAGTAAGTAATCAAGAGTAGTGGCAATAGCCTGTAATATGGTGGCTTTAATGTTGCCCTTCCACAAATTAGAGTCACCTGAGAAGGATGCCTCACCAGAGTACTGTCCTGGTTGGTGTGGGAAGGTTCATCCCTATTGTGGTAGCTCCTCCAGGTGGGAGCCCAGATTTAAAGAGGGTGTTTCAGAAGGAGGTTCAATCCCATTCCTTTGGCTAGCTTGACCTCCCTCTCACCATAAAGTTAGTTTACCTGCGAATTCCTTCACTGATTGTAGAATCAGCATTTCCAAGTGTTCATCCTGGAACAAGAGCCACAGAGCACTAGGAATTTTCCAGGCTCCTCATATGAGATTAGAACTAATGAGGCACCCTGCCTTGTAGAGTGTGATAGAGGGCCATTTGGGGACTTTGGCTCCAACCTCAAGGACTGAGCATAGCATCTCACATGTGATTTGATGTATTTTAAAGCTCACAACACACACACACACACACACACACACACACATACACACACACACACACACACACACACACACACACACACACTTGGCTATGTTCCCTTAAAGAACCATCACTAAAGAGCTTGAAGGGGGATACCTGCACAACAACTCAGAGATAGCTCACACCTGGCATTGGAGTTCAGTTTTTAAACCTATGGCTTGTGAGAACATTATCCACCTGTGCAGGGTAAGGACCACCGTGATTTAATGAAGTTGTAATACAATTGTTCTGTGTAACGGCCATTCTTTTGCCTACACCATACCTTGTACTTCAGTTGTTTGTTTGTTTGTTTGTTTGTTTGGTGGACAAAGAAGGAGTGGAACTCACTGGCATTGACAAGTTCCAAACATAAGAATGAAGAAGAACTTAGGACATGAAAAACAGTCTCTGCCCACTTCACGTTTGACACATTTACCTGCAAATGGTAACAAGCAAATGTCAATCACACCATATCTGGCTTCTCCATCCATGAGAACAAATAGGAGCTTTCTAAGTGCCCCCACAGAGTGTAATTTCACAGCACCAGGGAACCTACATGAGGCTCTACAGGTTCTGCCATAGCTGGTATTACACTGGGAAATAGACAGTTGGCAACAGTCTTGCCTACACATTTTAAGATGCCGTGCCATGCAAGCCAGCGGGGATAACAGACAGGGGTACCTTTGTAACACAGACCAGAGGGCCAATAAAAATGGCAGCTCCTTGAGGGCATAGGCAGAAAGGAACAGTCCAGACAGTGAAGCAACCACACCTAGCCTCATTCCAAGACATTTGGCCACATAAGGAGGAAACTCTGACTCTTCTGTGTTCCAGGCCCTTCGCTGGGTTCTTAGATGTATTGTCACCATACATTAAATGTAATGTCAGCTCCTCCCGAAGGCTAATGAGTTTCAGTAAGTGATTTGGGCTTTGTTGGGAGAGGATTGTGAATGTTTGTTGAAAATCCCACAATGAAGAAAGACACCATGGTCAAGCAGAGGCTAAGGGCTAGCAGACCATTCTCTCCCAGACTTGGTAGGAATCAAGGAAGGAGAGACACTTCATTTAGGATGGTTTGCAGGGGTCTTCCATGTGGACCTTACCCACCACCTCACACTAAACTCCTAACTTTCCAACAGGAACAGCCAAGTGGTGATTTTCCTGTAGTTTTTGTTATTGTTGTTGTTATTGTTTGTTTGTTTTGTTTTGTTGGGGGTGTGGCATCATAACTGAGGTTGCCTAGAAAGGCTCATCTATTCCAAAGTCAGTGAGCATTTCTTTCTTTCTTTCTTTCTTTCTTTCTTTCTTTCTTTCTTTCTTTCTTTCTTTCTTTCTTTCTTTCTTCCAAAGACACACAGAGGAAGTCTTTAGTAAGAGGGACAAACAACATGGAAACTGATAAGACATTCCTGGGGCAATTTTAGTCTTTAAAATCTTAGAAAATAATTTCTCCTTTAATTTCTGGCTCATCAGAGTCCCCAGGTGGCATCTTTTATTGTGACATCTTTTAAGTTTACTATATACAGCTCTAGAACAGTGCACACTACACCTTGAGGGGCAGAAACAGAGACAAGGAATGAGGACCCCAACCTTTCTAAGCATCTTAAGTACAGAGACTCATTTGCCTTAGAGGAAGGGTGAAGGTCAGTTTTCCAATCATAATGTGGCTTATTTGGTCCAGAATGACACAAGTAGAATTGTAAAGTCTCCTTCCCATGCTGAAAGGCTGTTGTACTTCCTGCTTCCCATAACTCTGTTTTTGCTTGTGTAAGTGGTACTGTGATTCCTAAATACTCATTACCTGTTCTTCATGCCTACAGGGCTTCTCATGATGGCAGGATATGACTTCATATGCTGTGGAATTATTAGAAATTTAAAGAGGCTTCTTGTTGTTGTTTTCAAATTTTCCTGGAAGAGAAACTAATCTAAATGGCATTTCATTGTCTCAACTGTGTGGTGGTAATTGTGTCTTCTTGCCAGGAATAGTCAATTAGTTTTTCTCACTGGAAAACTTGTTACTGGAACTGGAGTAGAACTTCTGGTTTCTAACACTTTGCATATCATTATGGGGCTGTCTTTTACTACCTGGTCACACAATTAAATTAGTACAGGTGGAATCCTTCATTTCTTTTAAATAACAGACAGAGGTAGTGAGGAGAGGGTGTTAGCACATCTTCTGTCCTGGTTCCCAAGGCCCCACTATGGTGGACGCCTTTGTAAGCTTCCAGATGGGGAGAAATGGGTTGTCAGTGTGCAAGCCAGCATTTAAAGAGGACAACACCTGCTTCAGGCCCCAGGTCATTGATGAATGCACATTAAGCCAGAATCTCATTACAGCTGTCAGAGTAACAGTGATTGACAGCAAAGAAATCTCATTATGCACATCCATGGAATTGCAGCAAAGCTTTGATTAATATCTAGATTCAAATCTGCAGAAGCAGCGTTTTGCTAGTGCTTGAAGAACCACTGATGGAAAGACTCAGGCAGCATAACTCTCAAATATGCTCAGAAAGCGACCAATGCCACACAAAACCAAGATGGACTCTGTTTTTGTTTTGGGGGGCAACTTTATTTTCCCTTCTCTTGGGCAAATAAAAGCCAAACAAAAGTTACTCAGCCTGTCATTCATGGCAAACAGTGACATGGGCTCACTCATGATCCCTGAAAAACATTTCACTAGCATTTTTATCTTCAATTAAAATGGAAAGCATGGTGGTTGGTTTGAAGGTGCCATGTTTACTGCAGCATACATTGTTTAAACACAACGTCACTGTCACAAAGATACTGACATATAGCTAGTAAGAACCATTTCCACAGAATCCCAACCTAATATTTAAAGTCACTGGTGACTTATAATGAAAAATTAGATTATTTTTTAAGTTCCATTTTTGGCAAAGCATATGGTGTTGCTGTGTCACGAGGGCCTGTGTTACCACGCCTCCAGCTGTTGTTGGAGATGATGACTGTGTTGGCTGCTGAGCTGTTAACTACATGCGTCAAACCCACTCCTTACTCTCTGCTCTGTGAATCAGGAGCTGCCATTGTCCATTTGATTTATTCTTTTCTATCCCCTCACTCCATTAAAATCACCCTTAACTGATATTCAAGTGTTTTATGTTACGAATACCTATTCCAAAATAGAAGATGTTTGAAGTTCAGTATCAGAGTATTTCATACTCACCGGGTTCTCCCAAATGAGGCATTTTATGGGAGTAGAAGGTTTGATGAAGCCTCTAGGTTCTGGCTTGTACCCACTGCAGTCTTAAGCAGTGCACGGGACTATCAGGGCAAGCCTTGCTCACCATACTAATCTCAGGCTACATCTCAGGCTCCTAAAACCAGCATCCATCTCCAAGGACATATAAAAACGTCTATTCCCCACAACACCAACCCTGCAAGCTTTTCTGCATGAGATGTTGGCACTGGGAACTATGGAATCTGAAGGAGCCTGAAAAATTTCCTTGAAGGTCATACACACTCAGATAGACACACTCAGATAGACACACTCAGATAGACACACTCAGATAGACACACTCAGATAGACACACTCAGATAGACACACTCAGAATCACTCCAGTTTCCACCTACATTCAGGCCAGCTACTGCTATGCACACCATCCTGGCACAGAGGAGAGGACAATAATGGAGGCTGTGGGGGCCTAAAATGGCCCAGGAGACACAACCTACTGGGAGCAGATAGCAAAATCTCAAAATGCACTTAACATCTTTCATATTTGCACTGACAAGAGATGACACTAGAGTTCCCCTTGGAATTGTAGTGGTTTTTTTTTGGGGGGGGGGTTGTTTTGCTTTTTGGGGGGGGATTTGGGGTTTTTGGGTTTTTGTTTGCTTGTTTGTTTTGTTTTGTTTTTTTGTTTGTTTTTTGAGGCAGGGTTTCTCTGTATAGCCCTGGCTGTCCTGGAACTCACTCTATAAACCAGGCTGGCCTTGAACTCAGAAATTCACCTGCCTCTGCCTCCCAAGTACTGGGACTAAAGGCGTGTGCCATCATGCCTGGCTCAGAATTGTAGTTTTTTATGAACACCATTAATAATGGATGAGCCCCTATCATATAGTCCCTTCAAAAGGCATAAGAAGGTAACACAAACATGCAGGTGCCTAGTAAGCCTCTGCAGATGGGAGCAACCGGTTCCCATGTCCAGCTACTTAGGGCGAGAGATTCAGATTATAGCTCAGGAAATTAAACTCCTAAGTCAAGCCCCTTCTAGATTCTTCACTCATGGGTAATGAGTGGTACTCAAGAATGCTCTAGCAAATATTCTAGGCCAAGAAATTTAAACCTGTAAATGCCAGTGGTCTGGTTCATATATTTCTGTTGGTTGATCTGTTTTGATTAAGACTTTATATAAGTTCATGTAAAGTGAAACTACAGCCTTAGAAATAAGGTTGAGCTTCACACCTAAGTCCTGGGGATCAAAAGCAGCATGGATCTCACCAAGCCTTGGCTTCCCCATCCCACAACTAGCACCAACAGTGACACCTACTTCCCTATGTTGTAGGTGAATGTAACCTTTAGTGCTGAAACACTACTACAGGGACCGTTGAGCCTGGGAACCGCTTGACAACCTAACAGCCATCCCCTAACACAGTCTCTGCATCTAAATGGGATTCAGTAAATGTTTGTTGACTGACTACATAAATAAACGATTCCAGAGTTTATTTAAGTGTCCTTTTTATACTGTTGTGCCATTAAAGGCTTCACATAACTCTTCAAGGAAACATGCCCAGGGAGAAGCCAGGCAGACACTGGAAAGATATGGACCATTTAAAGTCTTTGATTGAGTTATAATTCATTTAAACAAGATCTTTCTCCTGGTATCCTCAAGGACTTTTTAGGAATTATATAATTTATCAGGCATTTTTTAGTAGGGAAGGCTAAGAAGGAAGCATGCAGCTGTGTGCACTATAACTGAGGTAATTTGTTGCCTTCTTCATTCCCTGTCCTGGCTGAGGGGTCCTAAGAGATTAATTGTTTCTAAAATTAACGATAAAGGGTGACAAGACCTAACTTTAGACTGCTGGTAGCCTACAACAGGAGTGCTGCAGACCATAGGTTTTAGGTTTTTTTTCATCTGGTTTCTGGTCAAGAAAGAGAAATGGTTGCTCTCTATTGAATCTTGGTAGAGTCAATGGCAGAATTCTCTCGGTAAATTCTGTTATAGGTTCTGGCTTCTGAGTACAAGATCCTCTGCATGTAAATAAAACAGACAGGGAAATTCTTTGACTAAGGTCCACTCCATGTTCCTATGGAGACCATGGCCTTAGCGCCACACTTTTGAGAGAAACAAGACACTCAGGGAAGCTTCAGGGGAAAGGGAATACATGCTTTATCCCAACATGCCCCATGTTCCTGGGCCTTGCTCCCTGCCAATTACAAAGGCATTTCAAGCTCATGAATTTTCCAGACATTGTCTGAGAAAATGCCATTGCTTGCAAGAGTCTATGATGTGAGCCATGTTGTTCAAAGCTGGAGGCATTACAGATAAAATGTTAGACAAAGACAACAATGAAAGCCATGGCTATGTGTTTGTTTGTTTGTTTGTTTGTTTGTCTTATTGAAGCTATTTCTTGATGTGTATCTCAGGTTCACCTTGGGTGCACTATGTGACCCATGCTAACTTAGAACTCAATCTTCAGAGTCCTGAGATTACTGGTGTTTTCCACCATGACTGACTAAGGTCTGTTTCTGTACTGCATTATTTCTTCCATTATACTTCCTCTCTAAACACCAAGAATAATTTCAGCACCATCAACTGCCTTAGAGCAGTGTGAAAGAATGATAACTTGTCACTGTCCTGAGCAGCTAATCAAGAGGAGGAGAGGGAGGTCACAGGAGGATGACCCATCACTAGAAATAAAAAAAAAAAAAAAAAAAAAAAGTTAGTAATGACTAATGAGCTGATGGAATCCATCACTTCTGAACAACAAAAACAGAATCAGGGATGTAAAAAACAACATTTGGAGGGGGCTTGTCCTATGGTCATGAGAGATACCAATATTTGATGGCCCCAAATAATACCATTTGACCTTCAAATAGATGGGTTCCACATGTGCAGATTCAACCAACCACAAACACAAAATGTGCTTAGCTCCCCATCACATAAGCTTGGGGAACACTGTAGAAGAGGAAACAGAAAATATAAGAGCCAGAGAATGGGGAGGAGTGTTTTCTTTAGGATATGGCATGATTATTACCCTTCATGAATTTATAGCAGCTGTGGTCACCTGCACTGGACCTATACAAGATCAAGGCAGCCAAAATCCTTGCACAGTTGGGAAATGAAAGATGATCTGCAGACCACACTCCCTACTGAAGGTCTATTGAAGGTTAATAACTTCTGAGGGAGGGAGAATTATTCTTCTTGGAGGGTGGAGCCACTGAGTCTTTCCAATGCTCCAGTGGATGGCCTCATACCCATGTACATATGGACAGACCTGATTGGACCTATTTGGGCATCAAAGATAAAGACATTAAATTAGAAGAAAGAGGTACTGGGGGTCTCTAAGGGGAATGGAGAGGGAGTGTGTGTCTGATTATATTGTATTATGTACATGTATAAAATGGTTAAAGAATAAGATAAATAAGAAAACACTGTGGTTATGCCTAAATATACAAATTTCTTTCCTCCTATTACTCCCTAAATAATGTGGTGTACCAGCTATCAAATTTACATAACATCTGCATTAAATTAGGCACTACAAATGATACTAAGATGATTTAGCATACAAATGAGAATATATATATATCTATATATATTTGTATATATATGTGGAAATATTACACCATTTGATTTGAATATCATTTCATCGTCTGGGAACCAGTCCTCTGGGGATATGGAGAGGTATTGTACACTAAACTTGTGTCTGAATGCGCCTCTGCAAGGCACAGTGCAATGAACGCTCGCTCTAGATGCTTGTTTAATCACTTGGTCATAAATGCACATTCAGTAGATTTAGAAAGAATGAAAAGAAGAAAAGGAAATTTTAAGTTAGTGCTGCAATAGGAATGTTAGAAAAGACACTCTCTACAGGAGTGTCTCTTCTCTGATGTTAAGGGACATTTCATACTCAGGAGAAATGGACTCTGGACAGGTAGAGGGAACAAGAATGGAGCACATGATTAGAGGCATCTGGTTCCACTGGAATGTGGAGGTCTGCTTCGAAGGGAACCATAAATGGAGGTTTTGTGTGTATATTTGTCCTAGCTGGTTTTACATAAACTTGGCACAAGCTAAATTTTGCTTTAATTTGGTTGTGACTCTGCCCTGGTTCTTTCCTTTTGAAGAAAAAAAATTAACTTATTTTTACTTGTACAAGAGCCCACAGTTGAGAGACTGAATTTAAAGAGATTTGGGGTTTAAAAAGAAACCTTGGCTGTTTTAAGAGACTGGATTTTAAAGTGTTTGGATTTCTAAAGACTGCGAGACTTTTAACATTTAAAAATGTTTTTATTATGATGTTAATGTTAATATGTGACCTTGAGGATGAGCAAGATACGAAACAGTGACTTGTTTGTGTGTCAAGTTGACAAGGCCTCATTTTTCCTGGCTAGTTTTGTATAAACTTCATACAAGCTAGAGACATTTGAAAGGAGGGACCATTAATTGAGAAAAAAAATCCCTCCATAAGAACCAGCTGTAGGGCATCTTCTTAATAAGTTATCGATGGGGGAAGGGCCCAGTACATTATGGGTCGTGCTATTCCTTGAGCTGGAGGTCATGGGTGCTATAAGAAAGCAGGCTGAGCAAGGTATGAGGAGCAAACCAGTAAAAAGGCAGCCCTCTATGGCATCTGGATCAGCTCCTGCCTCCAGGTTCCTGTTCTATTTGTGTTTCTGCCCTGACTTTCTTTAATGAGCAACAGTGATATGGAAGTGTAAGCCGAGTAAACCTTTGATTCCCCAAGTTGCTTTGGTCATGATATATCTTCATAACAATAGTAACCCAAACTAAGGCAGCGTGTGTTCATGGTGTACTTGTGTTATTGTGTGGTGTAAGTGTGTTGGGGAGAGGAGTAAGCACAACAATGTCTGCAGGCGTGCATACATACACGGAGGACAAGAGACATCAGCTGTCAGACTATCACTCTCTGCCTTATTCCTTTGAGTCTGAGTCCCTCATTAGACCTGGGTCTGAGCTGGTGGCCTACAAACCCCAGGAATCCTCTTGTCTATGTAAACAGCATGATAGAATGTGTGTGTGCGTGTGTGTGTGTGTGTGTGTGTGTGTGTGTGCACGTGTGTGTCCATACCCAATTTTTCATGTGTGTTCTATGATCTGAATTCATTGAGCTATCTCTCCAGCTCAGGAAAAGTGTATTTATGTTCATATCTACTCCATCATCTTTGTACAAAGGCACATTGAGTCACAAACATATCTACTTGTTCCTTCATACACTTGAAAGATTACTTCTAGGACCCCTGAGAATGCCCACCGATAACCAATTCCCTGGAAATTACTGGATTCCAACACTTTCTTCAACCATATTTGGCAGAGCAGTGAGTGTAATCACTGTGTGTAGGATGGGTGCTGTGGATCTCAGATCTGCCACTTTCTAGCTGTGGGCATCTCTCTGAATTTCATTTCATTACCTGAAAATAAAGGTGGTTGATAATTATGTAGAGATCCTGAGATTAAGAGTCTAAGGAAAGAATGATCGTAGTTTATGACAGTCTGACATTCAATTAAAGGTAAAAAAAAAAAACCCAGTGGCCAGCTGTCAGATTATACAACACACTTAGGTTGAGTGGGAGGATAAATGTCCCAGAAGTGCTAAAAACAAACAAACAAACAAACAAACAAGGCTCTGTTCCAATGGAATACACATCTACATACCAGTATAGCACCACAGTTACCACACAGTATATATTAGCTTCATCACTTCCATAGTCATAATCAACAATGCTTGTTGATTATTGTATATCAGGATTACAGAGCAGTGAATCAATGGAGCAAAAGACACATAGGCACGGGGAGTCTACCTCTTCTGCAAACCAAATGCTTCATCAATGTAGTCAAAATAGGAGGAAAATATGCACAATGATCCTCTTTCATAACCATGTTCACCTGTTAAGGAACAATCTGACCTGCTTAGAAAAATTATGGCAGCCCATAATTATCAAAGAATCAGAAGTTATCAGAGAATCCTAATGTTGAAAGGGTAGCCAAGAGGAACACTTGAGAACTAGTATGGTGGTATCACAGCTCAGCCTTAATGGCTAGGTGATTGTAGGCAACTGCCTTAATCACACCAAGTATTGGTTTCTAGCTCTATACAATAGAGCCATTAATGCATAATTTACTATTAACTGAGGTCCACAAGTTCCTGATCCACAAATATTTAGTTTTTGTTTAGAATTGGTGGTGTAAGCCTACATATAATCTTGGTACTTAGCTAGAGATGAGAGGGTAATGAGTTCAATACCAGCTGAGGTTTTTCAAGAGAGATCCTATCTAAAGAAATTTTTAAAAAAAGCTTTTCCCTCTGTTTTAAGTTCTCCTATAATATAGCAGATTCATACCACAACTCACCAATGATTAGCTTACCTAATTATTATATAGGCAACATTGTCCTACTTAGGGCAAAGTACAGTATTGCAGAGAAAGTGCTTGATATAAAACCCAGTAAGCTCACTGGCTAATATAAATAATCTCAACTGTCCTGTGGTGCGAGAACTTGTGAACAAAAAACACATCTCACTCATCTTTCCACACTCTTCCCTCAAGGTGTCTAATAGTGTTGTCTCCTATAATGCTATTTATAAAAACAGCTCCACTTCTCCTGAGAAGCTTGGATGTTCCCTATAGCATCTACAAAATAAACTGTGATGAGTCCTCGTATTTATAGCATACTTGCTCAATGTTTCCCATCACAAATGTTTCAGCTTAGGAGTCCTAAGGGATTGGAAATTTAAGAAGCATGATGTCATTGATTTGTTCTCTTCTTAGTTTTTTTTTTCCCCCGTGTTGAACAGTGCAGTGAGAAGAACCACCAGGTAAGATGATAGATCTGCCACCTGCTGCTGGAGAGGCTAAGGGCCAGTGATGCTATCTCCTCAAACTAGATTATGACTTTGATATTATCCACAGTTATTGAACTGAAACAGGAGAGCTGTACCTATTATTTCAGGATAAATGTGCCAGTTGTACTCTATCCAATTTTAAGTATGAGTGGAATTGGTGGTGACTATATGTTTTGAAATGTTTCTTCCAATTCATCTTACAAAAGGAATGTTTCCCAATTCTCTCCAACTTGCCCAGACTTCTGAAATCCCCTGTTCCAGAGAGAGAATTTTCCCTCAGGTTGAAGTATTTCATGTCTGTTATCACTCAATGTCAATAAGTAGGCATTGTGCTTATGAGTTGAAAAGGGGAGACTGATTCCTCAAAAAAAAAAAGCAAGCAAAAACTTACCCTGTGAGCCAGAGATTTCATTTCAAGGTGTAAAATCAAAGATCTGAAAGCAGGGGCTTAAATACATGTACTCTAGTCTTTCTTTAAACGTTATTCAGAAGCCTAAAAGCTGGAAACAATCCAGATGTTCATCAACAGATAAATAGATAAGCATGGTGTGAGATATATATATATATATATATATATATATATATATATATATATATATATATGATGAAATGGTATTCACCCATTAAAAAATGAAATACTGACACATCCTGCAATCTGAGTGAACCCTGTTTTGTGTGTCTGTGTGACATTTCCTGGGAAACATGAACCAGTGTCTATTCCCTCTATATAAAGCATAAATGACAGAACAAAGAAATTATTCCACTCTAGCTTGGTGAGCCAATGAGTTGGTTGGGATTATGGAAAGACCACTGTATCCTGGAAAACTCCACAGGAACGCAGGTGAAGATTAACCCAAGCTCTGTCTGCAGAGCTCTAAGCTACAGGCAGCTCCACCAGAGGCTCCTCTTCGCCATTGATACACTGATTATGTATTCACTGCAAGAAGTAGGCAGGTAGGGGAATATGAAATAATAAAGAGTCCATCAGACATCTAACAGTGAGATCAAACGTTTATTGGTCTGAGGGGTGAAACCCCCAGGACTCAGGGGCACAGTTTCTTCAGAGCACAGGAGAATGGACCAGGCAGAGGCTGAGAGGAATTTTTGCAGTTGAGAATCGGAACCAGGGAAAGCATGGCTTTGCCAGCCTTAAAAACTGTTTTTCTGGATAAACTGCTTTTTAAGACTGTGGGTGGCAGTTAAGTCTATTGCCTATTTTGCAGACTCTGTGCTCCTAAGTTGGCTGTGGGGCAGGAGGTGGGTAGCCACTTTCCAGAAATTCTATGGGGAACAAATTTCCTGTAACCTTAGGCTTGTCTTAGGGCACTAGCCTGGGCTTGGATAGGGGATTTTTCCTTACTGGTAATCTTCAATAAAGATGTCCTGGATCTTGTACCTCTTTTATTTCCCTGAATTCTGTGTTTCTGATCCTCATAATAAATTTCCTTAATTTCTAAAGGAATATAACTGAAGTACTTTGCATGAATAGTTAATGTTGCTCCAAGAAGCCTTGAAACATTAGACAAAAGTTCCAGACTGAGGGGTAGGATTCCCCCCATGAGGTCAGGAAGGCCCCAGAAGCCCCTCAAAGTAGTACAAGTTACTGCCATTGCTCTTGGCTGTCTATTGGAACTAGATGGTAAGACCCTATAGCTGAAGGCAAAATCAGGAGAAATTAAGCTGGAACAAACTTGGAAACTTCTTATTTTCTGGTGAGTCTTTACAGTGCTGGAAGATTTTATTCAGGATTCTTGAGGGGGGAGAGCCATCAATGGCTATACCAATGGTAGACTCTTGACATTCTATAGAACCAATTTCCCAGATAAGATATGCTAACTGATGCACTAGTGACCAGGATGTTTCAGGATAACCAGCTGCTTTTCTGTTTAATTCAAGGCCCACTGCACAAGGGTAAAATCATGCCTGGTACTGTGAAGTTTGTTAAAAGCCTATGACTTCCTTAGTCATAGACCCTAATAGGTCTCTGACTGCTGATTTTTGCAAATGAACATGTTGTCAGACTGCTTTCTAAACAGTTATGCTTATACCTATAGATTAGTGCTGCTTTCAACTTGGTGGCTTAGTTAGGTTTTTTTATTACTGTGCTAAAATGGCAAGACCTAAGGTCATGGAAGGGAAAGTGTTCAAAGCAAAGAGTTAATTTTGGCTTACCATACTCAGGTCACAGTCTATCTTCAAGAGAAGATAGATAAGGATGTCAAGGCAGCCTCCTGGAAGCAGGAACCACAAAGGAATGCTGTTCAGTGACTTGCTCCTCATGGATTGCTCGGCCTGCTTTCTTATATAATCCAGCACTATCTGTCCAGGAGTGGCATCACCCACAGTGAAATGAACCCTCCCGCATCCATCTTTAACCAAGACAGCTCTCCACAGACGTGCCTACAGCCCAATCTTAGAGAGGCATTTTCTCAATTAAGATTTTTTTCGTCCAAGATATGTCTAGGATTAAGTCAAGATGACAAAGTCAACCAGCATAATTAACTTGTTAATATTCAAACATGTCCTTTATTAATCTATAACATTTTTTTTCATCTCTAATACCTCATATTAAGATCAATATCATAATAAAAACACTTCAACTTTTAAAAGTCCCAAAGTCTTTATGAATTCAAATGCTTTAAAAAAATTCACTTTCTTTAAAACATTCAAAGTCTCTTTCAAACGTGAAAGCCTAAGTAAAATATCCAAAGTACCTCTAAAATTCCAAAGTTTCTCTAAAATTAAAATTAAAGCCCTTTATATATTGACTACTATAAAATCAAAAACAAATTACACACTTTCTTACTCCAAGAAGAAATAATCAGTAATGCTCAAATTAAAGCAGAATCAATATTCAATAGTGTAAAAAGTTCAGTGCTTGATATCTGAAACTGAGTCGTGATCTTCTGACTCCAGAGGTCTTGGGAGATCCATTTCACCAGCTTTGCCATCTGCAGCACACACAGCTTGTCTCATAGGTTCAAGCCAGCTCACTCCGTAGCTGCAGCTGTTGGTGGTCCTCCCAAAGACAGGCATCTAAAGTGTCTGGGGTCTTTGTTCCATCTAGGCCGTACTTTCACCAATAGCCTCTCCTGGGCTCTTTTCAGGAACTCCAACCCTGAAACATTTTCCCAAGCCTCAACTTCTCTCCAGGAATCCTTCAGTCCTGGGGTTTTTCTGCAGGCTACACATTCACCAATGTCCTCTCATAGTGTGAAGCCTTAGTTGCTCTCCATGACCCTTTCATGTCTTCAAATCAAATACTACCTGGGAAACTCTTACACATTGTCAAATTTAGCTACCAGTATAAGGTACAGCCTCAGCCCTTTCTGGACCATAGCTTCTGTGTTTTGACCCTAATTAAACACTTCTCAGAAGTTTTACCTCAACAATGCTCACCTCTTCTTCATCTGATTCTTCAGCCCCAGTTGACCATTATCAATTGTCCCAGCAAGGCAAAGGTTCCATGTTACTGCTCTGGCTTCTTGTTAATCACAGTCAATTCTCCTTCCCCAGATGACAAGAACAGCACAGCTTCTTAATTCAAAATATCAAATGGCCCCAGCAGAGTCTTTATAGTCTAAAAGTCTTTAAATGGACGCTTAAACCTCCCTGTGACTCGTCACAAGCCAGGCCTCCATCGTCTCTGCTGCTCCCAGCTTTTTTTGCAGTGTTTGGTTGTTAATGCAGGGATTCATACCTGGTCAGAGTGTTGAAAATAAGAGTGTTGAAAATAAGTGGCTATTGATTACTCAGTCCTGAATGGGACGTTGTCACACATGCACACACACACACACACACACACACACACACACACACACACACACGGCAAGTGGGGGTGATCGATCTCTGGAAACATTGTGAAAGAGGAAACCAAAGGAATGGAAGGGCCAGAGGCTGCAAAGGGTGCTGTAAAACGCTATGTTCTGATAATGCCATTAGCTATGATACTCATGAACTCAGCAGCTATGGTGACCTGCACAAGATCTGCCCAAGATGGAGCCTGGCAGTTGCTGGTTGCTGGAAAAAGGATAAGCATTATTCTTAGTGGTGTAACCAAGGGTAGTCTCTCTATGATCTAATATATAATCCCACACCCATGCATACAAGCAACCGTCGGTCATTTTGGTGGGTTCTTAAAACAGCAAAGAATGAAAATAGAAGAGGGAAAAATAGAGTGGAAAAAGAAATCCAGAGAGAAGGAGGGGGGATAAGAGAAGAGAATGGAGAGGCATGATGATAAATATTCCCTAAGTACGTTTTAAAGGCATATGAAATTGCCAAAGATAAATTAAACAGAATAAAATAAATAAAACCCAGCACTGTTTATGATAATAGATACATTTCCTCAGCTTCCTGAAGACTCAGGAAGCTATGAGCCTCTCTCCTCCCTCCAGGAGAGAGAGTTTCAGCTATGTGGACACAGAGTTTCTGTTCTGGACCTTGAAAACCTGGACACAGATACTGGTGGTGGCTACAAAGCATTGTAAGCATACCTAATGTCAGGAAGCTGTACACTTTTTAAGAAGATGAAACAGTGCATTTCATATCATGCATATTTTACCAACAAAATAAGGAATGGAGAAGAACGTTCACAGTTCGACTTACCTCCAAATTTTCTGCTACTGATTTCTCTGCTACGATGAAATTTTGGTTGGTTGACCAGATGATTAATTTTAAAATTGAAATAGGAAAAAGGGTCTGGACTAGATTCACCCAACTTACCTCAATGCTAGGAGGAGGGGTAGGATCTGAGGTCACGTGACCAAGACACAGTGATTCTTTGCTTCAGAAACCACAGCTGTGCGTGAGTGTTTCAATTTATTCATTTATTGACTGTGAAAACCACAGCTAAATGTCTGAGGTGTGACTTCTCATGCAGAAAGTTCAATTATATAGTGTGAAGCTGTTTTCTACTGGGTTAGATGGGGTTGGGTGAGAAGGTTTTAAACAGATATTTAGAAGTAAGCAGGACACAGAAGATTCCCCAGGAAAAGCTAACCTCCCTCGCCCCGGTGCTTCAGCTCTGAGGGAGGAAGGGGCTGTGAAACTCTGCAGAAAACATGAGGGAGGGAGAAACTCCAAATCCAGGAACTCCAACTAATGGGAGAGCCTGGGGTTCTGTTGTCTCACTAATGTAGGGAACCAGCTGCACGGACACTTAACACTGAATATTTCCCGAGTCCCACTTCGAAACAGAAGTGTGTTTGAGCCACAGTTCGGGAAAAGTCACATCTTTTGTGCCAAGTTTTTAAAAGTGACATGGGAAGTAAAATGGGTCACAGAAGGAAAGACGAGTGGATCTGAAAACAGCCTGCGTGTCAAATAAAATATAACCCACCCCAGGAAAAGCATTTCAATGTCTCCAATAGACACACCAGATCGGAAACCTCTGCCTCTTGCTGGGTTCTGCCACCCTACATCACCTCTGAAAGTTGTTTTCTTCCTGGCTCGCTGTTAAAAGATGCAGCTCTGAGAAGAGATCCATCTCCAAGACTGATGCTAATTGGTCTCCTCAGAAAGCTAGGGGGATGCTTGCATTGATGAATGGCCTCATCTGCAGAGCAGCCTCAGGACAGCCAGCAGCATCTGTAGTCTTTGCAACCTCAGCTGGGGAATGACTGCCCCTTATGAGAGACCACAGAAGCAGCTTGACTCCCCATTGCTCACCTTGGCTGTTTTGTGACTTTCTGAACATGCACTTTTTGCTGGCCAGCTGTGCTAGATTCTGTTTGCTTTATCCACAGGGTCTCCTGTTGTGGGCTTTACAGAAGTATTTATAGAAGAGGGTTTTCTCACCCCGTTGGCAAATTGCCATTTTCAGTGACTGTAGTAGCAGTGTGGATGGCTAGGCTCTCTGATGATTTGAAAGAGCCAAAGGGCAACTAGAGGCAGGAAGGTCCGAAGTTTAAGGTCATCTCTTGCTACATCTCAAGTTCAAGGCCAGTCTAAGGTACATAACCTTTGTCTCAAAAGGAAAAAAAGTAAGAGACCCCAGCTTTCATCTGTCAAGGAGAGAGCTATGCCTTGTTTTCTCCAGATGGTTTAGCCCTTTAGCAAGAACACGTTTTTGAGTGAGAGATGGATTCTGTAGAG
Source organism: Mus minutoides (assembly GCA_902729485.2). NCBI lineage: Eukaryota > Metazoa > Chordata > Mammalia > Rodentia > Muridae > Mus > Mus minutoides. The sequence goes on from LR749950.1 coordinate 1,008,959, forward strand.
AGAATTCCTAAAGAGCCATGCTTCCAAAGACTGATTAAAGTTTCAATGACAGAGGCACTAGGTCTGGGATGTTGCAGACCTGGGGGCCTAATTATAATTTCTCTCAGGCTATCCTTAGCCCATAAAGAGCCATTCCTTGCCCACCTCTCTCACATCTAGCATTCTTATAAACAGGTTTTTTAAAATTGGGTTTTTAAAAATGTATAAATAACAAAATACTATTAAGCAGCAATTGAAGGGCTAAGAATGCTATCAGATAATATGTGAGGCCTGTGGTTGAGATCCCCCATCATGCTGTAACTCCCTATTTATTGCTTCTTCCAATGTATTCTTTCTCCTCTCTGTCTGTCTGTATATGTGTGTGTATGTCTGTCTCTCTCTGCCTCTGTCTTTCTCTGTCTCTGTCTTTCTCTGTGTATCTCTGTGTGTCTGTCTGTTTCTGTCTGTCTGTCTGTCTGTCTCTCTCTGTCTCTCTCTGTCTCTCTCTCTCTCTCTTTCACACTCACACACACACACACACACACACACACACACACACACACACACACACACACCTTTCAGACAGGTCTCACTATGCAGCCCTGGCTAACCTGGACCTCATTATGTAGAACAGACTGTCTTGAATCTCAGAGATCTGTCTCTTGCTGTCTCCTCGGTGCTGGTATTAAAGGCATGTGCTATTGCGCAAGGCTTAACCACTCCATGTTTTAAATGCTTTTTTTTTTAACATACAACTCTCTGTTCTGTTACTACAAAAATTTCATGAAACTGATTCCTTGTTAGAACATTGAATTTAGGGAGACATAAATCTAGATTGGCAGGTCACAGCCACTCAAATTTGACTCCAGAATAAACCATGACTTTTATTTCTTTAATGTGAGAGCTGTTTCTTTTAGTGTCAATAGGTGTCAATTGGAATTCCCATGCTGTCTTCTGCTACTGATCCAAGTCAAGTTCCTAACGATCTATGATTCCACATGGCTTTGCTCTAAGGTCATGTTCATGAGACTATTTCAAAAAAAAATTGGAAAAATAAAATGATGGAAGTAAAAAGATATATTCCTAATAGCTAGACACAGTAATAGAGGACAGTCTCTTTATAGTCATAGCTTGGCACTCTTATTACCTTGCCTGCCCACTACTTATGTTTTTAACTGTTTAAATACCTTATGTATGTGTGCATGTGTGCATATGTCCATGTGCATATAAGGTATAAAAAAAATAACAGCCCAGTGGCACATGAATCAGTTTAAGAACGGAACCTTCAGATCATTGCAAGCCTCTGCCCCAACTTCACCCTCTCCACCTGATAAACATTATTTTAATTTGGGGATCACTTTCCTGGCTTTTTATCTATAATTTTAATTTTCTGCACTGTTTGTATGCCTAAACAAGACACGTAAATTAGCCCTTTAAAACGTTATATAAGACTGGCCATGGAGTGCATACCTACCCCACCAGTACTTGGGAAGATCAAGATGTAGAGGTCAGTGTGGGACTACATAAGAAATCATATCACGGTAACCATGTGGAGTTATCTGGTTGTTAAGTCCCCTCTCATACTCCTAACATTATATTAGTGCCTTTAATTTTGTTTATCTTCCATCAAGATGATGAGGAACACTTCCACACTTGTTTGGACCACATGTGGCCAAGCATACCTACAAATACAGTCCAAGTCCAACCAAATTATAAACTGATTTCAAACATGAGAATTCTAAGTTTTTTCAATCTTATTTTCAACTAGCTTTGTAACTTGATTACATAGTTCTTGAATATGAACTTTGTCAAAGACAACATCATAGCATGATGTCAAAAGATTAGATGTTGTCAGGCAGTAGTGAAGCATACCTTTTTAGTCCTAGCACCCAGGTGGCAGAGGCAGGTGGATTTTTGTGAGTTCAAGGTGAGCCTTGAACAAAAAGAGCTCTAGGACAGTCAGAGCTACATGGAGAAATTCTGTTTAAAAACAACAACAACAACAAGATTAGATGTGTCTGCTGGAAGAAAGCACCCAGGAGCTAAAAATACCTGCTTATTAGTACAGCAGAATACATCTCTATTTCCTATGGAGTTACTGCTATGTCCAATCACAGTTTTCTGAGATCTCTTTCTGCATTCCAAATATTACTTTTCAGAAAGTTATGGAAGATGGCCACTGTTGTTCTCCAAGGACAATGCCTACCTACCTCACTGCTCACAAAGACTTTTTCTCACACTTGTAATTATAAGATGGCAAGAACAATATCCCTTCTTGACTGAGTACTGATAGCTTTCATTCATCCACGGTAACTAACTGATCATCCCAGCAGGAGCTCAGTGTGATTAGTCCTCTAACCCCATGCACTCTGCCTTCTCTACCTTACTCTTTAAAGCCAAATTGTGCTCCTTTACTCGTATGTTTTCTTTAGACTTTTCTGCCAGTCCTTTTCTGATTTTTACATTAGACAACCCTAGTCTGATACTGCTAATGCCCTTCTTCTGACATACGAATATAAAGCTAAAACCTTCCCTTCAAGTCTCATAGTAAGAAGTCCCGCTATGTTATAATAACCACAGGAAACTAAGTCATCTTTGTATTTTTCATGTTTTGACCACTTTTTCTAAAAATGTTTCATATTTATTATTTTCATGCCTTCATTTTGGCACAATATGAAGTGTGTATGTGTTTGTAGGGGAGTGTTCATATGTGTGTGTGTGCATATGCCTGGATACATGTGGAGACCAGAGATCACACTGGATATTTTTCTCTATTACTCTCCCCGTTGTTGTTGTTGTTGTTGTTCTTGTTGTTGTTGTTGTTGTTGTTGTTGTTGTTTGAGAAGGATCTCTCACTGAAGCTGGAGTGTCACCAATTCAACTAGAATGGCTGGCTAGCAAGCCCAGCAACCCTCCTGTCCATGCCTTCCTGGTACTCAGATAACAGCTGGCTTTTTAAGGAGGTGTTGGGATCAGAACTCAGATTGTCACATGTGCACAACAAGCATTTTAACATTTGAGCATCTCATCCCCCCAGTCCCAGTATTATATTTTAATCATATCATTTTTCTGTTTTGGAAGCTTTATACTGTATTTATATCCTTTGGATGGTTCTTTTTAAAACTACATTTATTTAAAGCCTAAATTATTTAGTATTTGTACCACTAATGAATAATAATGACCATAACGATACACCTATTGGCTCCTCTCTAAACTATATGTAACTGCTAAGCAATATTTTAGCTCTACACTAATCTCTAAAATCAAACATATGGCATTTTCCCTATATAATGAAGTATTCTCAGATGTATCAAACTGTAATCCACGTTGTATATTATTTCTGTTTTACACCAGACCCTCTATATAAGAACATTTTTATTCTGTCTTAAAAATTTTATCTTCTTTTCTTTTTTCTCTTTGCAACTTTAATAGAATGTAATTTGAATATAATCAGTTGCACATATTTTAAGTCAACCATTCTTTGAATTTAACAGGTATGTTAAAAATCACTGAGAGATGCAGAAATTTTTTATCAGCACAAAAATTTCAATCCCCTCAATACACAGCAATCACCAGTCACCAATCAGTTTATTACAACTGTGGATCAGCTTCCTTTCCGTGGACTCTTTTATAAATAAAATAATTTTGTAGTCTTTTAGAACTGATTTCTTGTTCTCATTTTCATTATTTCAAGGTTTACTTGTATTGTTGTATATATCAACAATTGCTCATATTTATTACTACAGGACACCCTATTGTGTAAATATGATACTGCTTGTTTATGTCTATTTCTTGATGGACATTGTATTAGGTTTAGTGTTTTGGCAATACTAAATATGATAAGATCATTCTTATTATGTCTTCCTGTAACAAATACACACACAAACACGAATACACACTCATATGTTTTGCATACACAACAGTAGTGAAATAACATAGGATAAGTGTTGCTTAACTATTTAAGAACCAAAAATTTTTAAAAGGTTTGCCATCTTATATATTCATATCAACAACTTCAATTGCCCTATACTTTTGGCAACATAATTATTCTAATTTTAAAATCATTTTAGTGGTTCCTAGAGATGTTCAGCAAATCACATTTGCAGTAACAGAGTTCAAACTCAAGACAGAAGCAGTATCCAACTGTGCTACAGTCCATACTCCACTTTAGTGTGTTGGTTAGTAGGTTGTTCTTTTCTTTTTGTGAAGCTTTTCATAGAGAGAGAAGAAAAAGATGAAGATGAAGATGGAGACAGAGACAGAGACAGAGGAAGACAAGGAGGAGGAGGAGGAGGAGGAGGAGGAGGAGAAGAAGAAGAAGAAGAAGAAGAAGAAGAAGAAGAAGAAGAAGAAGAAGAAGGGGAGTAGAAAGAAAGACCACATCCAATGCATTCATACTTTGAATTTAGTTTAAAATATCCTGATAACCAGTTTGGCATACTCTAAAATGGTTTTTAACTGAACTTAATGATTTGTTTCTAGAGAACAATACACTACACCACTGATAAGACATCATCACTATAGCTAGATCATAAAATAACTACAGCCTCCATCTTGAGCTGCCTCTCTTAAAAGAAAGCTCCATAGAAAATTCACAGATTTTTGTTGTTTCAAATATTTCCTTTGTTCTGGGGAATTTTAATTCCTCATTCTATGCTTATTTTCTTTCTTTAAATGTTTGGTAAACTTACTCATTCTATTGTCTGAACTTCCGAGCCTTTCTATGCTCTGACATTCCTGCCCATTTACTTTGGCCACACTCTGTTTCCTTGTTTTGTAGTGTTTATCTGTATAGTTACAGTGCATAGAACATTTATGTGGAGACTTTTTCAGGCCCATGTTCAAGATGGTTTGTTCCTCAGAAAACAATCTAATTCTTTTGCCAGACACCTGGGGCACTAGTAGATCCTGGACTACCTTAACTAACCCTTGTCTTGAGGTCTTAGGAATTACCAACCAATATTCTCAGTTTTGGAAGCAAATACCTAAGAAGGTAGGATTCTCCTTCTGAATTCTTAAGGAAGATTTGTTCTCCCTCAGCTCACCTCCAACATTCAAGATGTGCAGCCTCTTAATAAAGTCGTCTTCCTTTCAGCCCTTGTATAGATTTATTCCCAATCCATCAGCACCAGCAGGACACTATCTGTTGTTTTTCACCTTCTGTAAAACACTCTCAGACACTGATAGGTGAGTCTTGGGCCTTTTCAACTGTCTCCAGCTCCTCAAGACTTGGACACCACATTCCCTTTCACTGAGCCAGAATAATGCTACTCAAGGTGTAAGGCTGGGTTGGCTAATGGTCCATCTTGTTCAACAAATTAAAACTTGCATTTAGGTATTAGTGTCAATACTACTGCCTTCTCACTAGCACACTAATAGAGTTAGGAAAAAAATATAATTTTTTACGATGATACTATGGTATTGACCACAGCCTTTTTCCAGAAACCGAAAAATACTCTTCAATATTTGCAGGTTTCTAATGAATTGTTAACTAATTTTAGAATGTTCAACCATGGGTCTAGTAAAATCATTTAAAAGCTTTATTGTTTTCCAATGATACATACAGAGATTTGTCTAAGCATGTGCAAATGGAGCTTTATGGAAAAGGAAAGTTCACTTTACCTTTCTGTCATCAGAAACTTTTTAGGAAGATATGAGTCTCCATACTCAACCTCATTCAACATCCATCTCTAAAGAAGAGGAATGAGGCAAACAGTGTTTAATAACCCGAATGTGAATGAAATGACTATCTAGAAAATATCAACACAGTTCTTAATATCTTTGGAAAACTTCTCAAGAAACCCATGTGTCTTAGACAGGGTTTCTATTCCTGCACAAACATCATGACCAAGAAGCAAATTGGGGAGGAAGGGGTTTATTCAGCTTACACTTCCATACTGTTGTTCATCACCAAGGAAATCAGGACTGGAACTCAAGCAGGTCAGGGAGCAGGAGCTGATGCAGAAGCCATGGAGGGATGTTACTTACTGGCTTGCTCAGCCTGCTCTCTTATAGAACCAAGACTACCAGCCCAGAGATGGTCCTACCCACAAGGGGCCTTTCCCCCTTGATCACTAATTGAGAAAATGCCTTACAGTTGGATCTCATGGAGGCATTTCCTCAATTGAAGCTCCTTTCTCTGTGATAACTCCAGCTGTGTCAAGTTGACACAAAAACTAGCCAGTACACCATGTATCCAATCAGATTCACAGAGTTTTCTAGGTTCTAGGTTCATTGAGGAGTGGGGTGGAAGAACGTTACTTCACATTTCATCTCTGAGCTAAGAAAGCTAGGTTGCAAAGCCTACCCAGCTCTGAAGCTTGTACATTGTCTACTTCACACTGGGAGGAATTCCAGTCATAGTAGTGATATTCACACACCCCCAAGTCTTGTCCTCTGAAATTATCTCTTTAATCCTGTAGAATAAACACCCACAGGCTCAGGCTAATAAAACATATAAAAGTATTATTAATGTATGAGTTAAAGTGAATCTCAACTTCCATTTTAGATCACTTCTTTGGGTTGGTTGCTATTCATAATTTTTATGTGCTTTTGGTGTACTTTATCACCTATTAGAAGTTTGTTATGTAACTACACAGTAGATCATGCTCAATTTATAGGCCTTCCTATTTTAATTAAGTGAAGAGGTTAATAGTTTTGTATATTTGACTTTATGGCACATATTGTACATATCTATTATTTCCTAGATACTGCATTCTGTATCAGAAACACAACCCTTGTTATAGCACTATTCTCATAGGAAAAGATAGTTTGCTTTATGACTATCATAAATTGCCATAAATCACAACACTTCTTAGCAATTCTTTCTTGAAATGAATTATGATCTACATATAATTTATAATGCCAGATTTATGTTTAATGGTATTAGAATGTGTGTCCTTGTGTTATAATTTGAGGAGCAGTGTCAATAGCAGTAAAATTTTGACAATTTTACATAGGAAAACTAAAATTTAATTGTAACTTTGAAGCAGAGAAGGGATTGGGAACAAATAAGATTACATCCTACCAACTAAGAAGAAATACAATGCTCTCATTCACTAGTGGACAGACTGGGTTTTTCCTCTGTAGAAGGTTTCCTGTCTTTTAGGAAGTGCTGATAGTAACAACACCTTTTCTTGAAGGGCCCAGAAATTTTTCTTCCTTTAGCTAAGAAATTAAAATCATTCAAATGAGGGTTTCTCTTAAAATAGAGCAGGTGCACTGCAGATTTATACTGCAGAAGAGCAGGATATGAGAGTGCTCTCATGGAAAGTGACATACACAAAAATGGGGCGTTGTCATTTGCTGGAATCCAGTATTGACTTAATGATGCTGTCTATATTTTATTTTTTGAGGGACCAAAACCTAACTCCTCAGTAGAGGCTGACCTGGAATGCAAGGCCCTGCATTGACCTCAGCCTGATGAGTGCTGAGATTAGAATCATGTATTACCATGCCCAGCTTTCTGTCACTTCTATCATGACTAACTCACTGGACAGTCATGGAGTCAGGGAGACCTATTATTCCGGTTGGCTGAATTAGCAGGAAAATGCTTAACATTCAGCTTCTGCTGAGGAGGTGGTTATGGATGAGCTAAGTTCCACAAGATATGGCCTCATTTCGAAGTGCCATCAACCTCATCTGGTAACTTGACAAAGGGTGTCTACTTCAACAAGACTCACTCTGGATTACCTAATAGTCACGTATTTAATAGACTGTTACTGTTCACTACATTCCTCAGACAAGTCTCAGGTAATTTTTTATATGAAACCCAGTTGATAGCTTTTGTTCTGTTTTTAATAAGATTGCCAAGTCAGTGTAATTGACATGATGTCCTCTTGGGAGACCAAGATACTCAATGACAGAAGTATTTAAAAATGAACTAACAATGCGTAGAGGAATATTTAAATCATTTCCCCCCCCTTCTCGACATACATGACAATAAATGAGAGATGGGCTGCACACATGGGTGGAGAACGGGTGACATGAAAGCAACTCGTCAGGTAGAAGCAAACGCAGCCTGAACCTCCTGTTACCAGTCAAACATTTGCCTGGGAACTTTAAGGACAGCCTGGAGTTCTGAATTCACATTCTAGCTCTGCCACTATTTAACTATAGAGTCTTATACAAGATTCTTCACTCTTCTGGGCTAACAGACCTTTCACCTTTGACCATTTACCTTTTGCCCATTGCATCAAACTAACCTATTTCCCATGTCTAAAAGAAAGATCCGCCTTCAGGTCGGCACCAGCACCAGGTCACCTTGGGCACAAAGTCAGTGGACACCGCCACAGTCCCTAGAGAACTCTCCACCCAATCTTAAGATCACTGGTGAGCAGAATACATCAGTTCCAATCCACTTGTGACCGGCCTGTGACAGAGGAACAAGGACACCAGAGTCCTTCCTGACCAGAGGCTCAGGTTCCTTTTGATCAGTTCTGGTTTACTTTGGTTTCAAACAGACCGGACAGCTCCACAGTCCTCAAAGGAGACACCATTTCCAGGAACTGTAACACACCCAGGATCTTAGGACAACAGAATCACAGGATAACAGGAGCTGGGTCACACCAGTATCTCAGGGTCTCAGAGGAGCTTGACTGCCAAGAGCTCTGACACACCCAGAATCTCAGGTTCACAGGAGCCCACAATCAAAGGATCACAGAGAAAGCTGCACTCTGAGGACTCTGGAATCAACTGGAATTATAGGAAAGACAGGCTCCAATCAGATATATTGAGGGCAGCAAGCACTTGAAATAATCAGATGGCAGGCGGCAAGCATAAGAACAGAAGCAACAGAAACCAAGGTTACTTGACATCATCAGATCAAAACTCTCCCACCATAGCAAGTCCTGGATATACCATCACACCAGAAAAGCAAGACATGGATCTAAACTCACTTCTCCAGATGATGATGGAGGACATTAAGAAGGAAATACAGGAAAACAGCTAGAAGCCTTTAAAGAGGAAACACAAAAATCCCTTACAGAGTTATAAGAAAACACTACCAAACAGGTGATGGAATTGAACAAAACCATCCAGGATCTAAAAATGGAAGTAGAAACAATGAAGAAAACTCAAAGGGAGACAACTCTGGAGATAGAAACCTTAGGAAAGAAATCAGGAACCATACATGTGAGCATCAGCAACAGAATACAAGAGATGGAAGAGAGAATCTAAGGTGCAGAAGATTCCATAGGGAACATGGACACAACAATCAAAGAAAATGCAAGATGCAAAAAGATCCTAACTCAAAATATCCAAGGCGTGGTGGCGCACACCTTTAATCCCAGCACTCGGGAGGCAGAGGCAGGTAGATTTCTGAGTTCGAGGCCAGCCTGGTCTACAAAGTGAGTTCTAGGACAGCCAGGGCTATACAGAGAAACCTTGTCTTGAAAAACCAATATATATATATATATATATATATATATATATATATATATATATATATCCAGGAGATCTGGGACACACTGAGAAGACCAAACCTACAGATAATAGGAGGAGATGAGAATAAAGATTTTCAACTTAAAGGGCCAGCAAATATCTTCAACAAAATTATAGAAGAAACTTCCCAAACCTAAAGAAAGAGATGTCCATGATCATACAAGAAGACTACAGAACTCCAAAATAGAGTGGACCAGAAAAGAAATTCCTCCTGACACATAATAATCAGAACAACAAATGCACTAAATAAACACAGAATATTAAAAGCAGTAAGGGAAAAAGGTCCAGTAACATATAAAAGTAAGCATATTAGAATTACTCCAGACTTCTCACCAGAGACTATGAAAGCCAGAAGATCCCAGACAGATGTTATACATACACGAAGAGAACATAAATGCCAGCTCAGGTTACTATACCCAGCAAAACTCTCAATTACCATAGATGAAGAAACCAAAGTATCCCATGACAAAACAAAATTCACACAATATCTTTCCAGGAATTCTGCCCTTCAAAGGTTAATAACAGAAAAACAACAATACAAGGACAAAAACTATGCCCTAGAAAAAGTAAGAAAGTAATCCTTCAACAAAACTAAAAGAAGACAGCCACAAGAACAGAATCCCAACTCTAACAACAAAAATAACAGGAACAACAATTACTTTTCCTTAATATCGCTTAATATCAATGGACTCAATTCCTCAATAAAAAGACATAGACTAACAGACTGGCTACACAAACAGAACCCAACATTTTGCTGCCTACAGGAAACCCATCTCAGGGAAAAAGACAGACACTACCTCAGAGTGAAAGACTGGAAAACAATTTTCCAAGCAAACGGTCTGAAGAAACAAGCTGGAGTAGCCATTCTAATATTGAATAAAGTTGACTTCCAACTCAAAGTTATCAAAAAAGACAAGGAGAGGTACTTCATACTCATCAAAGGTAACATCTTCCAAGATGAGCTCTAAATTCTGAATTTCTATGCTCCAAATGCAAGGACACCCACATTCATTAAAGAAACTTTAGTAAAGCTCAAAGCACATATTTCACCTCACACAATAATAGCAGGAGACTTCAACACCCCATTCTCATCAATTAACAGATCCTGGAAACAGAAAATAAACAGAGACACATGGACACTAACAGAAGTTATGAAACAAATAGTTTTAACAGATATCTACTGAACATTTTATCCTCAAACAAAAGGATATACCTTCTTCTCAGCACCACATGGTACCTCCTCCAAAATTGACCACATAGTTGGTCACAAAACAGGCCTTCACAGATATAAAAATATTGAAATTGTCCCATGCATCATGTCCAATCACCATGGACTAAGGCTTATCTTCAATAACAACATAAATAATACAAAGCCAACATTACCATTCGCATGGAAACTGAACAACACTGTATTCAATGATAACTTGGTCAAGGAAGAAATAAAGAAAGAAATTAAAAACTTTTTAGAGTATAATGAAAATGAAGCCACAACATACCTAAACTAATGGGACACAATGAAAGCAGTCCTAAGAGAAAAACTCATAGCTCTAAGTGCTTCCAGAAAGAAACTAGAGAGAGCATACACTAGCAGCTTGACAGCACACCTAAAAGCTCTAGAACAAAAGGAAGCAAATTCACCCAAGAGAGTAGACCTCAGAAAATAATCAAACTCAGGGGCAAAATCAACCAAGTGGAAACAAAAAGAACTATTCAAAGAATCAACCAAACCAGGAGCTGGTTCTTTAAGAAAATCAACAAGATAGATAAACCCTTAGCCAGACTCACTACAGGGTACAGAGACAGCATCCTAATTAACAAAATCAGAAATGAAAAAGGAGACAAAAGACACTGTGAATCAGAAAAAAATGCAACCAATGGACTGGGAAAGGATCTTTACCAATCCTGAATCAGATAGGAGACTAATATCAAATATATATAAAGAACTCAAGAAGGTGGACTCCAGAAAATCAAATAACCCCATTAAAAAAAAATAGGGCACAGAGCTCAACAAAGAATTTCCAACTGAGGAATATTGAATGGCTGAGAAGCACCTGAAAAAATGTTCAACATCCTTAATCATCAGGGAAATGCAAAACAAAGCAACCCTGAGATTCCATTTCAGACCAGTCAGAATGGCTATGATCAATAAATCAGATGACAGCAGATGCTGGCAAGGATGTGGAGAAAGAGGAACACTCCTCCATTGCTGGTGGGATTACAAGTTTATACAACCACTCTGGAAATCAGTCTGGCAGTTCCTCAAAAAATTGGACATAGTAATACAGGAAGATCCAGCAATACCTCTCCTGGGCATATATCCAGAAGGTGTTCCAACTGGTAATAAGAACACATGCTCTACTATGTTCAGCAGCCTTATTTATAATAGCCAAAAGCTGGAAAGAACCCAGATGTCCCTCAACGGAGGAATGAATACAGAAAATGTGGTACATTTACACAATGGAATACTACTCACCTATTAAAAAACAATGAATTTATGAAATTCCTAGGCAAATGGATGGATGGATCTGGAGGGCATCATCCTGAGTGAGGTAACCCAATCACAAAAGAACTCACATAACATGTACTCACTGATAAGTGGATATTAGCCCAGAAACTTAGAATACCCAAGATACACTTTGCAAAACACATGAAACTCAAGAAGAACAAAGACCAAAGTGTGGACACTTTGCCCCTTCTTAGAATTGGGAACAAAACACCCCTGGAATGAGTTACAGAGACAGTTTGGAGCTGAGCCGAAAGGATGGACCATCCAGTGACTGCTGCACCCAGAGATCCATCCCATAACCAGCCACCAAACCCAGACACTATTGCATATGCTAGCAAGATTTTGCTGAAAGGACCCTGATATAGCTGTCTCTTGTGAGGCTATGCCAGTTCCTAGCAAATACAGAAGTGGATGCTCACAGTCAGCTATTGGATGGAACACAGGTTTCCCAATGGAGGAGCTAGAGAAAGTACCCAAGGAGCTGAAGGGGTCTGCTATAGGTGGAACATCAATATGAACTAACCAGTACTCCCAGAGCTCATGTCTCTAGATGCATATGTAGCAGAAGATAGCCTAGTCGACCATCATTGGGAAGAGAGGCCCCTTGGTCTTGCAAACTTTATATGCCCCAGTACAGGGGAACACCAGGGCCAAGAAGTGGGAGTGGGTGGGTAGGGGAGCAGGGGAGGTGTATAGGGGACTTTTGGGATAGCATTTGAAATGTAAATGAAGAAAATACCTAATAAAAAGTTGGAAAAAATAAAGGAGAAGTTCTATTAAATCTCTCCTTCACATTCACTGCAGTCTATTACAGTGCTGATCTGTGATTAAATGTTCTAATAAAATTAACTGGCTTTGCTATGAAAGAAAGAAAAAAAGAAAGAAAGAAAGAAAGAGAGAGAGAGAGAGAGAGAGAAAGAAAGAAAGAAAGAAAGAAAGAAAGATGCATGTCAAGACTCATCATGTCCCTCAGTTGTCCACAAGTGACCTGGAGTCATAGGAAGCTGTTACAATACATAGAAACTTACCCGGACTATTTTGTAATCTAACCTACAGATCAGAAGTTTTTACCATAAGAAAGCAGGATCTGGGGCAAAGAGATGTTATTAAGAGTAATCTCTGCTTTTCCAGAGGACCCTGGATCAATTCCCAGCAGCTCACAACTGTCTGTAACTCCAGTTTAGGGGATCCAACACCCTTACATAGACATGCATGAAGGCAAAACAGCAATGCACATAAAAATACAAAGGAAACATTTTTAAAGTTTTTTTGGGGGGGGGCTATTTTTGTTATTTTGTTTTGTTTTTTGTTTATAAAAAGAAAGAAGGAACTGCCCTGCGCCATGGCTGAGCATAACAAATGACCAGAGAGAGGAGAAAGCATAGGGGAACAAAACGAATCAAAAGAGAACTCAGATGGTACTTGAGTTGGGCTATGGAAGATGGTCAAGGCTTGTTAGGGGTAACGCACAGAGACAGCATTCAAATACCCAGAGCAGCATGAGTGGACTCAGGAAAACATAAATATGTTTTCTGAAGGGAACAGTAACTTACATGTATGAAATAAAACTGGTGAGTCCTTGGGTATAAAGCTGACTTGAAAGGTGATAGTGAGCCATATATAAGACACTGAAAACGACCTTGGTTGGTTACACTTGATGCAGATGAAGGGCAAAGAGTGGAAATTGTTTAACATAAGTTATTTTTAGCATAATGTTTTATTTACCCTTTGAGAATTTTATGTATGTATACAATTATACTTTGCTCACATCTAACCCCTTCAACTCCTCCCGATCCTACCACCGTATCTCTTCCCAATTTCATGTCTTCTTTGTGTTTTTATATACCACTGAGGCCACTTAATGTCACCATATGCACATGGGCATAGGACTATTTACAGGAGCATGACAATCTGGTAGGCATCATATCCTTACGGAAAATAAGCTCTATCTACACCAACAGCTGCCAATTGTCAATTATTCCTCAGCTAAGGGTGGGGCCACAGGAGCCTCCCCGATCCAGGCTGGAATGAGGATAACCTTAATCTTGTGCAAGTCTTACATAAGCAACCAGAGATGCTGAGTTCATAAATGCCATAGGCTATCATGAGCAGAAAATTTTCTCTGACTTCTGCCTCTTATGATCTTTCCAAAAATGGTTCCTGAGCCTTGAGGGAAGGGAGTGTGAAATTGATGTCCCATTTAGGGATGAACACACTTTGACCAGCTTCTTACTAACCACCATCCACTGCACAAAGAAGCATCTCTAACAAGGCCTGGGAGGTGCACTTATCTATAGGTAGAAAAATAAGTATTTAGAAGGTGGTTTGATATTAAGTCCAGCTAACAAAATGTCAGTAGTAAGTTGTTTCCGACAGCCTGTGACTAGTGGGAATTCTTGTGATGTGGTAGGGAATGACATAAATTGGGAATGTGAGGTCTGGAGAGCTGGCTTGGTGCTTAAGAACACCTACTACTCTTGTGGAGGACACAGGTTCAGTTCCTAGTGACCACATAGCAGAACACAGTCATCTGTAACTCCAGTTCCATAGTATCTAACATCTTTTCTGATCAGGTACACATGTGGTGAGCATACATACATATAAGCAAAACACTTATACACATGAAATAAATTCATATGAAGAATGTTTTAAAGAAGGCAGAACAGTGGAATGAAGGGGAGGAGAGGGCAGGGGATGAGGAAAGATCTCTTTGCAGTGCTAGATGGTAAACCAAGTATGAAGAGCTATCCCAAATCCTCAGCTGTGGGAAACACCTCTTTATGTAAACAAAAAGTGACCTGCCTCAGTCTAAGGCTCTGGATCCACATTCCACAGGCTTGTCTGGAACCTGAGTCATCTCTCTCCCCTGGACCTTCCAACCTTTTGGTCCAGCTGCTTTCCTCCATCTGAATATGGAAATGCTTAAGCCTCGCCCACTCTATCCCAAAAAGCTCCTATCTACTACCAGTATGATGCAAGCTGCACATTCCTAGAATTCTTCTCTGACTTTTTAGGCTTTCAAACTTGCTCCATAACCTTAAGCTGAGTGTGCTCAGCAATGTGTCCATCTTATTTCTTGAACGGGGATAAACTGAGCATGATCCGGAAGGACATCTTAAGCTGAGCATGTTCAGTAATGTTGCCCACCTGCAAAGTGCTTCTTTATGTGGGTATGCATAGGCTTCCTAAATAAAATGTCCATGTTGCATTTGTTGGCCATTAGAATAGCTCCAGTGTTCCTCTTACCTGATTCAGTTAATAAATACTTCTCCATTTTTTCATCTTCTGGTTGTGCTTATTGGCTTTGTAATTACAAAGAGGAGAGAACCCTTTGTGTTCAATTATACTTAGCTTGATTCTTCTCTGCTCTACTAAACACGCATTGCTCCTGAAAGTCATTGAAAGCCTTTGGCTATTTGCCTGGCTGCAAGTCTGATCCTCTCTTCCTTAAGTAGTTAATTGTTTATGTCCCCTGTCGGACCAATATCAGATCTGTCTCCTCCTTGGTGCCACTGTCTCTTCCCTGCCTGATGCCCTCAGTCCTCATTATGGGCTCCATCACCCTCTGTGCACAAATGACTGCAGTTCAATCCCAGGTACAAGTTTATTCTTGCTCTGTACATTTTACTCTTTGGCTTATGTCAGTATCATTCCTTCCAGAGCAAAGACATTGTGTGATAGGGAAAGACAGGGCAGGGTCTTCTCCAACTTGTACTCATTTGAAGTTTAATATTCTCTTTGATAGAGAATCTCTTTGATTATCCATCTTTATTCTAGGAACCTGAAGTCAAGATGCCCTTTGGCTTCTGTTAAACTACTTGTTTGCAAAAAAATCCTCATTCTGTGTTGGGGTCCACTGCCCTCAGTAAAACCCCACATTTGCAGACTGGGGTTCCCTGGGAATGGTCCGGGGCTGAAACGATAAGCTAGGGAGGGGAAAGAGAGAAATGGCCACCAAGACTACATTGCTGTTCAAAAGCAACTGTTTAATGATCCCGAATCACTGGACAGGGGAGGACCGGAGGGGGGGAGGCCCCGCCCCCCAGTCGGTTCTGTGCAGTCTGAAGTTTGGCGGGAAGCCTGGAGCATTGTGGGATGTCCCTCCTGTGCTTGTGACCTGGGAGGAGCCTGGGTTCCCTGAGAAACACTAGTGCAGACCACAGGACACCAGGCTACTTCAAGCCTAATTAACAAAACAAAGGATGCGGCACCACATGCAGCTTTCCAAGGCTGGACTTCAATCAGAGATGCTGATGGGGGAAGGGACTCTACAATTCTGCAGCTGCCAACCAAGGTATCAGGACATGGTTTTGCCTTTAAAAACCTTTCACCCTAAACACTTAGTTATCTTTGGATCCTAAACACCTGAGTATAGTCCCAGCCAGCCAGAGCAAAGACTTTCTTTCTTTTTTTTTTTTTTTAATTAGATATTTTCTTTATTTACATTTCAAATGCTATCCCAAAAGTTCCCTATACCCTCCCCCCGCCCTGCTCCCCTACCCGCCCACTCCTACTTCTTGGCCCTGGCATTTCCCTGTACTGGGGCATATGACGTTTGTAAGACCAAGGGGCCTCTCTTCCCAATGATGGCCCACTAGGCCATCTTCTGTTACATATGCATCTAGAGACATGAGCTCTGGGGATACTGGTTAGTTCATATTGTTGTTCCACCTAAAGGGTGTAGACCCCTTCGCTCCTTGGGTAATTTCTTTAGCTCCTCCTTTGTGGGCCCTGTGTTCCATCCTATAGATGACTATGAGCATCCCCTTCTGTATTTGCCAGGCACTGGCATAGCTTCACTCGAAAAAGCTATATTAAGGCCCTTTCAGCAAAATCTTGCTGGCATATGCAATAGTGTATGGATTTGGTGGCTGATTATGGGATGGATCCCCAGGTAGGGTAGTCTCTGGATGGTCCATCCTTTTGTCTTAGCTCCAATCTTTGTCTCTGTAACTCTTTTCATGGGTATTTTGTTTCCTATTCAAAGGAGGAATGAAGTATCCATACTTTGGTCTTCGTTCTTCTTGATTTTCTTGTGTTTTGCAAATTGTATCTTGGGTATTCTAAGTTTCTGGGCTAATACCCACTTATCGGTGAGTGCATATCAAGTGACTTCTTTTGTGATTGGGTTACCTCACTAAGGATGATATCCTCCAGATACATCCATTTGCCCAATTCAATTGGCTAGACTGTATCTAAGCCGTCTTCTTTGGTGGAGTCCCAATAATAACTGGCTTTCTGAACATTTCCACTCATATGACCATCTTCATCTCAAATGGAACTTGCTCAAACTTTAATTTATTTTGGTTTATCTCCATCAATTGTTCAAACTTCTCATCCACTCTGCCATTTATTATGATGGCCAAAATACGTAAAATGTGCATATCTGGTAGCCTACAGCATCCTTTCCTTCTTTCTCTTGCCCCTGTTCACTTCCCATCAGCTACAGTCGTGTTCATTGAACAGTTTTTGGTGCATTAGAATTTCAGGGGATCCAGTGTTTCTATAAAGAAAGTTTGCAACACTTTTTTCCTCTGGGAAACAACTGAGAAGTTCAGTAGCATATAAGGAAGAAATGCTTAAGTGATGGTATGGTTTGTGTACTGGAAAAAAGAGATTTCATATTCAACTGGATTGACATTTATTGGTAATAAATGTTTGGAAGTGATGTAGAAACCCTAATATTAAATATGTTCTTGGAAATCTGCTTTTGCAGCAATTGAAATGTACCTATTGTAAGCACACATTTAATGTGGTAAATGTGTTACTTTCAGAACTCTCAGGAGCAACATCTGTTATTGGGTGATAAGGTACACAGTTTTAATGCCTCAAAGTCCTGAAGCCAGGATACAATTGGCTGGAGTTTGTCTGTGAGGTTGTTTTGGGGGAGGGGTGGTAAAGTACCAGCTACAGGCAGACACAAATGTTATGAGCTCTTTAATGATCAAACACTTGTCTCAGAGGCTGCCAAGGGGATTCTAGCATCCCATCTACCAGAGCCCTTTTCTAGGTCCTATTTCAGAAGATGTTGCAGGGTTACCTCTGCTATGACTGATACCTCTCCAAGGGTGCTGTAGTTGTAAATATACTCCCCCACTCAAAAACAAGTACAAAACATGGCCAAGTCCTCATTTCTGTGTGGTGTGAATTTGGCCTCAAAAAGAAAGTTTTGGGAGTCAAATTGAGGTCTCCCTGCTGTAGAGGTGATCTGAATCCAATGATCATATCAGAGCAAACCTGGGAGCCACAACACATAGAGAAAAAAAGCTAAGCAGAAAGCACATTAATAAAGGGAACTGACACATCTGACCACAAGCCAAGGAGCATCAGTGATTACCAGAAGCTTAGAGAGAAAGAAATTCTTCCATGGAAACTCAGACAGAGCTTCCTTGTTTATAGACTTTTGACTTTTTAGAACTAAATAAGTTTTTGTTGTTTTTAAGCCACTCTGTGTGCTTTCTAACAGAAACTCACAGAAAAAAAATACAGTGGTTCATGCTTAGATAGGGCAGAAATAGTAGCCCAAAAAACAAGCTGTCAAAACTCTTTACAGAGTAACAACCTAACCAACCTTGGGCATCTCAGATAACTTATAGGCCTGTTTTTCCAAACCTTCATGTCATCTTTCCTAAATTGTGTGGTGGGCTCTGGGATGACCTCTCTGCTTTAGTCACATACCAAGGGAAAGAAAGAAGCTTAAACTTCACTGTAATCATATTTATTTAGAGCTACTTGTCTGGACTATCTTAAGAAGAGATCATTATGTGTGAAGTACAGACTCTTCCTAAGGAGTCTCCGTCCTTTGCCTTATTTGTCACAGCAGCCCCATGTAGCCAGTAGCACAATGCATTCCACTGAGGGGCATAAAGATGCCACAGACCAGAGAAGTCAGATCAGAACTAGGTCATGAGACCAAGGCTATGCAGATAAAATTCAAACTCATACCAACTAACCCATTGTTTGCTGTATGTGATGGTTATTGTCAATTGCCAATTTAACAGGATTTAGAATCATCAAGGAGACAACCTTCTGTGAGGTTAGGGTAATTTATAGATTGGGGTAATTAAGGAGTAATAACCAACTCTAATTGTGAGTGGTACCATCCCTGGGCCAGTAAAAAAGAGAGAGTTCAGTGCCAACATTCCTTTTTTCTTCTCAACTACAGCTGCCTCATATCCCTACTGCCACGTCTTCCCTGCCATGATGGGGAGGACTCTAAACTGTGAGTCTCATATTCTGTCACAGCAACAGTAAAGTTACTAATGTCCTATGATGTTCTCTGGAGGAGCCACAGTTCAGGGCTCAAAGAGCCAAATTGAACCCTTAAGACAAAGCATGTATCTTCAAAGAATCCCTTGAACCTCGGGGAATACGAGATATCCCCACCCCTTCTGGAGACAGGGTCTCACACATCCTATGCAGGTCTCTCTAACTTGCTATGTATCTAAACATTGCCTTGAATTTCTCATCCTCTTGCCTATAGTTCTAATGTGCTGGGATTCCAAATGTTTGTCACCACACTTGATTGTGTGGTCCTGGATTAAACCCTAGGCTTTTTGCATACTGGGCAAGCACTCCAGCCACTGTGCTAGCCACTAGCCTCATTCCTCAACAGAAACACTCAATCAGGGGACTGTCTCTTCTCCTGATGAGAATCAAATCCTGCATCTGAAACACTGCTTGCCACAGTTTCTTTTGTCCAAAACAACACTGCTTAATCCTTCTTTGACCTCCCTCACTGGAAGCTCCTGAGCCTTCAGCCTCTGGGGAGCAGTGCTATTGCTGTGATCCAAGGCCACACTACGGTTTATTCACCTGACAGACAGTATGCTATTATAAACTTTCCCAAGAGTGCATGAGAGTTAATGTTTACAAAATGCTCTAAGAGACACTGGTAAAGATGCTAAAATGACATTAATAGAGCACACTCTGCAGGCCCCACGTCAGATGATAGATATGAATCTCTCTTGAGCAGTAGGTAGACTCTTTGCTTCAGATGAATTGAGCTCATTAATTAGGCTCCTACCAACAGTTTATTGTGAAGGATGCTCCATTATTGCCATAATTAGGACCATGAACCAAGTTAGACTGTCTTACTGCAATATACAGGAGAAGGGGAGTGTCTCCTTGAAGCCACCGTGCTCACAGATGCTAAAGTCAAGGCCATTATCTTGCATAGATAGATAAGCAGCTCCGTTTCAAATCAGATGAGAAGATCCATTGATAACTCTAATGGAAGCACAATAGTGACTAATGCATTGCTTCACGGTGCTCCTTATTTCCAGACATTGACACCATCCACAACTACAATACGTCTATGCATCACATCAGTCTACAGCCAACAGAATAACACACACACACATGCACACACACACACACATGCAGACACACACACACACACACACACACACAAAACCAAACTCAAGTTCTTTTAACTATTTGCTACCAAGAAGCTACTGCATTATCCAGAGAACCTACAGTAAGTATTACCTTCAAAGAAATGCTCAAGTCACATCAAGGGAACATCAATAAATTCCAAATTCTGATGCCCAGGCCTGGCATCAGAACTCCTCATTCATTAAGTTTGAGTTGGGTACCAGACATTATCAGTCTCTGTATCTCTCTTTGTCTCTGTCTCTCCCTATATATCTCCCTATATATCCCCCACCCCCTACACACACATTTCTTTCCTATTCTTCCTTTTATAGCACAAGTAGACAATGATTTTCCTTATAGAAGAATTAAGCAGGAAATTTTTACCTTGTTAGCACACCAAACTACCATATAGAAGCTTTGTTATAGGTAACCTGAGGGATATAAATGTGCAGGCAGTACTAAAAACTCAGCTTTAGTGCAACCGTTTGACAACTCCCATACAGCTAGAATTGAACAGCCCTTTGTAAAAATGATTTCTGATTAAACTTCAGCTCAACATTTATACTTTCCTCAATACCTTTTCTTAATATAGCAGCCTATTTGAGCACGTGATTGGCATTAAGTCCCTGGCAGATGTCTGTGCTCACCACTGCCACTGAGAACTGTGCCTGGAGACTGCATAATGAATGGTCTTATCAGTTATTACAGGTCTTGGCGGGCTTGCTTCCTTGTTAGATTAAAGGGAATATAAATAGAGATAATTCATGCAGTGACCATCTAGAGCTCTTTTGGAACAGTTGATAATTTTCTGAACTTAAGAAAAATTGCCATATTACTTCTGAAAAGGAAGCTATTTGAACATTTTCTAGCATTACTAATCAAGCAGGAAGGATAATTAAGTAAGAATAAAGGCAACCATCTATTTGACAAAGGATAGAAAAACTGAAAAAAAGATTTTTCATACCTTAAAGGGGGCTATAATTTAATGGAGTCTTTACAGTTCTTAATCATTCACTTACTCATTACACAAATATGTTAGGCACTTAACAAGTGCATTCTAGGTACTGGGAACTAAGTAAGCCCAGGAGCTGTGGGGAGCTAACATCCTGACAGCATTAGAATAGAAAGTCTTTCATTTGTTATAATCGCTAAAATGCTTAAGAACAGTTCACTATTTTTGGAAATGTGAAATATTATAACATTAAAACATTATGTTATTAAGGACCCTTATCACATAAATGCTAAGGTTAAAAATAAAAGACGCAGCAATGCCATGGAGAGAGAATTCTCTGGAACAACTGAGACCTACACTCTTGGGCGATTTCTGATCTAGTCTAAGGAGGTTTACACCTCAGGTAGAAGATTCTGCCCCTAATGTCTGGGCTTGACTGAAGGCATCATATGTATCCTGCTAAAGCTGCAAAGTCACCTGGGGAAATGCACCAGAGAAACCCCTGCGTCTGCAGTATCAGCACCGATTGTTCAGATGGTCGAAGAACAGGGAACTTTTAGCAGCATTGAATGTGTTACCAGCAACCTCAAAGGCTTCTTTACAAAGGAAAGGACTGCAAGCAAGGATGCAGAGACCAAGCTTTGGTGTCTGCTTTTAAACAGCAAAAAACTGGGAAAAGAAGTTCAGAAGGACTGGGACTTTTTTTTTTTTTTTAACAAAAAAACAGTATCAATTTTTTTCAAGGACAGACACTGGACCACCAGAGAGTTTGAGGTGCTAAGATCATGTAGGGAGGTAGGCTGGGGTTTCTCCTGGCCTGAGTCATCTTCATTTATGATGCCTAGAAGAGAGGTCTTTGTGTGTGTGTGTGTGTGTGTGTGTGTGTGTGTGTGTGTGTTTTCATTTTTTTCTCTTTATTAGACATTTCTTCATTTACATTTCACATGTTGTCCAGAAATTTTCCCTTACCCTCCCGCGTCCCCGCCCTGCTCCCCTACCCACCCCCTTCCACGTAATGGCCCTGGCATTCCCCTGTACTGGGGCATATAGAGTCTGTATGACCAAGGGGCCTCTCCTCCCAATGATGGCCAACTAGGCCATCTTCTTCCATATATGCAGCTAGAGACATGAGCGCAGGGGGAACTAGTTAGTTCATGTTATTCTTCCACCTANCACTTCTGTGTTTACCAGGCACTGGTATAGCCTCCCACAAGACAGCTATATCAGGTCCCTTTCAGCATTATCTTGCTGGCATATGCTATAGTGTTTATTTTGGTGGCTGATTATGGGAGGGATCCCTGGCAGCCGCCGTCACTGGTTGGTCCATCCTTTTGATTCAGCTTCACACATGATCTCTGTAACTCCTTCAGTGGGTGCTTTGTTCTTAATTCTAGGAAGGGGCACAGAGACCACATTTTGAACTTCATTCTTCTTGAGATTCATGTGTTTAGTAAGTTGTATCTTGGGTAGTCTAGGCTTCTGGGCTGGTATCCT
This sequence comes from Mus minutoides, assembly GCA_902729485.2. Classification (NCBI taxonomy): domain Eukaryota; kingdom Metazoa; phylum Chordata; class Mammalia; order Rodentia; family Muridae; genus Mus; species Mus minutoides. Next base: position 1,031,707 of record LR749950.1, read on the forward strand.
CATATCAGTGAGTACATGTTATGTGAGTTCTTTTGTGATTGGGTTAGAGAGGTCTTTTTAATTACATGCAGAGTGTACTCTCAGGTGGCAACCTTGGGTATCATTTTTTAGGAGCTGTCTATCTTGTTTTTTTTAAACAGGGTCTCTCACTAAACTTGGGACACACAGATTATCTTGGGCTAGATGACCAGTAAGCCCCAGGGAGTCTTTCCAGAACTGGTATTCCATGCCTGTGGCACCATGCCCAGCTTTTTATGTGAGTGCCAGTAGTTGAACTCAGGCTCTTGTGTGGCAAGCACTTTACTGACTGAGCCACCCTAAAGAAAATTTATGAAGTCTATCAAAATGTACCTAAGGAGAGTTCTATTTCATTTCAGATAAATTTAGCAATTTCTAGGCTGTTTAGTAGGAAAAAAATAAAAATTAAAAAAAAAAACAACACGAAGGTCTAGATACAAACCCTTGAAGCACTGAGGGGATCAGTGCTTTAGAACACTCGCTGTTCTCGCAGAGGTCTTAGGCTCCACTTTCCAGCACCCACGTGTCAGCTCACAACTGTCAGCAACTCCAGTTCCAAGGGATCTGTTATCTTCTTCTGGTGTCTGTGAGTACCAGGCACAATATGGTACACAGACACACATGTAGTAAGCACACAATCATGCACAAGAAATAAAAGCAAATACATGTTTTTAAATTAAAAAAAAAATAAATAAAAATTTCCAAAAATGCTTATGCATGGTAATTAATTATAGATTAATTAAATGTTGATTAATTAATTGTAGAACTTTGATTTTAGAAAAATTTTGATACAAGTGAGCTACAAGAGGTAAAATATTAAAGTGTATATTATCAATCAGATAAGTCATGAGAATGAAATGGAATTCCTTTCATAAGGTTACAGCTTTCAGGTGTATTTGGTCTAATTAAGTTGAAAGACAACCCATTTATTTTAAAAAGTTGTTAGGCAGAAATGGATCTTTACTTAATGAATGGCACTGATGCCCCCCAGTTAGTGTCTGCTGGATAATAAGCCTCCCTTAAATTAAATAGCTTAAAACAATCACCATTCAATTTACCTCACAATTCTTTCCATCTGTGGAGATTTCCTTCAGGAATAGTCTAGTCAATCCCTGGTAGATGATAGCCTCTTTCCCATGATAAATTCTCGGAACATGAATGAGCCAGTGCCATCTCTAAGATGAAACCTTTCTTTCTAGGTGGTGGATTGCCTCCCATGTTTCAAAGGCCAAACTGAGTTGTAGTTTGGGGTTCCAGGAAGCAGAAAGAAAATCTGAGTCCCAATGTCAACTATTTTCCATGTCTCAGATTCAGTTTCATTTACTACTGTCCCACTGTGTGTTTCTTTGCTATGGGACTGGGGATTGAACCTGGGGACTCATACAAACAAGGCAATCACTCTATCACCACATTATACCCAGAAGCCTATAGAGGGAGGGGGGACTATTGTGGCTGCCTGTGCAAGCAGTCTACCCCAGGACCTCTTTGCTAGGGCATAGAGCAGGGAATTTGGAACTAGTCTTAAACCCATGTTTGTTTTCAAAAGAAAAAGGAATTTAGACAGTGCACTGATTCTTTAAGAGTGAACAATTGCTTTGGGGACCCATCTCCTAGCAACAGGACGATAATACCTTCTCCTTTCCAACAGGTAAACCTTTTGCTTGTCTAATTGAAATTTCAGGCATCCAGTCACTCTTCTGAAAAACTATCACTTTAAAGGAATCAAACCATACAAGCCAAAGAAAGCGAGATTTAAATGCGCTGCTTTTCAAATGGTACACTAATGAGATTTTCATTGGGAGGAGAGATTCAGAGCCTTTCAGCTCATAATTTAAAGAGCTTTGTTCCACTGGCGTTCACAGGATCTCACAAAGAGCCTGCAGTAAAATTCCCATTTGACTCCTGTCTGGGCATCAAAGATAAATGTTAAAGCGAAAACAAGGTGGAAATTCCAAGAAAATAAAGAACTGTCTCCAGTTTCACCAGGGTGACTTAATTTTTATTTCTCTTTTATTCTTCTTTCTGAATCTTCCTCATGCAGTCATGCTATCCATTCCCCTTTGGAAACTGCCCCTCAATTATGTGTTGCCGGCTTACTGTCTCTGCCAGGACCAGGGCTCCTAATTATTCTTTATAAGCAGGCAGTGCCTACCCAGTCTGCCCTTCACACAGCTGGCAATTTCTTTGTGTGGCAACAGGTCCTTGCCTCTGTTTTGCTCAGAAGTCACAGTGACATTTCAGTCTAGCACCTGAAACCATCTTAGCATCTGACCTCAGTTTTAGGGGGTTTGTTTTGTTTTGTTTCACAAGTACCAATTCTAACCAAGCTTAAATTTCTTAGACTCTTTGAACACAATGTAAACTTGGTTGGTTTTATTTGAAGCTTTTCAAATATCCCATCTTGAACACTATCAATGTATCTATCTCCAAATGCTGCATCCTCCAATAAGACGCGCTATGTTTCTTTTCTTGGTAAAAACAGACTAGCGTTCAGTGCTGTCTCAGTAGTGATAGAATAAATATAAGTGATAAATAAATAACAAAATAAATGCAGACATGTTAACAGAGCATAGCCTGGAGGCAGGGAATTAGAGTTGAGACCCAGGTCAAGTGCTTCATAGCTATGGGACCTAGAACAAGCCACGTAACCCTTTCTAAGTCAAAGCTACGTTTATTCAGAAAAAGATATCCATTGCTTTGTGGGACTTAAATTATAAGCCTGCTACATAGTTAATAATTGGAGTTAACTTACTTTTTAAAAATCATATTCAACTTTTATTCATTTTGTATATATCTAAGAACCTTGTTCTGTTAAAAAAATCTTTTGGAGGACAGAATTTCTACCACTCCCCACACCACCTTCCAACAATTCATACGCAAAAACAATGAATAGTTTTTAAAGTTTTATTTATTTTTATTCTCTGCATATTTTTATACTTGCATGTACCTACATGAACTGTGTGTGTGTGTGTGTGTGTGTGTGTGTGCTGCTCATAGTCTGAAAGAGGTATGAGGAATTGGATCTTTTGGAACCAGAAGAGTTACAGACAGCAATGAGCTACCATGGGGTAGTAGGAACAAAACCCAGGTCTTCTGGGAAAGTGGCCAGTGCGCTTAGCCACTGAGCCATCTCTTAGCTTTTCAAAAGATTTTGCATATAACAAAAAACAAGTTATTGTTAAAAATTAAACTCCTCTTAGCTTTCTCGAAATGATCTATCTAAAATGTTTCCCAAGTCCTTTTCCCACGCCTTATTTGCTATGATATTTATTTATATATAATCTGTAATGGAAATACATGCATGTTTAAGAGTTTATGTTCTCCCATTAAAATACACATTCAAGAAAACAGGATTCCTCTGTACATTTCAATTATTGCTGACTTCTATAAGTTAGTCCTATGCTTTATACATATTGGGTAGTAGAATACTATTGGATGGATGGATGGATGGATGGATGGATGGATGGATGGATGGTGGACAAATGCAGGGATAGATAGATGGAGGCATCTCCTTTTCCTCCCTTGAATTGTATCTGTTTTAATCCATTTAGTCTACTGTAACAAAATAAGAACAACTAAATAAGTTATAAATAATAAAATTATGTGTGAAGGTCTTTAAAACTGTGAAGCCCAAGATGAAGGCATAGGCATTAATGGGTGTCTGGTAAGAGCTCACTGTGTGCTTTCAGAATGACAGCTTATTGTTGCAACCTCACATGGCAAAAGGCCAAGGAGCCAACGGGACTAATGCTCTATGAGGATTGCTTTATAATGGTATTAATCCCTCCAATTCACATCTTAAAGGCTCTACATTTTAGTACTATCACACTGGCAGTTAAGTTCCAATACAGGAATTTGGAGAATACATTTAGACCATTGTAATCACTAGAGAAAATAACATCACTGACTGTTCTTCAAAGTGAGGTTTACAGAGGACAAGTGAAAACCACGAAATGGTGCTGGGTAATTAATGATTGAAGAAACTGTTAATGTTGTCAGAAATATGCGGTAGCTGTGTGTGTTTCTTAACCAAGTTTTCTTTCTTTTTTTTTCTTTCTTCCCATTCTTTATTTCTTTTTTCTTTCTCTCTTTCTCTCTTTCTTTCTTTCTTTCTTTCTTTCTTCTTCCTTTCTTTGTTGTTTTGTTGCTCTTGTTGTTGTTGTTGTTTGGTTGGTTTTGTCAGCCTTGCTTTAAAGGTCTATAAGAGGACAACAGCTCTGAGATTCCTCAAAGTTAGCCAGGGTTAGGAGCCAGAATAATGGAAGCTCATGTCCCTTCCTGATCAAATCTATTAATGGTCAGTCTGGGCAACAGCTTGCCCTGACCTGTGTATTAAGAGGTTCATGTGGCTTGAATCATGCAATGCTTGATGGACTAGTTGACTGAGACCCAGTCAACTGGACCTGCAAGCAGCTTTGGAGGAATGATAGCAAACATGATAGTTGGCCAAGAGACGTAAGCATTGTGTATGCAGTACTACAGCACAAGCTAATTATCCAGAGTAGCACAGACAGCCTTTTGGTGGGCAGTATGAAAAGCAGAAGGAAAAGCCGGGCGTGGTGGTACACACCTTCAATCCCAGCACTCAGGAGGCAGAGGCAGATGGGTTTCTGAGTTCGAGGCCAGCCTGGTCTACAAAGTGAGTTCCAGAACAGACAGGGCTATATAGAGAAACCCTGTCTCAAAAAACCAAAAAGAGAAAAAGAAAAAAAAAAAAAAAAGAAAGAAAAGCAGAAGGAAGATAGGGGAAGCTGACATTTCCAACCAAATCTTATCAATGCAAAACAGCCTGCTTACCTGAAATGACAAGTCAGTCATTGTGAGGACTCATTAGTTTATTTGCAATGATCACCACATGACCTCTAATCTCATTGACTTCTTTCACCACGAGGGAATCTACCAGGCTTTACTGAAATTGACAAGCTGCACTACTTTGTGTGGTTCTGTGTTTATAAAATCTGTGCAAATGATAACCATACAAAGTCAAATAGTGATTCCAATCCTCATGTGTTCCAATAAACTCAGAACTGTGTAAACCAAGGACAGCTGTAGAGATGAGTTTAGCTACAGCACTTTGTGCTCCTAGAAGGTCAACGGCTTCCAGCCACCCACCTCTTTGGATCTGAGAATGAAAGACACACACACACACACACACACACACACACACACACACACACACGTCAGTTAATTTATGATAAGCCATGACTAGGTCAAAGGCTGGGAACTCCTAAACCCTCCTTTGCTAGCAAGTGTTCCCCTCCGGTACTCCTGAGACTCTTAAAACTTCCCCTGCTACTCCAGGCCCAAATTCTTATGTGGTTGATTGGCTTTCTCTCCAGCAGCTCTTACATCTCATCCTTCTCCTCTGAGTCATGGAGATTCTGTGTCTCTCCTCCTCTCGCCTGCATCCTAGCCCAAGTAAATCTAAGGGTCCTGCTCCATCTCCCTCTGCTCTGATGGCCTGTAGCATCTTTATTAATCAATCCAAAACCAATTGGGGACAAGGACCTTCAGTGTTTGGACACTAGATTAATGATTAAATCAGAGATTAGAACCAATCCCCAACAGATAGCCTATTATTTGACCATTCCAGAGGGTATTATAGTTTTTTGTTTTACTCTTTGAGGTTTTCTTCTAGAAAGTAATATGGGGTAGTAGTAGTATTTGTTATTTGTGATTCAAGTCCTAATGATTTATTTGTTATTTTTATGGACATATTTTTGACTAGACTCAGACTTAGAAGTAGAAAAAAATGACTTTACCACCTTAGGGACTATGTCACGGTCAACCCAGAAGCCATGAATGCCTCCCTACAGCAAAAGAATGGGTTTCCCCACGTCTATCATATTCTGCCCTCTAAACAAAGAAATACATTGTCTAGAAGATCAGATATGGACCAAGTCCACCAATAGAGAGGCCCATTTCCTGGCTTCATTAACATCATGATCCACCCATCTGAACTCATGAGATGTCTGTTGATGAAGCCTTGACAAATTCATTACTGAAACCAATGCAACTTATGCTTGATATAAGAAAACAGGCAGTCTGTGTATCTAAGGTTCTTACATACTATTTGGGGGGTATAAAACAGACCTATTTAGTAGCTGGGTCTGAAATAAAGAGAATGCAGGAAGTAATTAAATTTTCTATTTCAAAAATATCTAGAACTTTCCATCATGGATATATTACTTTCTAAAAGTTAATGTGAAATAAGGTCCAAAAAATAGTATAGATACAATAAATATCATAGCAAATGAAGAGCTCTGCCAAGGGAGGGGAAGACTTTAGAGAAAGTTACTTTAGGGAGGTGGGAGAACTTGTTCAAGTGTTTGCCTAACATACACAGAGCACTGGAGTTACTGCCCAGCACCACACAAACCTGAACAAGGTGGTACTAAGAGGTCAAACCTACTCCATCTTGGGACTGGGCTCTATCTTAAAAGAAAGAGTCTGAGAACTTGACCTGCAGCTACACACAAGTACCAGGACGGACCCCAAGTACCAGGAAGGACCCCAAGTACCAGGAAGGACCCCAAGTACCAGGAAGGACCCCAAGTACCAGGAAGGACCCCATGGCTGTCCTTGGCTTCTCCTACAGAGTTACTCTCAGCTACTTTCTAGCAACAGCCAAGCAAGATAAGTCTGATTGTTTCAGATGTGCTTTCAGAACACTTGTGATTGTTCAAGGCTTTCCTTCAGAGCTCCCACCTGTCAGCTTACAATAGTCACTCAATTAGATGATTGCCAGGCTGCATGCCCCCTTGATTGTCCTCCATTTCCTATAAAACCTTGTACCACTGAGGACTAGAAGCTGCTTCACCATTCCATCCTACTATGTCAGGGTTGACAGTAAGTAAGCTGGAGCTCGAGCTTGAAATAAAGAGATCTTAGTGAGATTACATCAGAGTTGGTTCCTGGGTGGTCTTTTCAGTCTCAAGAATGAGGCATAACACTACATGCTTATTTTCCTAGCATTTAGAAGGCAGAGGAAGAAGGATACCATTACTGGCTACATGATGTAGGGGTAGGTAGAAGGAAAGAAAAAATAAGACTTATATCTGACTTAGGGAACTCAAATATCCAATCAGAGAAAAGCATGAGTGTACCTAAATACAGGACTGCCAAGACCTGCTTGGCCATGTGTAAAGGACAGCATGACATGGTTCCTGCCCCTGGAACAGAGGCAGAGGGCATGTGCCTTCATGAGTGTTGATTGTTGCTGTGAGCATAAGCCTTGTTTGTATAATAATGTACATATTTTTATGTTTCTCCTTCGAGGAATGTCCTCTCCACGAGAAGGTTAGTGACTCCACGATAATCAGAGATAACCTGATAGTTCAGGAAGCAAAGGTGTGATTAATGTCTCAACAAAATGGTAAAATTGCTTCAGGACAGCTATGACGGCTGTCAGAAAGAACTCTGAATACATGAGTTCAAAAGCATATAATTTCTCAACTATGAAAAATATAAGGATGCAATATGAGGGGCTCTACAGATCTTGAAAAAACATAGGCAACTGCCCTATAAACTAGCTTGTCACATACTAGGGAAGGAGATAAAGAGATTTAGGGAGTAGTGACCACAGAGCAAGATCCCACCCAGCTAAGTCTTTTGTTTATACTTACAAAAGGCACTCAGATTCCTGAGCTCAAGGTCAGGCTGGGACAGATGGAGTTTAGGTCCAAGCCCGGATATGATAGGAATGGCAATTTCAGGGTTGGATCCCACCCAGTTATCTAAACAAAGCAGGCAGATATCTGAATTCTTTTGCAATGTTAAAAAAAGAAAATGTACTTGCTGTCATTTTCTTAAGAGTCTAGGGGCTAAGACCGGGGCATCTGTTTCATGAGATAGTTAAAGAGAACCTGGGAAAATGATTGAATTGATATGTAAGTAAAAGACTGGGGTTTTGGTCTTCAAGAGATGAGCTATTTACAGAGTTTTTAGAATAGCCAGAAAAGGTTGTATCCAGCAGAACACAGAGAGAGCAATCTGGAAAGCTGTCTTGAAAAGAACATAGGCCCTCAGCTTGAACTCGCCATTTAACTTGGAGTTGTTTGTTTCACTGCTTCTAAACACCCTTGCAGAAGAACTCCTCTCCATGCTGAGAAGTGCTTGGCATAGGACAGTTTCCTGTCATCTTTGCAATGAACAAGGCAACTCGAGGAGAAAGGGATTTATCTTAGCTTATACTGTCAGGTAACAGTGCTCACTGAGAAGACCAAGGACAGGAGCTGAAGGCAAGAACTGAAGCTGAGACTATGGGTAACACTGCTTACTACCTGCCTAGCTTTTAATAGTTTGCAAAGCTTGCTTTTTAACATCATCCAGGACCACCTGCCCAAGGTATCACTGAGAAAAATAGTTTGAGTCCTGCAACATCAGTGATTAATCAAGAAAATGTGTTAGAAACCTTCCTCACTTGACATTCCTTCTTTCTAAGAGACTCTAGTTTATGTGAAGTTGAGAAAAACTAACCAGTACATTTGACCTTTTTTCAATTTTACATACAAGTACTTAGATATTAAACTATAATGATTCCTTCACTGGGTCTCCTCAGGATTTTATGTTAATAATACAATATAAACATATTCAAAATTTTAAATTTCACAGTCTTTAAAAATTCAAGCCTCTTTAAAATATTCAACATCTCCTTATAAGTCCAAAGTGCCTCAACTTTGTGAAATAAAGTAACTTTAAAATGAAGCTCCTGTAAAATAAAAAGTAACATAAATATTTTTATTCTCTAAGAGGGAAGAACCAGGGCATACTTATAATCAAATCAAAGGAAAACCAGTATACACCAATGGAAATTATATCCTGTAGCTCAATGTCTGGCATCTAGGACACACAAACAATTTTCTGATATCCAAAGGACTTAAACAACTTTTCTTCCCCAGATTTATCATATGTAGCACATACAGCTTGTCTTGTAGGTTCAAATCAGCTCAGTGCCCTTGGAGACTCCACTGCCACTGAGGCTGCACCTTCACCAATGACCTCTCCTAACATCTCCAATTCTACCAAACAGATGCTAAGTCTCATCTGCTCTCTGTGACCCCTTCATGCTTCCAAAATCAATGTCATGTGGGACACTCTTACACATTGCCAAGCATGGCTGCCTGGTTGCTTTAGTTCCTGCTTAGACCATAGCTTCTGTGTGCTGACTCTGATGAAAAACATTTTAGCTGGTTGTTAGCTCAATGATGGTGGCCTCTTATTAATCAGAACTGACTTTTCAGCTCCAGCTAACCAGCATCCATTGTTCCAATAAAGCAAAAACACCTCAAGATTTTTTTTAAATGCAAAATTTCACATGAACAGCCCTGTCACAAACCAGGCCTCTATCATCGGCATTTCTTTTTCCATATTCTTATTCCAAGTTTCTACAAAAGCTCATTAAGTGTAGAATACTCAACAGCCTCTTTTAGCCCAAAGCTTCAAAATCTTCGCACAGTTCCCTCCCAAAACCACACAGTTAGGTTCATCATGTTCCTGGTACTAATTCTGCCATCATCCTCTTCTGTTATTATGATGAAACACTAAGCAAAACCAACTTGGAAAAGAACGTACTTGCTGAGTTTACAGATTACAGTCCATCACTGAGGGAAGGCAAGGCAAGAACTGAGGTGAGACCAGGGAAGAGTGCAGCTTACTGGCTTGCTCTGCCTTCTTTCTTTCTTTCTTTCTTTCTTCCTTTCTTTCTTTCTTTCTTTCTTTCTTTCTTTCTTTCTTTCTTTCTTTCTTTCTTTCTTTCTTTCTTTCTTTCTTTGTTATCTGTACCTAGTACCACATGCCCGAGATAACACAGCCCAGAACAGAATGGGTCTTTCCATATCAAGCATTAATCAAGAAAATGCTCCAACAGGTACACCCACAGGCCAATTTAGTACAGGCAATTCTTCAAGTGAGGTCCCCATTTTTCAAGATGACTCTAATTTGTGTGACAAACTGGCCAACACCCGTTACTGCACAATCCCAACACAGAATTGGTAACCTTGTCCTATCTGTGGCATAGCAGTAGGAGACCTGTGTTACTCTTACATTGATTCTCTGGTTTGGTTTGGTTTTAAGTTGGCAATAAAGATAATAATGTGAATCACCCATCTTTCAGTGTTGGCCAGTTAGATAGACAACTGAAGGTCAAGGGATAGCAGTAGCTGGCTGAGTTGAGCAACCTCTGCAACTCTGGCCCAGGGCTTTAAAACAGCCATTGTGAACAGAATACCTTCATTCTTTTCTCACCCAACCCTTTGCATTTTAAATAATTCTTGTTTTTCTTCAATCAGAATATCTTTACCCCTAGTAAAATTGATATTAGATACAGTGCATTTACTTTGCATAATTCCTTAATTTTGAAGAGGAAGTTTAACATATTTGTTTCCCTCCCCGACCCCTCATGATTTCACTCTGTCAACAGTAATTGGCCCCAGCCTCTGGCAGGCTGCAAAGAACTGCTTGAAGACATTGGCCTTGATTAATTAAACTGTTTGCTGAGAGCAAATGGCAGAGTCCTCAATCACAATCTGTGCCTTTCAGCCACCTCTAGGGGAATCTCTGTTCTGAGTTTGCAAAACGTTACTCTGGAAAACCATTCCTCCCTGGTAACATTTTACTTTATTGCACACTTTATTGTAGATACATGTCCATATTTTCCATTTGAACTGTTCTGAATCTACAGTTCACTGGCATTAAATACAATCATTGTACAGTGCAACCACGCTGCTATTTATTTCCAGAATTTCTCCTCATTCCAGACAGAAACCATTGTACAATAACTCCATTTCCTGACTTCCTTTCTTCCTGGCTCTTGGAAAGTGGGATCTTGTCTTTTTAATCCGGTTTGTTTGTTTGTTTGTTCGCTGATAGGTCTTATTATGTATCAAAGGCTGGTGACATAGTGCGACAGCCATCCTGCCTCAGCTCCACAGCTCTGGGATTTCAGTCATGAGTCACAATGCCACCATATCAAATTGTATGGTAGTTTTCATAGTCTGACTAGTGAGGCAGATGAGGGGGAATGATATGATATGATATGATATGATATGATATGATATGATATGATCATATCATATCATATCATGATAGTGGCACCAAGGAACAGTTAAAAATCTTCCTGACTTAGCTGAATTTAGAACTAGAATGGATTAGAGATGTAGCCCAGTGAAGCACTTGCCTAGCATGAACAAAGGCCTGGTTTTGAGTCCCAGCTCCTTTGAATCTTCATGAATTTGCTACTTACAGTTATATCATGTGAGCGAAATTACAGTAGTTCTTGTCCTTTCATGTCTAGCCTCTTCCACTCAGCCTGATGTCTTCAAGGTCATCCATATTATAATACATAATCATCTTACCTTGTTATTGTTCTCTCACTTGTGTGCTCTGTCTGCCCTTTCTCTATTGTGACTGAATATATATAGAAGGCAGTAATATTTTTAGCACAAAATCTTCCTAATTATACATTATTCAAAGCTTTAATTCTCTTTTAAAAGGCCTTGATTTATCCAAACATATGATTTCCCGATGGTTTGCACTTGAAACTAGCATCAGCATGAACAATCCGCTTGGTCCTGAGAGTGATTTCCCCTTTCATGGCTAAGATAATGATAATTCTTAGGAGTTCTAATATCCAGTGTTTTATATGACATGCATAGATGTCCCAGTCATATCCATTTATTCAGAAAGGTTGAAGTCATTTTATTTCCCTTCAGGGACCATTTATGTGATGAAAGACTGTCCAGTTAGTTAAAAGTACATTTAAATGATCTAAATGATTTAAGTCCTTGTTGAGAAATGTGTACTATTTACTCACCAGGAGCTGACAGGTGAAAAAAGGTAAGAGATGAGCTGCCATGCCCCAGGGACATTTCTCTGTATGGTATGCAGCTGCAGCGTCTTCTAGTTGAAGTTTCACATCTCGCCAGCACCTGCTACACAACAAAATCACAGCCACAACTCTCAGTGGGGAAACTCATAGAAACTGTTGGAAGGAAGAAGTAAAGATTAGAGAAAAGAGGAAGAAAGGAAAACCACAGAGAGGACACTGGGGAGTTGGTTAATGCAACCACAGATGTCCCAACTCACCTGGTGGCCCTGGGAGCACATACTTTTGTTATAACTGAGCCTTGTACCAGGAGGTACAGTTACTAAGAGGTACAGGTGGAAGAAAGACTTGTAAGTGAAGCATTCCCCTTTCTTCAGGTAGATCAGAGTCCAGTGGGGGACAGAGTCAGGATAGGTGATAAACAAAAGGACAAGTGTCCTTAAAATACCAAGGTACCACAGAGGAGAGACAGTGAGCATTCTCTTAGGGCCAGGGAAGCTTTCTGGTGAGTGTGATAGCAGCATTGACTGTTGAAAATTAAGTAGAAGCTTTGCAGTTAGAGTAGACAAGCAGGATGGATCACAGTAATTGGACAAATGTACTCAGGTACAGTTCAAATCTTTTGACATCACTTAAGCTTACAAATAGACTGGGCTAGGGGTGTAGCTCAGTTGCTGGAGTGCTTACTTAGCATGCACAAAGTCCTGAGTCTGACCTTCAGCACTACATAAACTGGACTTGATGATGCATGCCTATAATTTCAGCACTTGTAGATGAAAGTAGATGGATCAGAAGTTCAAGATCACCCCCCAACTACATTGTGAGTTCAAGGGCAGCCTGGACTACAAGAGACCTGATCTCAACTAATAAAGAAAAAGTAGGCTGGAGATTCTGTAAGTATGGTGGATCATTTCCATATCATGTAAGAGGACCTGGATTCTATCCCTTAGGACTGGGAGGAAGACTCAAGAGATTGGTATGGAATTTTTATGAGGAGCATTTTACCGGCTTCATTGTTCTGTCTGCTCTTGAGTGTAGCTGTATGACAAGGGTAGGTTTTTTCTCATTTCCTGTGTAAGGTGTAAAGACATTAGACTCTGTGGTGGTTTGAATGAAGGCAGCCTCATAGGCCCATGTGTTTGAATACTTGGTCCCCAGGAGGAGGAATTCTCTAGGAAGGATTAGGAGGTGTGGCCTTGTTGGAGGAGGTATGTCACTGGAGACAGGCTTTGAAGTTTCAAAACTCCATGCCATTCCCAGTTAGATTCCTCTGCCTCATGCTTGTGGATGAAGATATAAACTCTCAGCTACTGCACCTATGCCATGTCTGTCATCCTGGTGTCATGCTTCCCACCGTGATGGTTCCAAACTCTAGCGCCCTGAACCCATTAGCTCCATAGTAAATGCTTTCCTATAATTTGCCTTGGTCATGGTGTTTTATCACAGTATCCTGTCTTAGAGTTTTATTGTTGTGAAGAGACAACATGACCACAGCAACTGTTATAAAGGAAAACATTTCACTGGGGCTGGCTTACCATTTCAGAGGTTCAGGGGAAAAATGGCAGAGTACACACAAGCATGGTGCTGGAGAAAGAGCTGAGAGTTCTACATCTTGATCTGAAGGCAGCAGAAGGAAACTGTGTTCTACACTGGGTGTAGCTTGAACATATATGAGACCTCAAAGCCTGCCTCAACAGTGACACACTTCCTCCAAAAAGGCCATACCTCTTAATAGGGCCATTACCTATGAGCCAAGCATTCAAACACACAAGTCTATAGGGGGCATTACTATTTAAACCACCAGAAAAAGTAACTAAGACAGACTCCAGTCTTCTTACTCAGTCCAGGTGTCCCTCCCACCCTCATGTTACAGCATCAGGAGCTCAAAATAGTCTCTCTGTTGCTGTATCCCCAGGGAAAGAAACCGAGCTTCACAGTAGACCACCAGTGCTAGGAGCCAAGGTTTTACAGAGGACTGCTACTAGAAGAGTACTCTATCAATTGAGCCACAGCCCCCATAGACTCATGTGTTTGAGGTCAACTTTCAGCAGATTTGCAGATGTGTCCAAGTTGCTGGTTGGGATACAATAGTTTGGTTAGTGGAAACAGGTCTGTGTCCATTCTGTTGTTAAATACATCGTATCCACTTGTGCATACATACAAAATGGCACATGGGGTAGACAGAATTATGTGGTACCCGACAGAATGTTTTGAATCTTCTATCTGTTGTCTGAATAAAATCTCTATATCAGATAAAAAGCTGATCACTCCATAATGATCATCTGCATCACTTAAAAATAAAATAAAAAACCACTGGATGACCTAGTTCAGCCTAAATTACTTTAGGGCTTCTCTACTGACTGTGGGAGCCAAGGGCTGAGCTGCCTTTCTGCCAGCTGATGTGCACTGACATTGTTTGGTACCTCGGCTGTCCCACACACCAAGAGTGAGGATGTTCTGAACTTCCAAGGCCAGCTCTTCCTTCTTGTGCTAATACATCATTTATTTGTTGCCCCAGAACTACTTGTCTTGTCCCCAAATCCATTTTCCATTCAAAGTTCAAGCCAGTTGATGCCACCAATGTACACACGTGATGGGTTGTATCTTACTGCAGTAAAGAGATTAGTCCTGCTCTAACAATACTTTCCATTTGCAGAGCACTTAGGGATATGAAGCTATATTGTTTTGATGCAGGCTTTTTGGCCGCTTTATCTCATTGAACTCTGTAAGGACAAGGCACAGCCTTTAGTTCTGCATGGTAGAGGGAATCACCACAGAGAAAGTTCTCTGGCAATTTATTGTGAACTATTTGCAGAGAGACTTACTAAAACACCCTCTCGGTTCATGTGCAATTATACTGCTGGAAGCAAAGCTCTTCTCGAGAAAGACTGTGTCCCCACCTCTGGCTACCTGACTACCAAGTCAATGGTCCCCAAGAAACTGGAATTCCCCAGGAGTCTCAAACTGGGGGAAAGAAAGCTGAAGCCTGGAGTGCCCAGAGGAAGAACTTGTCCCCAGGAAGAGGTTCCACACCATTCTGACAACATGTCAGGCCTCACAGCAGGAGAAGCTAGAGCTGATGGGCAAGACCACACCTTGACAGGGCTGCTATCTATGTACACTTCTTTCCCTTTAAACCTAAACCTCATGTCTGGACTCCAAAGATGGACTCAGGAGATCACTGAGTCTTTTTGTCCCTCCTCCTACCACAAGTCATTTCCTTTCTCTGCTGCTTATTACTGTTTATCTCTTTACTAATTGGTTATTGTGGTTTGGTGGTTGCACCTAGCTTGCTAGGACTGCAAGGGTGCAGGCTCTGACTCAATTCCATTAGCAGCAGAACTTAAAAGAAGGAACATTCAAAAAAAATGCTTTTATCCTGAGTGAGAATCCTTGGACGACCCTCCCCTCTAACTCCCTGCTTAACTTCCTCCCAAAGCTCCCCCATATTAGAGACTGAGCAGCTTCTCATCTTCAGGTAGAGAGTAACTTTGTAACTGCTAGATTCCTTTCAAGGAGACCCCATTATCCCCCAGAGCTGTCCAAGTGCTCACCACGCTCACACACATAAGGCCCTGTTAGGAGTAGCACCATCTGTGGTAGGCTGGGCTCTCTCACATCATCATTAATCAAGAAAATGCCCCCCTCAGACGTAGCCATAGGCTAATCTGATGGAGACGATACCTCAGTTGAGGTTCCCTCTTTTCAGACAACCCCAGTTTGAGTCAAGTCTTATAAGTGAGTCTCATGCAGCCCAGGCTTGGCTAGAACTCACTATGTAGCCAAGGATTCTCTTGAATTTTTAATCTTCCTACCTCTACCTTCCATATGCTGGGAATACAAGTGTGTGTCACCATAACCATCCATGATGGTGGTTAAACTAGGGAAATTAAATTAGGGAAAACTAAAGGCCTTTGCCAAGCACTGAGCCAGCTTCCCCTCAGCTCCCTTTGCCCTGCCATTTAGGATTCCCTGAAGCATTGCTCCACACTGCTTCCCTTGTTGAACTGATCAATAAAAAGATGAGCAAAGTGAACCCAAAATGCACAAAATGGCACTAGCAATCTACTTAGCCAGGCTATTCTAGAAGGAGAAATTCCATTTGACTAATGTTCTCAAACCTTCCTTATTCCCCATCTATAACTACCACCTTTTTTGTCAATCCCAAACAAATCATTTATACATGCCTAGCATCCCTGGGTAATGGGTATGCTGTAAAAATAAATGGAATAAATAAATTAGTTCCTAAGTGTCACAAATAAATACAGTGGAAATAGACATTTCTAAAGTCCCTTGATCTTGAGGGGGTGATGAAGATGAAAGTGAACCAAGAAATGGGCTTTTCACTCGAGGAAGAGTGAAGGCAGGGCAAACATCACTACACATGAACACTTCAAGAAAGAGAGCCCCGTCTGCATGGAGAACCAATGGGCTTTGTTATTTCTGAGGCATTATCTCCTTTCTGCATTTTTCTTGAGTATTCGTTCAGTCTGTATCTCTGGACCCTCTGTTGAGGTGTGAGTATGGGCCTTATCAACTGGAGCCAACAATAAATTAATGCTATATAAACAGTATAAACCCAAGCGAAGTGTGGGGGCATTATTCCTTAAAATATTATTGGGCTTACATCTGCATCATAAAGAAAGATGTCCCCCTTACCCCCCATGAAAGGAGGTAATAGCCTTAATTCACAGCAATGCCATTTTTCCAGCCATGAGTTCATATACATTTTTTTTTTTTTTTTTTTTTTGGTGGCGGGAGGGTCTTATCTATATCAGCCTGGATTTGAACTATCTGAACAGTTCTTTGAACTTCTTTTTTTTTTATCAGAACATCACATAAGTTTATTTTAGATGTAACAGCAACATTAAAATTGACAAGTTTAATTCTTAACTGCACCAAGTAAACGTAGCCACTTAAGTATCTTTAAAGTTATTCCCTCCAAAAACTGAGGGAGTTTTTCTTTTCCACCACCACACACCATGCTTCCCACTAGTTCTCTTTTTGGAGGACTTTCAGTTAATGAGTGACCTGCTTTGGAGACACTTAGCAACTTCTTTCCCCAGATGAAAATTAATCTTGACAAATTACATATTGCATAGATTTCTCTACGGATTCTTTACTTTANTTAGAGCCTAGTATAGCTCTGTCAGATCTTCCTCTTCTCTCCCATTCCCCCTTCCTTGCTAAAAAGCATTAGATTACAGTCCTAAAGCTAGCCAAGGTCTATTCCCTTATTTGGCCACTTCCTCTTGAGGCTGGCAACCGAACTCCAGCAATCCAAAGCCTCCTTTGACTCACCTCATTAACATGCCCAACTAAAATTCTACATTTCATCCTAACATAGGGTTTCCCCCTTCTACCTTTATAAGCTGCCATTTGTCTGTGGACCACATCTGGCTTTCATTTCCCTCTCCTCTCTTATTCCCATCCCTGTCATCCTCTGTGCTGTCTCCTGTCTATGTTCCCTGTCCTCTGACTCTGGGACAAATTCATCTCCTTTGTGCTCAGAACTTGGTCTTGGGGCTCCTGAGCTGATGCTTTTCCCTTCACTTTGTACCTAAATCATGTTTTGTTTTATTTTGTTGTGTTATGTTTTGTTTTGTTTCTTTTTAGGTATCTAGAAGAATTTAAATACCACATTGTAATTTGTGTAAGTTTGGTACATTTGGGCATATGAGGCATTTGTTGAGCATTGACACTGTGTGGAAGACAGTGTTTAATCTGACTTTTGATAAAGTTATATAACTCAGTCTAACTAACTCCCTGAGCACCCCTGTAGTTTCCATCCCAGGCACCTGGTCACTCTAGTCTAGCTCCTTCTCTCATCCTTCTAAGCCCATCCTGAAACTGTGTATAATAGAGAAGACTGATAATGTATTCAAATTAGTGGACTATGGGGAAATACTTAACATCTGTAGGTGGTCAAATCCAGGAGGCCCATGGGGGCTGTGGATCCTGGTATTCATTAATTCTTTCTAACAAGTAGAGTGGCCTGGCCAGTCAGCCTTGAACATGAATATTTTGAGCAAGAGGATATGACTTTATTGCAGGAAGACAGCTGTACAGGAACAGCTCATTAAAATGAGTTTGATGGGCAGGAAGGAGAAAGCGAGCTATTCCCCACAGCAAAGCAAGAAGCTAAGTGCAGAAAATGATGAGATCTGCAGAGCTCAGGATCCTGACTATCCATGTACTCCAGAACTGTCAGCTTACGCAGAGCTTAAGATGCCTGAATGATCTTAGTGACAAGACAGCTCCCAGACTCATTCACTCAGGAAGCATGCACAGGTGTACAGGCTGGGCATTCAGTACAAGCACACAGTGGGAATGATGCATTAAAAACAGAGCCCAGGAAGAAACAATACCATCTCTACCTCTCCCCTGGTACTGGCCCTGATTCGGGCTCCTGAAGGAAATTTTCCCTATCTGACCAGTGTTCATTGACTCTACTGCTCCTCAGAATTTGTAAATCCAGTCTATCCTTTTATTTTAAACAAAATATCTTTCATTTATTTAACAAAAAATTTTATTGCATTTATTTGTTTATTTATTTGTTTGTTTGTTTGTTTATTATGTGTGCCATGATGCACATGTGAAGGACAGAACTATGGGTATCCATTCTGTCTTTCTACTATGTAGGTCCCAGGTCTTGAATGTTGGTCAACAGTCTTGGCAGCTAACACTTTGTCTGCTGAGTCATCTCTCCGGTCACCACCTTCTGTTGCATTTGATTATAAATCATTCTTAAAGAAGAAGCTGCTATAGTTTGATTATGAAATGTTTCTCATAGGCTTGTATGTTGAAAACTTGGTCCAAGCTAGTAGCACTGTTTTAAAACAGTACTTTAAGAGGTGGGGCCTATTGAAGGAAGGAGGTCAATGGGGTTGTGCTTTTGAAGGTTGAGCTAATTCTCAGTCTTCATGAAGTATGCAGTCTTCTCCATACACTTCTATTGCAATTGTATACTATAAGGTTTTTACCAACACAAGAATGTCTTAGCAGGCGAGAGCCAAGGGATACCACAAAGTCACACCACCAAACAAACCTCATACAAACAAAAAGTTTTACTGGGAAAAAACACCGAATAGTGGCTGTGTCTGACCAGGAACCTAGACAGCAGAGGGTTGAGTTGTGGGGAGGGCTTTTATAGGTTTGCTTTTTTTGTTGTTTTGTTTTGTTTTTTTGCATGCCCAGTGAGGTAGTGGGAAAGTCCAGTGCTGCCCAATATTGTTTGGATGTTAATGCTGAGTCATGGAAGGCGGAATACTTGTCAGCAGCATCAGGGTGCTCTGCCCTTGGGCCTTTCTACACTCTTTGCCCCCCCCCCCTTTTCACTGATAACTAATCAGGGTGTTGGAAAGAGAACAACATTATTATTAAACTACTTCCTGCTGTATGAAGGCATTGAAGTCCATGGGCAAGCTTGACTATCAACATCTGGGTACCGTCAGGAGTTGCAGACCTCTGGTTCTGTAGCAAGAAGCTGTAATAACAAGTGATTAAATGCCTGGTTAGAATCTTTAAAATTTGTTGTTGAAAAAAATCTAGATAAGAAATTTATAAAACAGGGTACAATTAGTAGATTTAGAAAAAGAGGAGGAAGGGTTAAGAAAGGAAGTATCCAACTCCAGTGGCCAGGGACATGGAGCTGTTCCTTACTTCTTTGGTGATCTGTCTGGAGTTGTTGGATCTTGTCTTTTGCTGTACTAAATTAGTTGACAGAGAAGCAGCATTCCTCCCTGAGGAGCAGGCAAGGCTGTCCTTCTCTAATGTTAGCTCTTAGTAGATAATTCTCACCAGTTTTCTCTAATGGTTTCCAAGTGGCTTACATAGAAACAAAAAGGTTTCTATTTATTTTATTTTATTAGATATTTTCTTTATTTACATTTCAAATGCTACCCCTAAAGTTCCCTATACCCTCTCCTTGCCGAAAGGATGGACTATCCAGAGGCTACCCCACCCGGGGATCTATCCCACAATCAGCCACCAAACCCAGACACTATTGCATATGCCAGCAAGATTTTGCTGAAGGGACCCTGATGTAGCTGTCTCGTATGAGGCTATGCCAATGCCTGGCAAATACAGAAGTGGATGCTCATAGTCATCTATAGGATGGAACACAGGGCCCCCAATGGAGGAGCTAGAGAAAGTACCCAAGGAGCTGAAGGGGTCTTCAACCCTATAGGTGGAACAAAAAGTTTTCTTAAAGCCACACAATTACTTCCCTCTCCTGCAAAGCAGGGTGAGTACCTTATCTTACTGTAGAACTATTTCAACTAATGACTCTCTATCTGTCAATAGATTTGGGTCTATTTGGGTTTAACAGGTACATTTCCCAATAGGTACTATAGGTTGCCATTTTGTCCCCTAAGCCTGGGAGTTTCCTTTTGTTGATGATAAGGGGCAACATGCTCTTTTCTGTAACTACTTTCTGATGAAATTAGGACATCTTCATCAGGACCCAGGAAGGCTAGGAGAGGATTCAAGCGACAGAGCATTGATCAAAAGCTTCTGGCCCAATGATCCACCTGAAGAGGGGAGCAGTCACCTCAGCTGGACTGGTTCACATCAGCTTTCAGCAAGTCAAGTGCCCTCAGTCATTTCAAGCAGTTTGTAGTCCACAGCTAATGCCTGGATGGTGTTTCCACATGGAAATCTGATGAAACAGATACAGACTAAGGACAGAAGTAATGTATAGGAACTTTAAAAAAATCATACATTTGGAACTTTAGGGCCCATAGTCCTGGAAGCTGGGGGAGGAGAGGAGCCCCAAGACCAGTGGAGAGAGATATCATACCCTCAGGAATAGGCAGATGGGGAAGCTTAGGCTTTGCTTATCTGGAGTCCATTTGACCTGTGAGAGGTGGATCCAAGTCGTACAACTCCCTTGACTCTCTGAAACTTGCATGAGATTTTGTTTACCAGAAGTTGTAAAAGTTTTATCTACATTGTAGAAAAAGTAGCTAACAGGTGTCACACCTTCAAGTCATAGCAAAAGCTTTTTGTTGAAAGCATGAAGATTTATTTCTCTGTCCAGATAGCTGGACATATAGATTGGATAGAGGTATTAATAGCATGATGAGAAGTACCATTAAGTCTACATTTAAAGGACAACCAAAGGAAATTTAAAATCTTGAGCTTCTGACTGATAAAAGTAGTTAGTATTTTATCAGGTTATTGGAATTCCAATGTTACAACTCTGAATCTTCAAAAAGAATTCTAAAACATTTTTCATTATATTAGATTAGTTTGTTGCACCTTTACAATGTAATTTACATACCTTAAAAAATACCAGCTTTCACATCCTCAGATACTTTCTTTAGATCCTCAGAACTTAAGTTTTCACATCCTCAGACCTTCCTCACTGGTCCTTAGTCCCTCAGAACATGTAGCTTTCTCATTTTCCATCTAACCATTATGAGAGACATGATTGGTTGTTACTGACAGCAGTCATTGCAAAGATGGTCTTCAAATCCTTTTGTCTTAGTTTCCTCTCCTTTCTCTGTCACAGTCAGGTGGCCTGACTTGGGACAAAGATTTTGGAAGAAACCTTTAAATAAACATGATTGGATCTAGAGGAAAAGGAAATCATAACCCAATTCCAGAACCAGTTTTCCAATAAGGTGGAACAGCATAAAACAGCTTTAATATTATCTACACTCAAATGACATTTGAATCCTTAATAAACTGAATCCAGTGATCAGAAAGTTGAGATGTAAATTCTTTTTTTTTTTTTTTTTTTCAACTTTTATTAGATATTTTCTTCATTTACATTTCAAGTGTTATCCAGAAAGTTCCCTATATCCTCCCCCCTCCCGGCCCTGCTACAATACCCACCCGTTCCCACCCCCTGGCCCCGGCGTTCCCCTGTATTGGGGCAAATAAAGTCTGCATAACCAAGGGGCCTCTCTTCCCAC
>LR749950.1:1080089-1122086 GCA_902729485.2 Mus minutoides
CTGGTTCAATTCCCATGTTTGCCACTAGACTTAGACACGCCAGAAAACACAGACCTATCTGCACACACTAAACAGACAGACAAACTTTCCAAACAACCAGGACTAAGCAGATGGACAACATCTTGCTTTTTCCCCAGGACAGGAGTGAAAGAGTTCTGAGGTGAATGATGAGAGGGGGTGATGTCTGACAGTAGAGAGAATCTGGGTATCCCATACTCAGGGATAAATCCGGAAAGCCAGCAAGGAAAAGCTATTTCAGATGGTGTGATTTGAAAGAGAAAGTGGAGGAGAATGGCCAACATGCCTGAGATCAAGTAGATGGGGGAAGTGAAAAACAATACTCCTACTTTGGTTAGGAGGTCTCTCCCCAACAAGGAGATGGAACAGGTTGGTACTACTAGAAAAAAGTGATGTCTTGATTAGGGTTTCCATTGATGTGAAGAGACACCATGACCAAGGAATTCTTATAAAGGACAACATTTAATTGGGGCTGGCTTACAGGTTCAGTTCATTATAATCATGGCAGAAAACATGGCAGTGTCCAGACAGGCATGGCACAGGTGAACTTGAGAGTTCTACATCGTGTTCTGAAGGCAAACAGGAGTGTCTTGCAAGCAACTGGGATGAGGGTCTCAAAGCCCAGCCCCACAGTGACACACTTCCTCCAATAAGGCCACACCTCCAAATAGTGCCACTCCCTATGGGCCAAGTGTATTCAGACCACCACAAGTAGGTAAGGGGATATCCCTAAAGATACAGCTAAATGGTAAGTTTGGTAAGATTAATAAGGCTACATACACTACCCTACACTAACAATAGGGAAATGAGAAGGGTGGGTCCCCAAAATCCCATCAAGTAGGTGACTCCAATGTCTACAGAGAAAGAGATGTGTTGACCTGATACCATGATGAGTACCTGGGGCTCCCTGTAGGAGATAGCAGTGGTCAGGCCAAGAGAGCCCAGGCCCCTGTTAGTCACCCATGGCCAGACCTAAGAAGTTGGCTAGAGAGTGCTTTAAGACTTATGTCTCCATGCTGCAAGGGACTTGAAGGCAGTCTCCAGTCCAATGTCCATTTTCAGGGCATGTGGACATGGCCCAAGATGATTTACAAGGGCTTGAGCAGGCCTAGGCCCAGTGACCATCCTGATGACATTTGAAGCAGTAACCCAAAGTTTCTTTGGCTTTGAGAGGTAAAGCAGCTGAAAGTCCTTGGCCAACATTAGGCATTTTTTTGTTTTCAAGCTTTCTCAATTCTCCCATTATATTCCTTGGAGGCCACAGCTAAAACTTCTGTCTGTGAATTCAGGCATTTAAGTTTAACCCTTATATCAGGAAAACTCAGGGAGAAGAAAGAAGTAGGTCATAAGTTGTTTCCCATCTGAGGTCTTAGGATCCAGACTGGTATATTGTAGGAGGGCATTAATAAGGTGGTCCAGGACTAGGATGAGTTTTTGCATTTGTCCTGGATAACTTCTTGGATTTTTTTTTCATAATTTACTGCTTTTCGGGCAGCCTAGCAGTCAAGTTATAAACTGATCTCTAGCTAAAATCTCCCCCTATTGTATTGTAGTTCCATTCGGGATCCCAGCTGGGGACTGCCTCAGCCCTGATCAGGTAGCAGCATTAGTCTGGTGGATTTCATCTGCATGTATTCTAGTCTGGTTCCCAACTCACCAGCACTCCTCAGGGAGAAGACTGTTGGTGAGAATCATATAAATGTCATGAAAGGTGAGGTTGTAAGATTGGGTGATATAATGGAATTCTTTAATAAAGGTGGAGGAATTAGCAGTATAAGAGCCCATCTTTTCTTTTTTGAAAGAGTTCACTTAGTGAGAAGGAGACATGTACCCTGACCAAGCCACCCACTCTGATGACTTCCTGCAAAAGGATAACAGAGGCTGGGTTAGGCCAGCTATGGGGAGATAGGGAGGGTCCTCTGGTGGGGCAAGAATGAGTAGCAGGAGGACTGAGAGCTGCCAGTGGGATGAAAGTAGGTGCCAGGGAATTTTGATTTCCATGGCCTGTCACTGAAGAAAGAAAGGAAGACCAGAGTGGCTGGAGCTATATGTTGAAGTAGATAGTTGGTTGGATTGAAAATAGTGAAGGAACTATCTGGTTCAGGCTTCATGAACAGGAAAAGCTGGGTGAGGGAACAGGAAGAGCAAAGAGAGGACTTGTAGTGGAGATAAGAGAAAGCTTGGACATAGGGAATCTCATTTCATTTCCCCAGTAGGTCATAGTAGTTGTAAAGGTCTCCAATAATATTAGGGTCTTGGTACCATTAGGTGGTCATTTATATTGGCTGTTTAAGGGATATTGAGGCCAAATTTGATTGCAAAACAGAATGAGTTTGGGGCCCTTTGGGTTGGATGCCTGTGGAGAGCTGGAGGTTTTCTAAGAGACATTGGAGGAGAAATGAGAGGATATGGATGTCACTGTTCCCATGGATTGGAGTGTGTCTCATCAGTCTCTAGTCAAGGGTGTCCCAAGGCTCAGGGAGGACCTAACAAGGACCAAGCTGTTTAGTGGGTCATCATTGCATTCAGCAGGCATCATAGCTAAGCACCCATGGAGACTCATAGCCTAATACCAGAGCTTCCAATGAGCCAAAGACCAAGTTCAGAAACAAGGTCTCATCCACTGGAAAGGGGTGAGGAAATAGAGTTGTGTAGTATCATAAAAGCCACAAGGACATAGAGAAGCAGTGGGATTATAGGCAGCTCCCGGGGGAGGGAGGAAAGGTAGGTGGGAGAAAAGGGTCACAATAGAGTAAGGAATCTGTAGGACTGTGGCCGGAGTTAAGGGGATAAGGTCAGTGAAGGTACAGCTGTAACCATAAAGACCAAGGCTGAGGGTACCTCTGCCTCTGAGAGTACCAGAGGAGTGCCAGATGCTCAGCAGTCACTCCTTGGACTCAGGGAAAAATTTATACTGAATGAAGGGGAACCTTACTGAACTACCACTGCTGGATGGGTTGCCTGTCCATAGATGAGTCAAAAGGTGAGTGTGTTACAGGTGAACTGGAAATCAGAGACAGGGTTCCAGTGTAGTTCAGGCCCCAATGGGGATCACAGGCACCAAGGGAGCCCATCTGAGTCACGATACCAGTGTAAGGGCTTTTCCTACACACGGGCATCATGACAGGTGAGAGTCAAGAAATACCACAGTCATACCATGCAGCAAACATCACAGAAGTGATTAACTGGTGAGAGACACAGAATGGTGGACAGTGGACAGAGACAGCAGAGGGTTGGGTGAAGGGGAGAGCTGTTGCAGTTGTTTTGGAGCATGCACAGTGAGCTAGTGGACAAAGTACCGAGCTGTTGGGTATTGTTTGGGTGTTATGCTGAGTCAAGAAGGTGGGGGTTTCCAAGTCTCAGGAGCTCCTGCTCAAGTCAGGCCCAGGGTGTTCTTTCCTTGAGCCATTTCCCCTACGTATCCCATCTCAACACGGGCCCAGAGTCAACAGAGCTGGGGACTATGAATTAAAATCTCTCAAACTATGAGGCAAAATAAGACAGGTATGTTCTCATGACCACAAGAAAAGTATTTAACACAACAGTCATTCCTATTTAAATCAAAACAACCAAATTATCTTCTCAAAAGGATTACAGAAATTAGGCTGGATTCTTAGGAGGTAGATATATTTTACTTTGGGATGAGTTTCGGTTGCCCAGTGATAAAGGAAAAGTAGAATTGTGTGGAATAAAATCATGGCCATTTGTTGTTGTTTGACATGAATCTAAGAGGGAATTGTGAATAGTTCTAAATGGCATGGGCATATATAAGAAAGAGCTTAACCAGTACAGGTCAGGGGGATCATGTACTTAACACATATAAAAAAAATTAATGGAAATTATGGAAGCACAGATGTCCCATATAGCATATATATTACGCATATTTTAGTTAGGTTGTTAGTTGTTAGACAGGACTTTGCTGTGTAACCTTTGCTGTCTAGAAACTCATTTGTAGACCAGATTCTCCTTGCTCTTTGGTAATCCTCCTGCCTTGCTTCCTGTATGCTAGGATCGTCCGTGTACACCGCCATGCCTAGTTGTTTCTTTATTTTGAAACCTAAGCTGGATTTAAACTCTTGATCTTTCTACCTCCGCTTCCAAAGTGCTGGAATTACTGCTATGATCACCATCCTTACCTTCTAGAGAATATTTGAAAGTAAATACTAAAAGTATTCATTTCATCCCATGACATTAACATTTCTGTTTAAATGATCTTCTGTTTCTATTAAACAGAAAATTTGAAAACTTGAAATTTGTGTGTTTTGACCATGTTTGCAAGTCTCTTTATATATTTGCTTGTCCTCTGAGCAGTGCTTCTTCAGGTCTGTCGCTCTGCTGAAAAGTGTTCTAAGGGTTGCCTATCAAACCCAGAACTTCTTCAATGCCTGAAAGAGATCAGCTTATCAATAAATGCCTCCAGGCTCTGCCAATCCAGGTATTTTTAAACTGAAACCACTGGGTTTCATAGTTTACAGAAGTGAGATATTGTGGCAATTCAGGATTTTTAACAATTTGGCTCTTATCAACACTGAAATGCCTCTAATGCACAAGTCCATATTCTAGTAGTTAAAATTTCTACAATGTGAGGCAAAGATCCTCATTATCAGTACTGTTTGATTGGGTCCTGTTATTTAATAACTGTTCTTCTTGCTTCGTAGGAATAGATTATTGTTGGTTTTGCTCATCATTAACAACTTTGTTATGTTTTTTAAACTCCACATTGTATAGTAATGACTATTTTTTTACACAATAATTTTTCAGAACTAGACTCTGATGTACGTAGTGCACTTGTCTGAGTCCTCACACCCCTATTGCTGAAGCAGGTATGTGCTTATTTCCCCCATAATTTTCTCCTGGGAGAGCATTCCATTGCCAGTATGTGCAGTACATGGTTTTAATAAGCAAAATGTTTAAATATTATCAAGGCAAATCCAATGCAATCATTGTATTATTTCATGTCTACATGATATCTTAGTGTATATTTTTTTTTAAGGGCTGAAGAGATGGCTCAGTAGTTAAGAGCATTGGCTGCTCCAGCAGAGGACCCAGGTTCCCAATAACCATGTGGTGTCTCCTTAGGTGTGTAGCCATCTTTAGGTCCAGTTTCAGGAGATCTAATGCTGTCCTCTGACCTCCAAGGGCAGCAGGCAGACGTGTGTTATACAAACGTTCAGACAACGCTCTCATATAAGTCAATATGGGACTCAGGAGATGGGTTAGATTGCCTGTCAAGTGTGAGGACCTGAATTTGGATTTTCCAAAACCCACTTAAAAAGCTTGGTATGGTGTTGCAGGATTTTCTGTTCAATCACATTAGGTCAGTGGTAGGCCTGTGATTGGACAGGAAAAAGGAGGCGGGGAGCTAGAGAGATAGAGAGGTAGCAGAAGAAGAAGGAGAAACCAACATAGAAGCAGCCGGACAGGGAGACGATCCTGATCCTGCGTGGTTTTAGACAGCCACAAGTAGCTAAGATTTTCACAAGGTTAGAAAAATTGGGTTAAAGCTTTATCTTTATCAATTGACTAAGAAATCATTGTATTGGAATCTTGTAAATTGTGATGTTATTGTTGCATAAATTTGATTGGCTAATTAAGTTTTAAAAGTCATGTTTCTACCTGGTAATTAGGTGGGGTGTGTGGGGTGTTGCGTGCTTGATAGATTAACTCAGGGGTGGGGGTGGGGGCGCCAGAAAGATGGCTAGCAGGGGTGCCGAGTAAGTTGGCCCAGCTAAGGCCTTGGGACCTCGCAGGGCCTGAGAGTTGGCAGGCAGGAGAGACCTCCAGAGAGATGGCCCAGCGGGAGCCCTATGCTCCAGTTGGCCATCGGCAGGAGCCTGGGAGCGTTGCCTGGCCCCGCTGAAGGTTGGCGGGGTTTTTTTTTGTTTTTTTTTTTGTTTTTTTTTTTTTTTCGAGACAGGGTTTCTCTGTATAGCCCTGGCTGTCCTGGAACTCACTTTGTAGACCAGACTGGCCTCAAACTCAGAAATCCGCCTGCCTCTGCCTCCCGAGTGCTGGGATTAAAGGCGTGCGCCACCACGTCCTGCAACAGTGTGGTGGCACAAGTCTGTAATCAGAGATGGAGGATCCTCAGAGGCTAGCGGGGGCAAGAATTCTGGCCTACGTGACAAAGTACCAGGTGAATGATGTAGACTAGAAGACGCCTAATGATAGGCGCCCAAGGTTGTCCTCTGACCTCTACACACATGCCATGCATATGTGCACCTGGACCCAACTATGCATCCACACCACATACAAATGTTTGCACTCATACATAAAAATAAATAAGTTCCACACCCTTCTGGCTATGGTCCTCAGCTCTTAGCACATAAGTAACTGGGAGGAGGTAACACACTGCATCCTCCTTTGAGAGATTCACTGGGGCTTTGGCGTACTGTGCTGGTTGTCACGATAGGTATAATCATTAGTAATCAATTTATCATGCTGGAAATCAAACACAGGGTCAATATTCTACCACTGAGCCATATCCTTAGCATCTTAGGATGAATCTTTTCTTATGTCAACTTGTCTAAGAAATGATAGCCAAATGCTTGGTCAGATATTGGTTTGGAATGTTTCCCTAAAGGTTATTTGATGTGGCTCACATTTATACTAGGTGACTGAGTGAAAGAGATACACATTGTTGTGTGGATAGAACTTACCTAATCCACCAAAACAAAACTGACCTCCCATGAGGAAAAGGCCATTCTGCTAGCACTGCCTTTGAATTCAGCTGCAACATCATGTCTGACTCTGGGCGCTAGCCTGCTAACATCCCTGGAGATGTTGAACTTGCCAATCTCTACTTTTCAAGCTGCAAATTCCTAAAATCTCTTTCTAGCTCTGTCTATCACTTTCCCTTTTCTGTCTCTGATTGTTCCTTATTGTCTACACACTTACATCCTATTT
The DNA here is from genome assembly GCA_902729485.2 of Mus minutoides. Lineage (NCBI taxonomy): Eukaryota > Metazoa > Chordata > Mammalia > Rodentia > Muridae > Mus > Mus minutoides. Next base: position 1,087,014 of record LR749950.1, read on the forward strand.
TTCCTTGAGAAAACCCTGACTAATACACAAACCAAAGGCTCTGGAAGGTTTTAGAATGAAAAAAAAAATTAAAAACCTCTTTAACCCAGTGTTTTGCCAGTTTGCTCAACTCCAAACCTTTCTTCCACAGTGCATATATCATCTTGGCACATAGCTTGGGATGTGCATGGCTGCTGACCGGACTTTCGATGCTTCTCTATAGTTTGTATCAGCAGTATTGAACTCTGCTTTATTTCAGAAACAATTGCACAAGTGCTAGAACAAAGGATTTCCCATATTCTTTTCTTTTACACAAGGCATACAAGAAAACAACTGCTTGCCTGAGTACAGTGGATGAAATGTGCACTGTGAGCTGCTGCATGCATGGTTACCTCGTAGGAGAAAACAGCAACTACCTGTGAAGTAGACTCATGGCTTACTTCTGTAAAATGTCCTTTATGGGTGGTTTGATCTATTTGCATTACTATAATAAAGCACTATACACTTGTGGGGCTTGTAAACAGAATTTATTCCTCTCAGCTCTGGAAGTTGAGAAGTCCAAGACCAAGGGACCAGCAGATCTGGTATGTGGAAGAAAACATGTCTGCGTTCATTAATGGTGTCTTGCAGTTTCTTCCACATGACAGAATAAAGCAAGGTAGCACTCTTCCCCCTCTCTCCCTTCCCTCCCTTCTGTTTCCTTCCCTCCCTTTCCCTCCCCTTCTCCCTTTGCTCTTGGTTTCAAAGATTCAGTCCCTCATGGCAGGAGGGTGTGGTTGGGCAGAAAAGCACCTATCAGTGTGAAAGGGAGCATGGAAAATACCGGAGCTTCTGGCTTTCTCCTCTCTCCCATTTTACCCCATCCTGGATCACAGTGCAGTCTGCTACTGCCTTTATTCAGAGCATGTCTTCACTTTTGGATAATCCTTTCTGGAAAACAGAGCGGGTCTCTTTATAAGGGAATTAATCCCGTGCACTATGGTCTGATCTTATGAACTAATCACCTCTCTCAAAAAAATTGAATAAATGAATTTAGGGCAGCCACAATGTTGAAAGAATTGGTCATAGATAGCAAGGGACAGAGTAGGTATGTGGAATATCACCTTTCATAGTATAATGAGCACAAGACAATGCACAAGAGGCAGGAGCCTAACATGGGGCATCTATATCTCCTTTCTCTTGTATTTTCCCTTCTCCAAAAGCTATGACTCTAGAAATTCATTTGTGGCCATATTTTCTACCAAAACAGGCAAGCCTACTATCAATCTTGAAAAAAATAATTCAGCCAGATGCCCTGTGCTATGGTATCATTTGTTGGAATCTATGCTTATATTTCCAACAATACCATAAGTTCTTTGTGTATATCCAGGTTTAGGATATAATGCGTCAGAAGATAGCCCTGCCTTACTGTGTGTTCCAAGGTAAAGAAAGCCAAAAAACTGAGGAAAAAAGGCAGGCAGGCTTTCTGACACTCTCCCATCCAGCACAGAGCAGAATCCCCTAACCTTTCCATGCCTAAAGTAGGCAGTGAACACTGAGGAGGTAAGCTTGGCCCTCTTCATTCTGCCCGGAAGACTGTCATGTGATAGGTGTCCTATCTGTGCCCTATGGGGAAAAATGTCCATGTACAGACTCCAGGAGGATTTTGGACAAACAAAAATTGCTGTGTCCCTACAGTTTATTACCCCCAAGTCCTCACATTCATGTGTCCTCAGTCACTCCTCCACAGGAATTTTATACAACACATGTGAATGCACATGTGGTGTGTGTGTGTGTGTGTGTGTGTGTGTGTGTGTGTGTGTGTGTGTGTTTGCTTAACTGCTGGGGCACAAATCCAGAGATTTGCACATGTTGATTGCATACTCTACCATTGGGCCCCATGCTCAGCCCACAGTGGTCCTTTATGCAGCTTCCTGTGTCAGATAACAGTAGTGTTCAAGCGCATCTGCTACACTTTCCCCATCATTTTCTCTCTCTTGTTATAGGAGCCACAGCTTTGTCCCTTGCTCTGGGGGAAGAAATGAACAATTTCTCTCTCTCAGTATAGAGGGATTATTTCTATCCTGAATAAAGATCCACACACCCCTAGACCCAAGTGGTCAGTAAGAATTCTGAAGAAAAAAAGGATTGCTCTAACTGTGCTCATGATTTGGATAATCTTCTTAGACAAATAAAAGTGTTTTCCTTCACTATGGTATCATTAAAGAGCTTTACCCCATTAACCTTAAAAAAATTAGTGCTAAGAGCCTATGAAATATTCACGAGTATATATACATATACCTATATATGCACACACATACAAGTATATGCACTACACACATGGCACATATATGCACACATACACAGAATATTCATACCATAAATGTACACACAGGCATAAATCCCATCACCACCATACACATACATGCACACAACATGGCATACATACCACAAACATGCACACCTTCAGACAGTCACTCTTTCAACTACATATACTAGAAGCGAGTAATCACTCACAATAGTGTGGAGAGAGGTGTGTGTGGGGGAACCAGTCAATTTGGGGAGAGAAGCTGAATCCAATTATAGCTGGACTGTTTTCTGGGTCAAGAATTTGCACAAAAGTTTTCAAACCTATAAAAAGAAAGGCAGAGGCTCAGCCTTAATCCTGGAGCTGGCTGCTTCCCTCACCTGGACATGCACAGCTTAGCACTGCTCTGCATGCACCAAAGAGGGGCTTCCCCTCACCTGACCCTATGTAGCCTAGCACTGAACTACTTCCCCTCATCTAACCATGCACAGCCTCACCACTGGACGATGTGCACCAAAGATGGGCTTCTCCTCCAGTGAGCAACACTGAACAGGAGCATGAAAAACTGACGCCCTGCGGTTAGGCTTGCTTTTATTTTTGAGAACTCTTTTCCTAGGATTCAGTGTGTGTGCTGTGTGTTCTGTGTGTGCATTGTGCCACATGTATATGCAATGGGTGTGTGTGTGCTGTGTGTGTTGTGTATATGTGCTGTGTCTGTATATGTGTTGTTTGTGAGCACTGTGTGCTGTGTGTATGCTGTATTTCCTGTGTATGTGTATGTGTGTGTGCTGTGTGTGCATTGTGTGTGCTGTGTGTGCTGAATGTGTTGTGTGCTTGTGCTGCGTGTGTCCTGCGTGCTCTCTGTGTATGCGTGCATGCTGTTTGTGTGTGCGGTATATGCTTCCCCCCCCCTCTCTCTCTGTGTGTGTGTGTGTGTGTGTGTGTGTGTGTGTCTATACTGTGTGGCACTGAATGTGAACCTCATGATACTGACTTCTCTAGACCTTGAATGCACATACTTCTTCCTTTGTAGAGACACTAGAATGGTAAAGGCCCTGGAACTGACAACCTCCTTCTCCTTCCAGCCATGTGTCATTTGCACTTTCAACGTCTCAGTGGCTGTGATTACTGGCATCAAATTCTCACAAGGTTGAGCACATTAACACAATGGAGAATGCTCATGAGACTTTTCCTCTCCCCAAAGATAAAACATTAGACTGGGTCTATTTTTTGATGGAGCTTCCCTTGCTCACAGGTAATCCTAATTAAACCACAAGCTCACCACGTCAGACTAGTGAGGAATTGTTTCTTTGGTCTCTTGTTGCTCTCTTTGTCTGGAATTAATAGCAAAAGACTGCAGAATACACAACACAGAAAATGTAAACCAGCCGACAGTGTCACCTGAAAAGATGGTATATAGCTATATCCCGAGGAAAAAGGTACCTAGAGGGCTTTGGATCAACCCCCCTGCTCCACCCAATCTCCATCACTCTACAAACAAGAACATCATCTTTATCCAGCCCAGGAATGGGGAGCCAAACCCACGAAGAGTCAAGGAATTTATTTACACAACCTTCTGCCCTTTCGTGGTTGAGTTTTCTGGCTGATGGTAAAGTCAAGTGTTAACCCATAATATGGGCAAGGTGATGGCTGCCCAGCTCCCACACTGACCATTGAAAAGTCATGCCAGGGTTTGTAAGAGAAGCAAAATAAGATTCACACTTTCAAAAATCTAGACTTCCTAATGCAGAGCTTAATGTTGGAAACAAAACACATTATCGAATTACTGTCACATTTTTTTAAACTATGAGGATGAATTTTAAAGCTGCCAGGCACAAAGCATGCTCATACTGGTATCCTCGCAGATCAGTTCACTGATAACACTCTAATTAGGGGAAGACTGTGGGCTAAAGAGTTGAGTTTCCTTCATGTGATCAGAGATGGGAATCCAGGATGCTGTCCAACAAGAAGTGTTCTGCAAGCACTGCTTGGGTCAACAAAAGCATTCATCTGAAGACAGACTTCTAAAAATGGAACCAAGAGGCAAAGTCACAGTCCTCAGGATGGCACCCTGTATATGGTCCAGTGTGGCTTTTACCGAAGGCCCAGCATATTGTCATTTCTGAGCAGTAAGGACTAAAGTTGCCATAAGCTGTGAGAAATGCAAGCTGCAGAAGGAGCTCTGAGCTGTCTCACTACAAACCCGTTCTCAGGCATCTCAAAAGTCATTTGAATGTCACCTTTATTTAAAATCCATGATGTAGGAGCTCTTTATTGTTTTAATACCTGTCAACTAGAATTTTCCCAGATAATAAAAGTCCCAGTCAAGTTTTACTTTGTGGGAAAAAAAATACAATGCATGAGTCTACTTGAAATCATTTTGGATTTTAATCATAGCAAATGTGTTTTAACAGTAGTCGTAAAATGAACATTACCACATATACAAAGGACAAGACACCAGGTTAGCATACAAAAATACCATGTATTAAAATTAAGTTCATTGGAAAAACTGGGGACTGGCTAAGACACCATCTATAACAGAGAGAGCAAGCAGGAAGGCTTTTAAGACATTCCGATTAATAAACAGCAGCTTGATATCCCCTATGAAGTCAGTATTTGGCAACATTTGGACAAGAATTTCTACACTGCCCGGTAGCTCATTTATCTGTAGGGCAATTTGGCCCTTTCAAAGAAAAGCTTCCCCAAATAAATAGTCTCCATTATTATAAATGAAACAAGTCAGGAACTAGAATTAACAGCTTCAGAACAGCACTAATCCCACCATCTGATTTCAATGTGTTATACAAACCCAGAAAGCCCACACACGGGTCTTTAAGAATGGAAGGGAACATGGTGGTGGTTACATATGTTCTCTATCGGGAGTTTGTGACCAACTGCCCCAGACTGCTGGCAATTTCCATACCTGTAACCATCAAGTGAGGTCATACATACAAATGGTAAGATATGTAAATATAATAATGGCAGCAGCCAGAACATAAACACAACATTATTGAACTAATTTTTTGGCAGTAGTAGTACCCAAGTCACAGCTCACTAATTGAACTAGGACTTTTTCATAGCAAAGAGAGTACCAAGGTTCACTTATATGCACTCCATAGCCAACTCCATAAGCAGGCGCTGGAATTTTCTACAGCCTCGATAACCCAAAAGCATCTGAAAGGATGACAGGAAAGATGAGAACTCCTTGGGAATTTCCTCATCAGCCAAGCACCTTCCGTTTGTGTCTTCAACTTAAGCAGGTGATCCCCGGTGGAATGGTTGAGCTTGGTGAAGTCATCCCAGGTCATACCGTTATCTTCAGTTGGCTTCTACCATGGCTGACATACAGTGCAAAGTCTTTTTTTAAGCCATAATCCCATTTTACTTTCCTTTCTTTTAAAAATAGTTTCTCCTTCTCTGGGCATGTCTGTCTATCTATTCAGAGCCTAGGGCTTTGTCTATACCATTCCCTCAGGTGAGGCTCCTTGGCAATGGGTTGGCTAAGTCCACCTAGCCAACACAGTATAAGACAACAGCCACTGCATTCTCTTACTGTTCAGAGATAACATGGGTATCAACTTGTTCCCTGAAGAACATCTGTCACATCTGTTTCTCTTTTCTTTCTACTTCACATTTCCTTGCCACCAATATATCAACCACTTACTACTTTGTTCTCAAAAAGCAAATGCTGAGTTAAAGAGTGACCAGTCCCTTTGAAAAGCTCCTGTTAGAATAACACAGTAACTCATTGGGCAGGGCTATTACAGGAGACTGTCTTGTGGGCTACAGCTCTCCATCTAGGGAGGCATTGAGATCAGTTATCTGGGAAAACAGGGAAAGATCCAGGATGTAACAAATATCCTGTAAGGAACAAAGAAAAGGCCCATTGTTGGAGCTCTCAGGAGGACCCTCAGTGCTTTGTTCTAATAGCTGATTGTCCCTAAAAACACAATATGAATAGTATATTTAAAAAACCCTTTTTAGATTAAACTCCAGATAAATGAGATAAGCATTTTCAAGCACCACTACAGTGCAGGATGCATACATGGGGATACCCCAGGCAGTGAACAGGGAAAAATCAAAAGACCATTGGCCGGAACAAGCAAGACAAGAGAAGTGCTCAGAGAAATTCATTCAGAATGGAGTATCTCAGAGATAGTAGTTTACAATCTTGAAGCATAACAAGGATCAAAGAGGAAAGAAAGAAAGAAAAAAAGAAAGGAAGGAAGGAAGGAAGGAAGGAAGGAAGAAAGAAAGAAAGAAAGAAAGAAAGAGAGAAAGAAAGAAAGAAAGGAAGAAAGAAAGAAAGAGAAAGGCTATTTAGAATTCTGAAATCAAATGCCCTGCCTGCTCATTGTGTCAGTGATCAATGGTTTTTCAATGACATTACATAGGAGTACCCACCTCTTTATAAATGGAGAAGTCTTAAGAGTTTAAGACATTCCCCAGAGTAGTTGGTTTGACATGGCATATGGAGCTCATAGCAGCTGTTTAAAAATTAATATATGAATTCAGCATTTTGTGATTCATGGATGAGAAAATCATGCTGATCTTTTCTACTTTATGTTAACTCCAATTACAGGTAGAGAGAGTTGTAGTAAGTCAATTGTACCAGAAAAATGGCTTGAATTTCCACTTAGTTTTCAAGAGTTTCAGGTTGAAAAAGATCCAGCAACTATCTCTTTCAAATAGACACCATGGGTAAATTCTCTTGGAGATCTCACTCTTGCCTGGAATTTCTGTGTGTATGGGAATGACTTTTCAGGTGAAGTCTTCCTGATTATGGTGGAAATGTCAAGAAGCAATTTCTCCATCTAGGTTCAGGGTATAAGTTGGACAACTTCTGGTGTGGTTCCAGAATGTTACCTAGTCCATAACACCATTCTTCTAAGGCGAGAGGAGCTTTGTTGCTGTCTGGGTGTATCACCCATAGCATATGAATCACCGTTGGCCTCCTAACTCAGAAAAGTCTTAAGGAAACACCATTTGGCCAACAAGTTGAAGACCGGCCCCAAAGAGAGTGCTCCCTATTGAATGGCTGCAGAATTGGAAACTCAGCCCAATTCTTTTCCATCAAAGCAAGCATAGTTGGCTTCCACTATACTGGGGCAGGGAGCAATGAAAAGGAAGGCTAGGAAATTCTGACACAACACAGATTTTCAAAGGAAGGGACAGGAGATCTTTAAATCAAAATCTAAGCAGGGAAGAGTGCCAGACCATCGGCTACAGTCTGAGTTTTATATGGAATGTATCTTGAGCTGGACTCTCCACTCCCCTTTACTCACAGAAGAGTAACTCTCATGAACAGCCATAATAACCTTTCAGTTTCTAAAGCCCATTGAGGAATGTTTTCCTTTTTAAAAAAAAAAAAAAAAACTATGAAAAATGTAAAAAGTGCCTTTGTGCAAAGTTTCAAACCTTTTAATGATAACTAAATTTAAAAAGAGACAGTCAACAACGTCACATCTCACTTTAAAAGTGGTGCCTTGTTCCAGCCTGGCACCCACATATGCTGACACCAAGTACATGACTTCAAGGGCAGATAGAAACACTGTAAACACTGCAATGCATGCTTGATTGTGGATTTCCCACCTCACTGTTGCAGTGATGTGGTTGGGAAAGAGCTCAAAAGTGAACGGGGATTTCATCAGACTCTTTATTTATTAGATTTTCTGTAACATTGACTCTTTTTTTGGCCACAAGACCCTACACACAGTTTCACAGCACAGGTCATGCATGGCTTGCAAGTCAGAAATTTTACAGCTACTGTCTAGCTTTGAGCTTTGGACAATAGATTTACATGCAGCTAATGGTCCCAGAAAAGGGGCTTAATAAAGTTCTCTTTAAGCTCCACTGCTCATTCCTTGGTCTAAAGTCTCTAAGCAATAACCCCAAAAGGCAATGGATGAGATTTTATTACCACCCAGCCCCTTTGGAGCCCATAAGCGTCTTTAAGATAGAAAGGAATTACTTTTGGCAAACTGTTACTAGTCAACTTCCTGATGTCATTATGGCCACTGTGATCACAAGCCATATGGGAATATTTAATTTTAAATTACTTAAAATTAAATAACATTTAAAAATCATTTCTTCAGTCATCCCCACCTAATTGCTTAACAGGCATGTGGCTAGTGGCCACTCTACTAAACAACACTGAACAATTACAGAACAATTTCTATCAATCCCAAAAGTTCTATCAAACAGGACTGACTTAGAAAATCCCAAGAGCTGAACTAGCATACAGCTGAAACTCCAATGGACCCACTCTGTGACTAATGGAGAGGGTGAAATTTAATTTTGTTTCTTAAAAAAAAAAAAAAAAAAAAAAAAAAAAAGCCTTAGACCTTCCTGATAATAAGGTGTGACTGAAATTCAGAACTAATTTACCTTTATCATTACAATTTATGTCCCAGGTCATTATACAAAATTTTTCTAAAGACAACGTATGAAGTGCCATACTTGGCTCTACTTAACACGGTAAGCATTCTCTTGCTTATGTCAAGATCATTAATAAAGAAGAAATTCATGCTTCTTATAGGTTACTATTTACACAACACTCATCGTCCTGGACATATGGGGGGGGGGGTCCTGGCTTATGTTTTACACTTCTAAATATTCGAGTCACATGGTTTGAAAGTTTTCTTTCAGTACCTACATTCATCCCTAAACCAATCCCCCCCTTTTCTTTCCCAAAAAGAAGCTATTTAAAAAGAAATTAATCTCTGAAACAACCCTTAAAGCAATAGCTGACACTTAAAGGGCATCCGCACACTCTGTAAAGGATCATATCCTGAGAGGGAAGGTGGTGTGCCTAGGGAGGAATAATATGGCACAGCAGGACACAGGTTTTATCTTCTTGCTATAGAATTACAACCTGTACACTATTGCTCTCTACATACCCCAATGAGCTCCTCTGCAAGATGAAGCCACTAGAGCCTCCTTTCAGCTGCAACTGTTATCCCTGCCACTGGCATGTGATTCTAAGCCCTGGCTGCTTGCCCCACATAAGATAGATAATTTTTTAGTGTTGTGGGTAAATTCCAGAAGAAACTGAAACATCAAGTATATAGAAGTTGGCAGGCCTCCTTGCCCCCTCCTCTAACACACAAACACACACACACACACACACACACACACACACACACACACACACACACTAATAAGCACATATGCAAACCATAGGCAGAATCCATTTCAACCGTTTTAAATAATGTCTCTTAGACCAAGCACACATAAAAAAGCTTTGACTTGAGTTATTACTGTCAGGTTGTAAGGTCAAGAGTCTAACAGAGAGCAGATTGATTTTGCTTAATTACAGCTCTAACATGGACTTTTTAAGAGTTCTGTGGACAATTTTACTATACAGCTTTGCAATAAAAACCACAGGACACCATGTCAACACACATGTTAGTATCTATAAATAGCCTCCTAAACATCTAGAACATTTTCACACACTGTACTATAGGATCACTCATTTTCTACTGTACAGGAAGGTATGCTGATATCTCTCACAAATGAATTTAAATATGGCCTGGCTTAAAATTGCAAGAGTAACATCCATTGGAAACATAACATCCTTTATGAAACATTTTTGTCTGTGTGTGTTTTCTCCTCTGAGAGAAATAGAAAGTGGGTCAGACATGCATTAGAGCAGCCTGAGAGTTTGAGAAATTGACGCTAACCCAACAGTATATTATGTTACATAATAGAGGATAGTATTCAGCTAATGATAACTAAATTATTAATACCAAATAAATCCTAGATTATTCGTTGTATAATGCCCAATAGCTTACACGATAAAATGGTATTTTAACCTAATTTCTAGTTTGAGCCCTCAGATACATTTTTTTTCTAAAGGTTTTACAAATTTGAAAGATTTTAAAAACCAGAGATGATAATTTGATGTTGAATTTTCATGCCAATTGTTATCGTTTTACTCTAGATGTGATTCCTCTGTTTTATTTCACTGCAAAATCATCCCTTTAGCACACGTCTGTTGTGCAGCTTGCAGATGAAGGCCAGCAGGCCAATCATGCTTCCATGTTGCAGGGCTGCTTCTGACCTTGCTTAGAGCCTGTGCCGCTGTTTCCTTCCCTTTGCCTTTTCCACCCTTTCCACAATGTCAAGGATTCAACAGAATAGCAGAGAGAAGCATAGCTGAGTGGAGTCCTTAACAAACATCACTCGCTCCACAAACAGAGTTCAAAGAGGACTACAGCGCTGGCAACTCTTTCCGAAAGCACACAGCCAGACTAGGGACTGCTCCTTTTATGCTAACAGATCTTTCTTCATGAGTTCAAATTTAAAAATAGTTGAGCACTCATGAGAAACTGGTTCACTTACATAGGGACTGCGAATTTTTGTTCGCCATACTACTTTTGGCAGTAGAAACATTTGAAATACAAAACATTTTCTTGCTAATTCCAACAAGATGAAATTGAATTCTAAGCAGATTAACTCTTACAGGAAAATCTTTCAAAGAAAAGATCATCAAGGACTGTCTATTACAATGCCCATCTAGGTATGCCATTGATTAGCAACATTTGTGACTTTGACACAAAGCCCTCCAAACTGAGGGAAAATGACAAGTTCTTCTGACACTGCTCTGTCCAGAGCCTTTACTGACATGGGATCACTACACACAGCAAAGTGCAAGTGGATGTTGGAGATGATGTCGGGGAAAGATCCAGGCACCGGTCAGAAGGCTGCTGTTGTAGACACTTGGCTTATGCACGCCCACAAAGTCTTACTCCCAGGATTCTTCAGGAAAAAACTCAAAAAAAACCTGAGATTAATCGAATTACACACACAAAATACACACAGAGATTCACAATATTTACACTTTAAATTCTTATCTTGTGAGATGGCTTGATAAAGATTGACATATAGGTTTCTCAGGGAATTAGGCATTGCCCGTCCATCACTTGCGTGTTGGGCTTCCAGCTTAGCAAGCACATAGCAAGCTTAAATCACAGATGAAGAGAAATGAAGGAACTTGGCAAAGCACAACACACTGGAGACATGTGTGCAAATATTCTCTTCAGACAGCCAAAAGGTCTGTTTTGATTATTTTGATTTGGGTGCCATTCAAAATGTATAAAAAGTTTATGAAGACCAGGGTTCAGTCACACACACACACACACACACACACACACACACACACACACTCATGTACCCACGCATGCATGAGCACACACACACAAACATGCACACACAGGAGCCAGCTCTGGGTCTTCACTGTTTTTGTTTTTTTAAACATGGATTTGAGGTTTAATTCTACTTGTGTACACAGCATCTGTTTTAACATACCGTCTAGTCTACCATATTTAGAGAGCTATTGCACCCACATGTACAGTTTCATGTCTAAGTAGAAAAGTCTAACTTGGGACCATGATTTTGGAAAAATCATAAATTACAGCCCATTGGATACACAATTATGAGGAAGCATGCGAATATCTTCATATTGTCACCATCTCCAAACTCTTCTCCTGGGATCTTGCCGGGACCTCAGCCTCTGCACTTGTCTTTAGGTGAATCAAGTGGCCAATTGCAGGCCAGCGCTTGCACCAAATGCTCAGTGTCACCCCCATCTCACAGGGATCCCATCACCAACACCTGCTCACCCCCTAAGTTGGCACCCACAAGAGGCATCCCTGCGAAAGACTTCAACCACAGGATATCACAGTGAAGCGCTTAGAGATGCAGGACATGTTGTGTAGCACAATGCCCAGGAGGAAGACCAAAACACAGGCCACCAGGATGACAGTGCACACGCCAGACCATGTGGAGCTCTTCACCACGCCCCGTCTGTCAGGCTCCTCCTCCACAGCCTCCTGGGGAGCTCCACCCTGCAAGGGCTGCTGTTCTGCAGGGATGGTCACCACGGTGAGAGACTTCTGCTGGCTCCCTGGCAGCAGGCGGCAGCCCATGTCTCCCGGCAAGAGTGTGCGCTCCTTAGAGATGGGCAGGGGCAGCATGTAGCACCCATTGCTTGGAAGTTTGATGAAGACTGGGGTGTGCTCGGAAGTGTGTGGTATGGCGATGACTGCCAAGACCTCTGGGTCATCGGGCAGTTGTGATACAGAGAANTGCTCCTTTCTCAGAGGTGACTGAAATGACCCTACAGGCAGAAGCTTACAAAGTTCATCTTTTTATCTCTTCCTCCAAACACCTTTAGTGAGACAATTCTTATCAAATCATCTTAAAAGTGGCCAAAAGGACAGGAGACACCCACGACAAAAGCAGGGCAGCAGTGGGTCTGGAAGTACTACAGGCCAACTCCACAGAGGAAACTCAGTCTGGTCTCTCATTTCATAATTACTTAGGCTTGCCTGCCCAAAGGTTAAACTCGGTGAGATTTTCAGTAGTAATGGGGAATGAACCCAGGGCTACACACATGCTAGAAAGGTGCTGTACGGTGAGTCCCAGATCCTAGCTCCTAAAAGCAAAAACCTCACTGATCACAATTATTGGTGAATAACGAACAGGAAGACTGTATATTATATAGAGTAAAAGTGCACAGCCCTCCTTAATATCAGGGCAGATACTTATTGAAATTGAAATGAGGTTCTAGGGCTGCCCTCTCTGCTCCTCAGGCTTTCAAGGAAGACTGCCCAGGTCTGCTTCCAGTCAGAAAGCAGCCATAATCTGCTTCTTTGCAGATTATGGAGTCATGACTCTGGGAAGAACTGTTTGCCTGAAAGTTTTATATTTCTAATTTAATTTCCTTTGGAAAATAAAAAAAGTCACCCTATTAGATATATACATTGTTAAAATAAAATTTTAGAATGCATGAAAAAGAACCTACTTTGCAGAAAGAGATGGCTTAGAGTGCAAACATGCCTGTTATGGAGGCCTGGCAACCTCAGTTCAGATGGCAGACCCCAGGAAAAGTCCCTAAAACTGCAGCTGGCAGCCCACATCTGTAATACCAGCATTCTAAAGTATAGTGAGACCAGATGCAGGGACAGCACTGGCCAGAAACATGAGGCCAGCTAGCACACAGCACAGGAGTGAAAACAAGAGAGACCAAGATAGGAGGAGCCTCATGAAGGTTATGCATAATAGACATATAATACAAAAATTAATCACTGATAAAATCAAACACTTAAAAGAGAAACATACTTGTGCCTTAAAAGCACATATTTTGATATGTTACTAAAATTAAAGTTAACAAATCAACATTCCAAAAGTCCATATCAGAACCAACAACATCTCTAGTCATAGGGGTCTATCATGTACAAGGTGAATCTGTGTCCAGCACTGTGCAAATATACATATATTTTTTAACACATCCCTTCATGTGCGTACACATGCATGTGGGAGTCACAGGAAACCTCCAGGGTCATTCTTCAGTCACCTTCCACTTTTTGTTTTGAGACATCATCTCTTATCAGCCTGCAATTTCACCAACAGTCTAGACATAGCTGGCTAGTGAGCCCTCCTACCAGCAAGCTGCCAGGGGCGCCTCCTACCTTCACCTCCCATGGGCCAGTCACTAGGATTACAAGCGCATGTCACTCTGTGCCTAGGGTTTTAGATCTATCTTTGTAGCTAAGACATAGTGTCTGTCTACAGATAGTCCCAAATTAGAGCTGGGAACTGTAACTACATAAGCTTTGTTCCACCATGTCAGAAAAGCTGGAGGAGTCAAGGATGTCTAGGGAAAAATCTGAACTCTAGAGAGTTCAGATGCATGCAGAGTAAGAGACTAGGCAGGCTGTTGTCAAGTTAGGAAAACAGTCTGAGCGAAGAAAATGACAGTATCTATGACCTAGTGATTCCTCCACCTCCCACATTAGAGAGCTTAATCTAGTACTGGGGTGACTACAGCTTTACCTTCTCTTATGCTCGGTCTTTGACACAGTCACCTTTGAAGGAAAGAAACTCCAGCCCAGCACTAGGATGTTTCCCTAGCATGTGGTGAGTGCCGGATTCAATGCCTAGGATCATCAACAGATAAATTAAGGGCTGAGGAGATAGCGCAGTGATAGAGTGAAGTCCCAGGTTATCTCCAGTATAGCAAAAATAAAATAAATAACTTATTTCTCATAACACCTATGCTCTGAGTTCTCTTCCATAGGCCAGGAGAGCAGACCCCCCAGGGAAGGAAGACAGCACAGGCTATAGACTGAGAACTGTGGCCAGTAGCACGTACCAGGCATGGGCTTTATAGCAGGCAATAGAAAAACACCAACAATTTTAAAAGAAAGACTGATCCGTCTGGGTCAGATGGGGAAGATATGTGAATAGATTATTAGGTTAGACAGAGAAGAACCATGGCTTGAGTAAACAAGATGTCTATGCAATGTGCTAAGAGGTTTGATGGACATTGACACAACAAAGCACAGCCGTCATCTGAAAAGGAATGAGGGGTAGTTTATTCTAGAATAGTTTTGAGTGACCATAGCCTGGGAACACAGATTTAGGTTAGCCCAAATTCCATTATTTCAGTGTGGAGACAGTTTTACAGTTTGATGGAACAAAGAAATGGAGGTAAGTTTAAAATACATTGGGGGCCACTTCAGAGAGGTGGGGACAGCAGACCACTCGTTTGCTCCAACCCACATGCTTAGAATGTCATCAAATGGCATCTTAGACCGATAAAAAAAGCTCCCCCTAACTTGCTGTAACTGCTTCTCTATCACTAGATGGTCACTGGGTATTAGTTCTGACACAGAGGTGGGAAAGGAATGGTTGTTTCAGGGCTACAGTTAACTTAAAGTGAGGTTATTAGCCTCTGGATGATCTGAAACATTCCAACTCTCCACAACACTATAGTTGTAATTTGTTAATCAGATTTTGTAGCACTTGCTTTCCATTCCTCCCTGGTCCCCCCTCCTATCCTTGTGAATCACTCCCCCCCAAAAAAACCCCACAAGTCCAATTTGTGTTACCCATATTCATCAGAGCCTAGTCAAAGTCTCAGTGGCCACCATCCCCTTAAAGAGAACCGAGTTCTTACTTGAATAGAGTAGGGCCAGGCAATAAATGGCAATGAAGAGATCACAGCATGAAGAAGTCAAAGCAAGGCCTTGAAAGGGACATCATTGTGTCACTGGGAGAAAGAGGGGTGACATACAAGGAGTTTGCTTAGGAGCAAGTTCCAGGAAGGTATTTAAACCACAGTGAGCAAGTCAATTAATTCTCTACATAAGAGAATAGAGGATCGTTATGGGAATGTGAGCCATGGGTTCAAAAAAAGAGGAAAGTGGGTGCATTGCTCCATAATGGAGAGATCAAGTCCTGGAGAGGTAGCCACTGCTTTGTGGGTAGTCTTACCTCTGTTCTCCCTATACCTCACCCTCTAAGAGAAGCCACACCTAAATTATTATGATGCTAACTGCTGAAGAATCTTTCTGTAAACTTATAAAACCCAAATTACATCAGAGCAGGTCATTGTCCTTATTCTCTATCAACTGATATGGAATGTGTCAATTGCTGAGGTTGAATTTGTAGAGAAGGGATGTTTGTTCAAGAAACTACAGGAACAAGCCCAGGAGGTCAGGTTACCAGAAGCACAAACATAAAAAAGGTACACACATGCCCCTAGAAGAAAGACCTTGGAGTCTTCTTGGTCCCTGTCTTCTTTTTTCCCCCTCTCTGTAAAAAGATGCTTTCAGTATCTGAGCTACCCATGAAGCTTTGAAGACAGCACCCCTGCCATCTTCTCAGGATGCCTGCCACCAATTAAACTTGCAACTTTCCATCCCAAAGTATTATCTGCTGAGCACTGGCTTCTGACTGGTGGGCAGCTATATGTGAATCCAGTAACACTCCTTCTGCATATCTGGGATAATTACTTAATTTTTCTAAAAGAAAGCAAAACCAAAACTCCTCATGGTGTGTCTATGAATCACACTCTTAGCTACTTGTAGTGTCAAACTCACTGACATAGATCAAGCCATAGCATGACCCATGGATGTGAATGCACTCATAGGGAAAAGAGATAGCTTGACTCATAGATGTGAATGTATATAGAGAAGGAGAGCCTACTTTGAGCTATGGTAGCAGGAAAAAAATAACAGGGAACTATTAAAATGACAAATTGCTGAAATTTATGAGAGACCATTTCTTAACAACAATACCCAAGAAAACATCATCACTGTAAACACAGTTGGAGACAAATGTTTCATGGTACCAAACCAAATATGTCAATGTACTGATTAATGTTCCCTCCATATAATTTACCTTCTAAGAAATGGCTTGGGGAACAGTATAATGAGTGCAAAGCAAGGTGGAATCAGTCTGGTTTTCTTATCTCTGTCTTTGTCACCTCTGAGTACAACAGGCAGGCAAGTCACTTAAACTCTCTGAGCCTATGTGACCTCATCAGCCCAGTGGAGATGGTGGAGCCTGGGCGAAGGTCAAGTGAGTTTACCTCTCTGCTTAGAGCATTGCAGTTGGGATTTGCCCAGGAAAAGTACCCATAGGCACTTCCTGGTTATCAGAGAGATACCATTTGCACAGAGTGCCAGAGAAATGCAAATCTTCTTCCTGGCCCTGCTCCAAGGCCTGAAGCACCATCATTTTTCAATAAAGCCAACATGCAACCTGATTCACGAATTCATGCTCGGAGAAATGTTCACTTAATTTTAATATTAAGTTCCCTTAAAATTAGAGTCTGCTACACGACTTCCAACTCCACTCAAGTTCAACCAAAGAAGAGTGGAAACATGCTCTTATTTTTGATGGGACACATCTTACAGCCTTTTTCACAGTGGCAGCTCTCACTTCCAGGCAGCTTTGTTCCATACTCAGCCTGGCTGTATGGTATTGCAGTTTGTTTCTTGGAACATGATTAGTAATGATGATGATTAGTTAGGTGGAAAGAAGAAAAAAAATGTCTGAGGCTGTGGCCTGAAGCTAATGATGAATCACTCTTCTCTTCTCTTTCAACATGAAGTCATGAGAAGCAAGGCACTGATACAGGAGAGGGAATAAGAGCTCTGTCCACTGAGGCTAGAGAAGAAGTTCAAAGCTCTTGTCAAGTATGTTATACAAATATGCACACCAGCAATTGCCTTGGGAATTTGAGTTTGGCATTGCCTTCCTTGAGAGCAGGATGGGATACTCAAATAAAATAGTCATGAAATTTTAAAGGGAGTGAGAACTTTGGTAGAATGCACAAGAACAAGTATAGGCTGGAATATATTGGACCAATTTGTTAAGTGTCACTGCAATTTATTTTTTCAAAGAACCTAAAGTAGAGATCAAAGAGAAAAACAGACCACACGATAAGGAACAGTGGCCAAGGAAACAGCTTTCAAAACAAAACTTATTTTCAAGCACATTTTCATAAAACAGAACCTGGTTATATGTACAATATCTTTTGTACAATATGCAGATTAACTAAGGTCTGTGAGGGGTATTACTACAGCTTTAGAGACCTTTGGTATCAGGAATCTGGAACTACTTCATATTACTTGGCGATCTGTACATCTTTATAAAAATGCAGGTGTGATGGTATACTTGCATAAATGTAGTGGGAGGTGAAATGACAAAGGTCTGTGACATTGTTGTTTTACAGTTCTAATAGCTTTGTACAAGTCCAGGCACATGAACCTGTACGTGAATATAAGTAGAAACTGATGAACTAGACAATCCAAGTTGGCTCACTCCCTTCATAGGTAGGCTTCCTCTGCTTTCGTGCTAACCAGGAAGCCTCTGGGGAACCATAGTATGAAGTGGTTACATCAGCCTGATCTTTACTGGCCACTTTGATGTTCTACAGAGAGGCCTAAATTTGATCTAAATTTAATGGTTGCATTAAAAGAAGTCTCAAAGATTGAACTTTGCACAACATTGCTTCTCTCTTTTTTTTCTACTGAAATGGCTTATTTTTCTGAGATAGACCATCTATCCGATGCTTGAGTGAGATATTTGAAATGAGAGTGGGCACACACACACACACACACACACACACACACACACACACTCAAAAATTATCATTCTGTCTTATCTGGTACTTCAGCTGACCAGACTACTTACTTGTTGTAGTGTGTCATAACAAATGTACCCAATTAATGGCTAGAAAGGAAATGGCCTGGTAACAGGCAAGTCCATGGCTTCTAGCTTTCTTGCAGCAGGGTACAGTCCTTCCAGGACATGGGGTCCTTCATGCGTTGATAGTCTACTTGGGGGAAGAAGAGCCACAGTTTTGATGCAATGGATACTGCATCTTGACATAGTTCAATTGAGGATTCTCTGCATAAATTCCAATCTTTGTACAATTTCTCTTTGGAGTATTCTGAGTTTTTGTACTTCTAGAAGCCAAGAGTCTAGAGTAAAGCTACCTCTTTAGTTAGTAGAGTCTTAGATGATGGAGAAAAATGAGGAAGGAGATGTTGACAGTGCTGGTGGTTGACAGGGTGTCAGAAGTAGGGAGGGTGGGGTGGAATTTTAGTGGTTAAACAGGAAGAAAAGTAACAGAATACCTATGATGTTCATTGCCTCCAGCAACCTCACACCAGGTCAGTCCCACCTCCTGAAGCTTACTCACCACATAGTCACTGTCCTAGCCACAGCCTAGTTGCCCTACATGCCTGTATAATCCATGGAGCCAAGGGCATGTTATGGCTCAGAGCCCTGTAGTAGTACATGACAATCCTCTCTCTGAGAAACTTAACCTACCAAGCAACTGTGGCTGCCAGAGAGGATCTTTGTTCAAGGTGTGCTATACACAGTATAAGGAACAGTATTTTAAAAATTGGCTAATCTTCTAAATTAGCAAAAAAAAAAAAAAATGCACCAGACCTAGCCAAAGCTGTTACTACATTCTAACAAAGTGTACCATAACCAAGACACTTACCCACTAAAACCGCATTCAATATTACACAAATCATGAATATCACTGGTTTTGTTTGAATATCTAACCAACAATCAATACCATTTGCAACAGGAGATAAGGATCTTAGATATAATTCTACTGTTAAATAGAAAGTTACCTTGAGCAAATTGCATCTGGACTAGATGGTGCCTTAAAGGACTTTTTAGTAAAAGCCCCGTATGGTATGTTGCTAGGTTTCCTACTGCATGGCGCTCCGCCTACAGCATGGCACTCTGCCTACAGCATGGTGCTCTGCCAGAGTGCTTGTTCAGTTCATGCCTTGGATACTCAACAATAAAACAGCAATTCAAGTAGATTGTATTGGTGACCTTAAATATATATATGATGAGTAGCATCTAAGCTATTTATGGTAGCCTACACTTGAAGTCGCTACACTTTCAATCTTGGATGCCCCAGTAGCTCACATTTACAGTGTTCTTTTCCCATTGGTACCACCAGTGTGCTGTACTGTGGAGTCTTCAGGAAGTGAGGTTTAGCTCTCAGAAGGTCATGGGGCAGGCTTCTGTTTGCTTTGTGGTCTGCTATGAGAAACCTATGCAAAATGCACAACACTGTGAACTCCACCATGCCATCCCTAGTAGGCATTGGCTGAGATCTCATTAAACTAGAGCCCAAACAAACCTTTCCTCCCTTAAGTTACTTGTATCAGGTACTGTGGTCACAGACAGCCACAGCAGGGTAACTGATGCAGACATTAATTACTCTCTTTGTGCCCATTCAAAGAATGCATCCAGCTATAGCTAACGCTCTTGCAGAAGCACCACCACTGTTCCCAGAAACAATGATAACCTTTTAATATTTGATCAGTGCCCTCCCAGGATCAAGTAAGACAGCCCTGTCATCGCAACTAGCCCAAGCAACCCAAATCTACCTCAAAAAAAAGAAGCTGCATGGCCACAGGGCTCCTGCAAGAGGCCATGGTTACGTGTGCCATCTCTCATCACTCTGCTTGGTCTTTATTCATCCATCACTCCCCACTGTCTTTATTTGCTCTATAACCCAGTAACAGCCAAGAAAAAGTTGCTGATGGTAATAAAGTAAAGAACAGCTATAAAAGACTGTCAGGGGAGCCCAGGATCTCCAGAGGGAAGAAATGATAAAAGATGCTGGCCCTAGAATGAGAGAAAAAGAATTTGCTCCATCAACTTGCCTGGCTGCCAGAATGTGAGCAGGATTGGACTAAGTGAGGAGTATGGCAAATCAAGAAAGTCAACGAGATGGTAAACAAAGAGGCTAAGTCTTACCAAGGGTTTGCACACCAATTAGACAAGGCAACTCACACAAGTATTCCAATATCTATTGAGAACCATATACCAAGCATCTTTCAGGGCACTAGGGACACTATAGCAAATGGCAAACAAGTATCCCTGCCCTTTTGGAGCCTGGATGCACATTCTGAAGACAAGAGCTGTGTCAAGAGCACAGGTCAGAGAGGAGCAGGCAGAAAGGAGATTTTTTCCCACTGTCATGTGCATATAAGTAACCATAAAAGGAGTCAGCCAGGACTACTGATGAGCTCTTGCTTCCCGTTGGAAACAAAGAGAAGACTGGACATTAAGGCTCTACTGTGAAGAGCAGATTAGAAGTAGGAACACTGGAGTTCTCTGCATTTAGTTAAGCACTATCCTGGGAGTAGATGTAAGACTTTAGGGATGTATCAAGGCAGATATTGAAGAAGCCCAAAGCCAAGCCTTGCCCATTGCTGGGGACCAAGGCTGTGATGATCTAACAGACACCGTGCATGAGTTGATGTGGCTCAGCTCCAAAGACAGCATTCAAGATCTCAGAAACCAAATGCCTCCCTAGTTAGGGACCTCAATAGCCCTTATTTTTCATGTGTAGGCCATCCAGAACCTTTGAAGATCCCTAAACTCCTATGCAAATATATACTTTCTGTAGTGCTAGAATAGAAATCTAGGGACCTTTGCATGCTAAACTACCACTGTGTATAACACTGTGAACACACCCACCCCACAGTACTGACTTTTGCTGTATTGACTCTGAGATGGGGGTCTCACTCTATAGTCCAGGATGGCCTTGAGTTCTTTATTGTTCTGTCTCTGTCTCTTCAGTTCTGGGATTACAGGAAGTGCACCATGAGGCCCTGCCATTCCTCAATGTTTTTATCCAACCTCAAATTCAAAGAGAGAGAGAACAAGATCTGAAAGCATAACTAAGGTTTTAGGTGCTGACTCATTACCTAAGAGAAACAGTGGCTTTGCTATGGCATCCTTGGTACTATGTTCTGATTCTCAGTAGGTTCTAGGTATCTGAATGATTGTCAGTTTAACAGTATGCATTCAGGATGTAAAGGCCATTGTGGATAAGGAGTAGACTGGCATACACCCTCAAGTTTAGTGCAATGATCTTTCAAGTTGAGTGTGTATGGGCATCAACAGATGAAAACTAAGCCTTCTTAGAGCACCCCTCATCTGGCCAAAAGTAAAAGCCTCTGAGAAATCCTGCCATGAATTCCCCCTCTAGGGCAGGTCCATCCCAGGACAGAGGAGAGTAGCTATGAATCCCTTCTGTTGAGTCCCAAGACCCGGACCACCACTGCCACACTCTAACCTCCCGTCCATGCCCCTAGAAACCCACTTGTCTTTCCGAAGATTCCCCAGTTGTCTTTCCCACTGCTCCCTATTGTCTTTTTCTCCACTCAACTCAGCCTAAGATCTGTCATCCCAGCCAACCCGTCCAGTTACTCCTCCATCAATCAGCACAAGTTGCATGCTAAACAAATATTTGTCTCTTGTAATCAATCTGCTTTCTGTCAGTTTAATTCACAGGCCCCAGACACTGCTCATAAGATAGGATAGAAAAACTTTTCACCTCACTAACAGCTCCAATACAAAACCCAAGCAATGTGGCACTGAGCACTGAGTGTCATTGGTCCCTAGCAGTCTAGCCCCATGTCATGATTTCAGTATGTTTGTCCAAGGGAGTGGCACTATTAGAAGGTGTGGCCTTGTTGGAGTAGGTGTGTCACTGTAGGCATGGCTGACTCTCATCCTAGCTGCCTGGAAGCCAGCATTCTATTATCAGCCTTCAGATGAAGATATAGAACTCTCAGCTCCTCCTGCACCATGCCTTCCTGAAGGTTGCCATGTTCCCACCTTGAGGATAATGGACTGAACCACTGAACCTGTAAGCCAGCCCCAATTAAATGTTGTCTTTCATAAGACTTGCATTGGTCATTGTGTCTGTTCACAGCAGTAAAACCCTAACTAAGATACCCCTGGTTCTCTACATTCAGCTTACAACTGGAGACACCTATCCCCACCAAGTTTAACAGGTAATCTGTGCGACAAGTTACAGAATACAAAGAATTTACATAGTAATTTTATATTCCACTTTAGAATTAAGAAGGCTCAGGGATACAAGGTCACTGCTTTACAGGTGCAACAAGTAAAGTGATATGACGGAGCAGAAAATCCAGGCTGTAGCAAAGAGAATTCACAATGGCTGACCCACTGGATCCTTAGGGATTGACACCTGTAGTTAGACAAGAGGGAGGTGAGGACGGAAACTGGATCACGTGATTACTACTGCTGAGAAGTCTGATGGCAGACCACTTGTCCGGCTGAGGATCCTGGAATATCTACTTGCCTCTCATTCCAAGTACTAAAGTAGGGGGTGAGGAAACTCATGGTGAAATTCTTGTTCTATCTAAGCCTGAGGAAGGAGGACTACTGGAGTGAGTCCCAGGGTCTAGAAGGCCAGAAAGCATGCATGTGCTTTCAAAGTCAGGGCAGTGGACAAGTGTTCTAAGAGAGTGAGAAAATGAATAGGACCAAGTCACATATCTGTTCTTTCTGGGCTGCTGAATGACTTCTGGATACACACTGGGAGATAGTCTTGCCTATCTAATCCATTCCACAGCTCTCCTCCATACTATCCAACATACTATTTTTGGGGAGTGGTGGAGAGGAGACAAGGTCTTACTATACAGTCTAAGCTGGACTTGAACTTACAATTATTAGCCTGCCTCGGCCTCCTGATGA
Organism: Mus minutoides; assembly: GCA_902729485.2. NCBI lineage: Eukaryota > Metazoa > Chordata > Mammalia > Rodentia > Muridae > Mus > Mus minutoides. The sequence goes on from LR749950.1 coordinate 1,110,133, forward strand.
CTGGTACATCAAGTATAAGCTATGAACCAACCCTGGTTATCCATGCTGTTTTACCAAATGTCTAGGTCTCTCTCTGTGTCTCTGTCTCTGTCTCTCTCTTTTAAGAAGTATTTATTTATTGTATCTAAATACATTGTAGCTGTCTTCAGACATACTATAAGAGGGTCATCAGATCTCATTACAGATGGTTGTGAGCCACCATGTCGTTGTTGGGATTTGAACTCAGGAAAGTCAGTGCTCTTAACCACTAAGCCATCTCTCCAGCCCCATCTAGGTGTCTCTTGATCCAGGTAAGTTAACACTTACAGTTACCCATCATACCCAACATCCCAATACTAAAAAATACCTTAGTGAAAACAGGTCCAGACTATTAAACCATGTGGGCAGAATATGGGACTCATGATAACTGCACATGAAAGGAAGTTCTTCATTTAGTGGAACTTCTCAAAGACATAATGATAAATTGCTCTTGATGTGGACAAAAATCCTTCATTCATTTGCACGGTTGTAGCATCTATAGGCAGTGGAGTAGATACAGATACAGGCTCCTTCATCTCTGCTCTACACAACACTGTATTCTGGAGGAGTACCACACCATCTCAATTACCATCATCCTGTTCACTCTCATCTTTCTGTGTTCATCTCCTACTGGTCTCATCTTTCTTGAAAACCCCCACTAATGCAGGAAGATATTATACAAATGCTCAAACACACCGAACATTCCTGGACATATAATTCATGGCAAACAGAGGCTCACTGGAGTCAAGTATTCCTAAGGCTGGTAGGAGAAGCATGGAGAGAAAGCTCTGAGTTACAAAATAAACAAGCCCCACTTGTTTGTGAAGATACTTTTACTTATACACATTTACACATGCACATGCATGTATGTGTACATACACACTTATGTACTCATATACACACATATATGCATATGTATGAGCTCACATGCATGAGCATACATGTGCACACACACACACACACACACACACACACACACACACACTTTTAAACTACTTTAAACTAACTCAAGCAACATTCACTGGCAAAGCTGGAAAGAATGGAAACTTATACACCTGGTGGGGTTCAGACACCCTTTTAAATAAGCGAACTTGAAGCCATTAAGAATGCTCTTCTTTTGCCTTACAGAAGCTTTGCAATTTCATAAGGTCCCATTTGTCAATTCTTGATCTGACCGCATAGGCCATTGCTGTTCTGTTTATGAATCTTTCCCTTAAGGGTCCCTGATATAGCTGTCTTGTACAGAAGTGGATGCTCATAATCATCTATAAGATAGAACACAGGGCCTACAATGGAGAAGCTAGAGATAGAACCCCAGGAGCTGAAGGGGTCTGCAACCCTAGAAGACGATCAACAATATGAACTAACCAGAACCCCCAGAACTCGTATCTCTAGCTCCATATGTAGCAGAAGATGGCCTAGTTGGCCATCATTGGGAAGAGAGGCCCCTTGGTACTGCAATCTTTATATGCTCCAATACAGGGGAATGCCAGGGCCAAGAAGTGGGAGTGGGTGGGCAGGGGAGCAGGGAGGGGGAGGGGACTTTCGGAATAGCATTTGAAATGTAAATTAAGAAAATATCTAATAAAAAATTGGAAAAAAAAAAGAATGCTCTTCTTTTTGAGCAGAGTGTCGCTGCAGTCTTCCTACCTACCTCAGCACTCATGATTCAGAGCTCGAGTTAAGACCCCAACAGGAGTTGCAAAGAATCCCTGAAGGCATTGGCACTAAAATTAAGCACCTCCAGAAGTCAGCTGTCAGTTTGCTCGTTACTTTCTCTTACTTCCAGCTGCAGTAACTCAATGAGCGTTGATTTCCCATTTAGGCAAAGTAAGAAGGGAATTTAAAAGATAAGTCCAAACCCCGAGAGTAGATATTGAACAGTGGTGCAAAGCAATGCTACCCATCATTAGCTGTCTTTCTCACGCGAACAATAAACTCAAAAGATTTCTTCTGTTTTCTTAAACATATTTTAAAAATCCAAACTTGAAATGAAGTTAATTAACAATAAGACACACATATCAAACGTGTGTGGTTGGTGGATCTGACGAATGCCTCACCGCTGCAATGATTACATCCTCTGAGATATTTCCACCACAGACTTCCCTGTGGCTCATTGGGTTTACCCATCTACCTGCCCTCACCCCTACCTCTTGCAGCTTCTGCCATGTCTTCTATTTTTGCAATTGTGGATTTGAAACTCATCTACAATTTCCCTTAGGGAATTGGTTTGACAATATCCTGAGTGTACTTATTTGCTTTTTTATGACATATCCCCCGATGTAGCCCGAACTGGCTTTTAACTAAAGGTTCCCTAGTCTGTATATCCACTCCAAGTACACATTTATTTTATTTTTAAAACTACATTGTTTATTTATTTTGTGTGGATGTGTCTCTGTATATAAGTACATATGTTCCACAGCATGTATATGTAGGTCAGGAAATAATTTTTAGGAGTTAGTTTTCTTCTTCTACCATGTGTGTCCCCAAAATCAATCTCAGGCCATTAGGCTTGGCAGCAAGTACCTTTACCCACTAAGGCATCTTGACAGTGCCTGTGTATATTTGTATATAGCCTAGCATGATGTTTTTGCATATAAACTATTTGTTCAACTTCATACTCATACCTCATACAGAAAACCACAGAGTAGCATTCATTCAAACATTCTTAAATATAAGACACTATTTCTAAAGCTTGGGGCTCTAAAGAGAGAAAGATGGGGGTCTTTCCTGCCCAGGCAGTGAGGGATATTAGGCAGTGATGTCAGGCAGGGGATGCTAGGGAAGTAGTGTGGCGATTTGAAAGAAGGGTGATTTGGGTCTATCTGGAGAAACAAAGACTTTTAAGCAAAGGAACCATTTCATGTTTCTTCATTTCATGTTTCTTCCAGAATAAGGAGGCAGTGTTTGTACAGTGCCCACAGCAAGGCAGACAGTGAGAGACTTTTAGGGGAAGGTAAGAGATCTGCCAGTGCTAAGACAGACATTGTGCCCTGGGTTTTCAAGCAGTCTACTAACCTGTCTTTAGCTTCTGTATGATAATTAGGCATCTATTAGCGAATGATCCCGATGGCATTGCTCTCTGTATGTGGAATTAAGAGTCCATCAAGGGGATTATTATACAGTCAATAAACAGATATTTTCATAATAAGCCTTTTTAGAAAATATAAACAGCAATAAAGGAAAAGACGGAGTCATGAGTATTTTGAGTCTTTAAAGATTAAGTCTCGAGCATGATGCTTCCTCCCGTCTCTCAGGAGCTGAAGGGAAGTGACTGCAAGGCTCTCCTGGGGGTCATTCTCAGATTTCCAAAGACAACTGACTCCAACCAGAGCCAGCTGTGATCTGGAAAACTCCATTGCCTCTACGCACGGGCTGTAGTTACAGCGGGAACAAGGAGAAGCACTAGAATCCATTGTGTTCCCTTGGCTGTGTGTTTAATTTGAGCACTTTGAACGGACTCATCATTGTACATGAATGAAGCTTGCCCGTCTGGAAGATGATGCAGAGTTAGCATTTGTTGGTCAGAGGATACCAGTGTGGATATGCATGCCTGATGGTCCCTCCTTCTCAGAGCTTAGCAGTAAATAATACTCAAAGTACTGGGAGGCAAAAAATAAATGTGAACCTACAGTCACTCTGTGTGGGGGTGTGGGAGGTAAGGGGGTGGGCATGTGTATCCCTGTGTTTATATGCATGTATGTGTACTGTGTATATGTGTATCTGTGTCTATATGTGTGTATGTGTATTTGTGTGTATGTATCTCTCCTCTCTCTCTCTCTCTCTCTCTCTCTCTCTTCCTCTCTCTTTCTCTCTCTTTGTGTGTGTTCTCCTTTTCACCATATGGGTCCCAGGATTCAGGTCATCAGGCTTGGTGGCAAGCACTGTTGCTCATGGAGTCATCTCACTCATTTCCTCAATATTGTAAACTGAGTCTATGTGAGGGATATATGAGTCTCATGGTCTACAGCTATCTTCATTGTAGAGAAAGGCCACATCAAATCCAATTCATTCTCTTGAAATTAAGACACGGTCCTAAGCCTTGAGCTGGTTTTGTTACAGACTTACTACAAGTCAAGCATCTGAACCGCTGGCACGCATTTACCCATTTCTACCCACCCAGCAATACGTTTGGTCAGGCACGAGTTTACCCATTTCTACCCACCCAGCAATGCGTTTGGTCAGGCACGAGTTTACCCATTTCTACCCACCCAGCAATGCCTTTGGTCAGGGCCAGTTTTGTTTGTGAGTATTTTGCATTTTTACAATCAGAAGGTTTGAACTGTGATTCACAGTGTGTGGATATTTCTGATTTGGTTTTTAAAAGATTGGTACATACATGCCACTTATCTCAAAGTATTTAAACAACAAAATGTATATTTAAAAAACAAACTTTGCTATAAAGAGCTGCAGATTCATTTTATACTATAGAATACTTATTTCTGCTGGGTTAGCAGGTTTAAAATGACTGACAGACCTTATTTGGTGAAAATTGACATTTTGCCTGACTTTCAGCCAGGCAAAATCATTTCCCCAATAGCATACATATTCTAGTTAGATAATTCCATATGTCCTACCAATAATTTATAGTAGGCTTCATTTCAGATTTCATTTCCTTTGCCAAAACAAAACAAAAAAAACAAACAAAAATAACAAAAAAAGGCCCAACAGTACATTTATCTTTGTTAATTAGTCAAAATGTACTTAGGATTATATGAAAGGGCCTCATTTAGCAGATAGATGTTTTATAAATGAAAAATAATTAAAAGAAATTTGGAGATGGCTCAGTGGGTTAAGTGCTTGCTGGCAAGCAGGAAGACCTGTGTTGCCATGGTGCCCTCATACAAATCCAGGTGCAAAAACTTTCTGGGTCTCAGCTCAGAAAGGCAGAGACAAGCAGATACTGGACATACTATGCAGCCGGTCTGGGAGTCGTGAGCTCCAGGATCAGGAGAGACTTGGTCTCAAAACACTGAGATATGGTTGAGAAGAACTGAAGACCTCTGGTTTCTGTGCACTGGCACCCTAACCCCACCCCACCCCCTGCCATTCCCACATGAATACAACACACATACACATAGAAAGGGGATAGGTAGACCAGACAAGAGAAAGAGAGTCTTTTAGGTTAATTCATAGCATCAGTGGGATTTTAGGAGCTCTTCTATGTGTCTTACGCAAGGCCAGACATAAGAATGTGTTTTCAGTCACCACTAGCAATTTGGTGACAGTATATCTGGTTTCTCAGTATACTACTGTGACATTCCTATCGACAGAGATCCCAAGGTAACTGTATCAGTCAGCTGCTGTTTCATGGGCACCTAGAACATTATGGTACATCTGTATGCACCACCCAAGACACTTTATAGCAGAACATGAGGGTACTCCGCTAAGCATGACCTATGTCACCCTGCTGAGTCCAAACCAGCCACTTCTCACTCAGTTCATATGCTCACACATTGAGCCAAGACAACTATCGCTCTCCTTATGTGGGCTTTGTTAGTATTTTGTCAGAGACAATGAGAGCATGCTTCCCTTTGCTTTTGATTCAAAGGCTTCTACAAAAATCCATCAGCTTTTGCCAACACAATTGGTCTCCTTACAGTAATGCATACTCTGACAGCCTTCCCAGAGATGTAGCCATAATAGGAGGTAAAACAACAAATGCAGATTTAAATGAAAACGGATTTCTCATAAACCATTAGCTGACGTGGGTCACAGAATCAGATTAAATTGCTTTATTGAGAATGCTAGTGTATTTCAGAAAATAATTCCCTAATGCTCTCAAGTTATTGAGTAACTTAAAATAAAACAAGGTCAAATTGAACCTACATGTGAAGGAGGAGAGGGAAAAGGCATGCGAGCAATGAGAGTGCGCCATGGTCGCACACCCCCAGCGCCAGGCTCCAAGGGCAGTTCCCACTTCCTCCAGGAGCTCCTGTCCTTGAAAGGACCGTCTGCATCAGCCAGCACATCTGCTTTTCCACTCGGAGGATATCAGTGAGATCACGCAGGGCCTTGCTCACACAGACACGGTTCCCTCCGCAGCTGCTTGTGCAGCTTATACCGCCTAGCCTGGCTGCAGACTCTGAGCCTGGTCTTCGTCAGCTGCTGAGAAAACAGGCCACCAGGGCCGTGCATTTTAAAAAACATCATCTACACCTGAACCTAAAATGTAACAAGCACATAAAGAGACAAAAAACAACTTGAGGAAGGTTTTTTTTTCTGTCTATAGATCGGGAATGAATCCAAGTAGCCTTTCTAAATTATGGCTGCTCTCAAAGTCTAAGGGCTGTCTATGTGGGAACAATCCTAGAATATAGTATCAAACACCCTGGGAATGCCAACTCCCTTATTTCTGAGTGAGGTTGGCAGAACCATGGACCAGCAAACTGTCACTCGTTGAATCAAACTCGTTATTAACTATTTTCACGTTGTTGGAATCTAAGGGAGAAAGGGTTTATTGGGACTCGTGGTCTGTTACAGTGAGTGAGGCCTGGAGGCAGGAGGAGTGGTCACCGGTTACACAGAGGGAGCAATCAGGAATGAGAGAAGAATCAATGCTTGTACCAACTTAGCTTTTTCCTCTTCATTAAGCCAGGACCTCAGCCCTTAGACTGTTAGCACCATGTTCAGGAGGTGTAATCTCAATCAACTCAATCTAGAAACCTTCACAAACAATCACTTTGTGTGCATTTGGATGTTAGCGCAGGGGTACGGACACGCGAGTTCTGGCGGCGCACGTGGAGGCCAGCTGTAAATGTCAGGTACTGGTTCTCAGGAGCTGCCTACCATGCTGTTTTCACCTCATGGAGGGTGATATACATGTGTGGGTGTGTGTGCATACATGGGCATGTGCACACGTACATGCCTAAGATTCATATTAAGAATCATTCTCAATTGTTCTTCCACCTTATTCAAGGACGTGGGGTTTTGTAATGAAACCCAGAGCTCCCCGTTGTGGTTAGTCTCAACAGCCAGTGTGCTTGGGATCCTGTGGCTATGTCTCCCAGGGCTGAAATTTCAGGTGGCTCCTCCTATGGCAATCAGTTGGTTTCTGTCATACCCAGTCTAGCCCTCATAGCTGCCCTGCAAGCGCCTGAATCACTAAGCTGTCTCCCCAGTCCCCACCTTGTGTTGTGGGACAGGGTCTATCACTAGTACCTAAGGCTCACTAAGTGAGCTAGGCTAGATGGCCAGTGAACTGCAGTAACCGGCCAGGCTCTGCCTCTCCAGCACTGGAATTACAAGCATACACACCAGCTTCTTGTTTTGGGTTCTGGGGATCTAAATCATGTCCTCATGCTTTTGTGGATAGCTATCTATCCACAAAATATTTTGTGGGTTGAGCTATCTCTCAGCCCGGGCAGGCATTTCTCTATAAGAACTGTGGGTTGGAGGTTCTTGCTGAGTTAGTGGTGACTTTTTCAGGTGTGGCAGTGCTCTGCCTATATGTAGGAGAATGTCCTTACTCTTGGGATGTCCTGTCTATATTAAGCAGAATATCCTCACTCTCGGGATGCAGGCTGGACACATACGGCAATCCTGATGTCCATGAATGTGGCAGAAAATACCACTGATGATTTTGTACCACACTTTCTACTTTTCTTCAGATTTGGAGTTTTGTTTTGTTTTCTTTTTTCAAAATAAAAAGTTAATTTTTCTACATACTTGCCCACATTCCTACATACCAAAATTCTTGACGAAGATCTCTGTACCACCTGTGAGTTATTCCCTACTTCCAAAAACCTAGAAGGCAGGAAGCCTTGGTGTGGGGTTAAAAACCCTCTTTACTTCTAGAAAACTGCAGTAGCCCTTTACATAGGTATGTGAAGATCTACAGACACATAGGCCCCTGGTTCACTTTACATTCTTCAGAGTCCAGCAGGCTTGTCAGGGAGGCACACAGATCCCTGAAGAACCAAATCCCACGTCTATGTCTGTCTGAGGCTCCTGTACCTCCCCAATCCCTGTCTGATCACCTCTGTGCTGTCCTTAAAAGAAACGCATAGTTCTTGACTTAGAAGCTACACGGTTAAGGATACTCCTTCTCTCATTCTTCAGCCCTTCATCTGCCCAGCCTTTGATCCCAGCACTTGGGAGGCAGAGGCAGGTGGATTTCTTAGTTTGAGGCCAGCCTGGTCTACAGAGTGAGTTCCAGGACAGCCAGGGCTATACAGAGAAACCCTGTCTTAAAAAACAAAAAAGCAAGCAAACAAACAAAAGACTTACCCATTCACATCTCCCCACCCCCACACTGATTCCTCCAGAGCAGGAAATACATGGTCTCCATCTCTGTAAACTATAGCATCTAAGTGCTTGGTAGCTATTCAGATCTCAGATGATCCAAATTCATAGGAAACACAAGTGAAGGTGTAATTCAACCTCAGGCTCATCTCATGGCTTTTAGGACCACAGCAGCAACCACAAATGACTCTAAAGATCAGCTGCAAAACCACAGACAGAGCAGTGACACTTGAATCTACCTTCTCATCTTAGACTGAATCAGTCCAGTTCTCAGGAGCATTTACGAACCAACCTCAAAACCCCAACAGTAAATGAAGCAGACCACAGTATGGTTTAAACCACATTTCTACAGCGCACTCCAAGATAATTCTAATGGCCTGATACCACAGAGCATCCCTAGATAGCCCCAGACTGTCCCCGGATAGCACTTATATTTGTGAGTTGGATTAAACAGACGTTCTATTTCCAGAGATAGCACTGGGATATGGCAAAGAAAGCCTCATTGATTAACATGTCCACTGCGAGGGCCACTCAGGTCTAGCACCCACCTCTCCATCAGACCTGCCAAGGCCTTACCCAACCTCCTCTTAGACCTCAGTTCTCTAACTTCTATTTGCTGCCTTGTCCTGCAGATTGACATTTCTTCATCCTAAGTTGACTGCTCTGCCATCTGTTCCCTCATCCGCATCTCTACTGGAATCTACCTTCCCAGCTGAAGACATTAGAAGCATGAATTCTCTCCATACTCCTACCACTTCTGCAATCCCAGATGATATCTGACATCATCTCCTCCTTCCATAAGCCTAACAGTTTCTCACTGGCCCCCACTTCATTGAAAAAATAAATACTCCCCTTCCCCCTTTCTGGGACCATTAGTTTAGTGGGACACTAAAAACTGAGGTCTAAACAGTTCTGCATATATATGCCAAGTACTTCTACATAACTACAGTGCAACCATTAGAATCAAGAAATGGACTTTGATATTCACCTGCCTGCATTCTGACCTTCTGAGACAGGGTGATGACAGTCTAAGGTCACCTATAGTATTCTTTGGTCCTCAACCTGGAGCACTTCCTTGGTCTTCTCTTGTCTTTTATACTCTTGCATGAAAACTTAGCATATGCTATCTCACAGAATATTGCTTAATTTAGTTATGCTCAGGAGAGAACTCTGATTCTGTTGTTATGCTGGAGATGTTACAGAAGTGTCTCCATGTCCCTATCAGGTGAAACTGAGTGACTGTGTTATATTTACTCTGGTCACCCACGACTCTCTGATCTTTTCCTCATCACGTTGTATTGCATCAGTATGTTTTGGAGTAATGGCCTGGGCTGTGTAAAGTTCTTCATACTCAACACACTTTCTTTCACTGGCTTTACACTCTCGACAGCTTCTCGACTAAATGGATGATGATAATGGTGGTTAAAACAGATGTTTTGTTTTGTTTTGTTTTGTTTTGTTTTGTTTTAATCCTACTGTTTGCTTTACATTGACCACTGGCATTCTCCTTTACTCTGTCTTTCTAGTCATAGATTACAAAGGTTCTCACATTACTCAATGAGTTCTAATCTCTACCTCTTGGATGTTTTGATTCTGCAACAGTAGAAAGATTGGCTGGTGGAAAAACTTCTATCCCCTTTGACACACGCTAGCCATCCTTTGAACATTTCCTGACTTGGTGATACCAAAAGATATTTCAGGCTTATCTTGTACTTCCTCTGGCACTGGCCCAGATTCAGCCATTTCTCTAAGATGACAAATGTCATTTAGAAACCAAGACTTGAATAATAGGTCCCCATGGTTGGGTATCTGTTCCCAGATCTGTTAGTGGACACAAGGCACTACATTTAGTGGCAATACATGAACCCACAAGCCTCGTAAAAGATCAGGTAGGTACTCAGTTCTGGATGCTGGTTTCTTCCCAAATGTGTCAGCATAAGCCTCATTCCAGACAGTGATGCTCTTTGGAGATGGAACATGGGGCTGAGCCCTTATGAACGGAGGTGTCTTTAAAGAGGGAGGAATTACAGAGACAGTTCAGTTGGTGAGCCATGAGAACAAAAAGACACAAGTTCAATCTTTAGCACCCCCATAAAAATCAGGGTGTACCTCAAACCCAGAAATAGTGGCACAAACTGGAGTTGATACTTTTTGGGTTGTTTGTTTGTTTGTTTGTTTGTTTTTGAAAGACAACACAAAATGGGGGAGGGTAGACAGGAAGGAGAATCTGAGAGCCATTAAGAGGACAAGCAGAAGTGGATATGATCAAAATACACTGTATGAAATTGTCAAATAGGGGACAGGATTCTTCTGGTTTCTGTCTGCGCCTGGCACTGATCCTGTGCCACAATGCTCCTTACCCAAATACTGCCTGGAGACAGCAGGTCTCCCAGGAGTGCTGGCAAGCCTATGAGCACAGCTAAGACCACCACTTATGCTTAGAGGAACCTGTCTGGAGCCATCAGGTCACAGGAACCAAGGAACAGACTTAGACAAGATCCTTCCGGTTTCTGTCTGCATCCTGGAGCTGACCCTGTACCACAGCTGTCCATACACAAATTCCTCCCAGAGAGAACTGGTCTCCCAGGAGTTCTGACACACAGAATTGCAGGACAAACAAGTCATGGTCAGAAAAAGCAAGACTAGCGAACACCAGAGATAAACAGATGGCGAGCGACAAGGGCAAGAACATAAGCAATAGAAACCAAGGCTACTTGGCATCATCAGAATCCAGTTCTCCCACCACAGTGAGCCCTGCATACCCCAGCACACCAGAAAAGCAAGACTCTGATTTAAAATCACATCATATGATGATGATGATAGAGGACTTTAAGAAGGACATAAATACAGGCGATCACAGGTAAACATCTTGAAGACCTTAAAGAGGAAACACAAATTTTCCTTAAGGATGGCAGGAAAACACAATCAAACAGGTTAAGGAATTGAACAAAACCATCCAAGATCTAAAAATGGAAATAGAAACAATAAAGAAATCACAAAGGTAGACAACCCTGGAGATAGAAAACCTAGGAAAGAGACCAGGAGTCATAGATGCAAGCATTACCAACAGAATAAAAAAGATAGAAGAGAGAATCTTGGGGGCAGAAGATACTATAGAAAACATTGACACTTCAGTAAAAGAAAATGCAAAATGTAAAAAATTCCTAATTCAAAATATTCAGGTAATCCAGGACACAATGGGAAGACCAAACATAAGGATATAGGTATAGGAAAGAGTGAATATTAAAGGGCCAGTAAATATCTTCAACAAAATTAGAGAAGAAAACTTCCCTAATCTAAAGAAAGAGATGCCCATAAACATACAAGAGTCCTACAGAACTCCAAATATATTGGACCAAAAAAGGAATTCCTCCTGTCACATAATAGTCAAAACACCAAATGCACAAAACAAAGAATATTAAAAGCAGTAAGAAAAAAAAAGGTCAAGTAACATAAAGGCAGACCTATCAGAATTAAACCAGACTTCTCACCAGAGGCTATAAAAGCTAGAAGATCCTGGACAGATGTTATACAGACACTAAGAGAACATAAATGGCATCCCAGGCTTCTATACCCAGCAAAATTCTCAATTTCCATGGACAGAGAAAATAAGATACTCCATGACAAAGCCAAGTTTACACAATATTTTTCTACAAATCCAGGCCTACAAAGGATAATAGATGGAAAACTCC
>LR749950.1:1122186-1242378 GCA_902729485.2 Mus minutoides
AAAGCAAAAACCAAACAAAACAAAACAATAAAAAAGCAAAGAAAGTAACATTCTTTCAAAACACCCTAAAGAATATAGCCACACAAACATAAAAATAACATCAAAAATAATAGGAAGCAACAACCATGATTCCTTAATATCTCTTAGCATCAATGGACTCAATTCCCCAATAAAAGAACATAAAACAACACACTGGATACATAAACAGGACCCAACATTTTGCTGCATACAGGAGACATACCTCAGTGTCAAAGAAACACTATGTCAGAGTAAAGTGCTTGAAAACAATTTTGCAAGCCAATGGTCCCAAAAAACAAGCTGGAGTAGCTATTCTAATATTGAATAAAAGCAACTTTCAACCAAAAGTTATAAGCAGGGATAAGGAAGGATACTTTATACTCATCAAAGGAAAAAATCTACCAAGAAAAACTCTCAATTCTGAAGATCTATGCTCCAAATGCAAGAACACCCACATTCATAAAAGAAACTCTACTAAAGCTCAAAGCACACATTGCACCTCACACAATAATAATGGTGGACTTGAATACCCCATTCTCATCAATGGACAGATCATGGAGACAAAAAACTAAATATAGACACAATTAAATTAACACAAGTTGTGGACCAAATGGATTTAACAGCTATCCATAAAACATTTCATCTTTAAACTTCTTCTCAGCACTTAATGGTACCTTCTCCAATACTGACCATATAATCAGTCACAAAACAGGCTTCAGCAGATAGAAAAAGATTGAAATAATCCCATGCATCCTATCGGATCACCATGGACTAAGGCTGGTCTTCAATAACAGCAAAAACAACAGAAAGCCCACATATACATGAAAGCAGAACAACACCCTTCTCAATGACTTGGTCAAGGAAGAAATAAAGAAACTAAAGACTTTATAATTGAAAAAAAGTGATGGTACAACATACCCAAACTTATGGAACACAATGAAAGCAGTGCTAAGAGGAAAACTCAGCTCAGAGTGCCTCCAAAAAGAAACTGGAGAGAGCATACACTACCAGCTTAAAAGCACACCTGAAAGCTCTAGAACAAAAAGAAGCAAATACACCCAAGAGGAGTAGATGGCAGGAAATAATCAAACTCAGGGCTGAAATCAACCAAATATAAACAAAAAGAATCAACAAAAACGAGGAGCTGGTTCTTTGAGAAAATCAACAAGATAGATAAATCCTTAGCCAGAATAGCCGGAAGGCACAAAGACAGTATCCAAATTACCAAAATCAGAAATGAAAAGGGAGATATAACAACAGAAACTGAGGAAATTAAAAAACAAAACAAAACAAAACAAAACAAAAAAACCCATCAGATTCTACTACAAAAACCTATATTCAACAAAACTAGAAAATCTGGATGAAATGGACAATTTTCTAGACAGATACCAAATACCAAAGTTAAATCAGAATCAGATAAAGCATTTAAACAGTCCCATAACCCCTAAGGAAGTAGAAGCAGTCAATAAAAGTCTTCCAACAACAACAACAACAACAACAACTACAAAAAGCCCAGGACCAGATAGTTTTAGTGCAGAATTCTATTAGACCTTCAAAAAAGACCTATTACCAATACTCTTAAAACTATTCCACATAATGGACATAGAAGGAACACGACCCAATTGATTCTATGAAGCCAGAGTTATGCTGAGTATTCTCCCTTGGAGATGGAATGGTTTCTATCTAATCAGGAACTTTTCACAATTTTTTTTTTCATAGAGGACTTCATAAGAGATTTTTTTTCTACCTCTATCATGTTTAATGTTCCAAACAAATTTTAAAAACTGGTTGAGTGCATATTACTTTTAGCTTCAGAAGATACCATGTATTTTTAAGAGGCATTTAATTATTATAAATTATTTTGATGACTTAAAAATGTCAATACTGAGTTGTATATTTTTAAATAATGTTATTAGTTTAATAAAAATATATATACTAAAAAAGAAAAAATTGTCAAATAAGTAAAAATATATTTTAAGGCAGGGTGTGGACATGTGCATTCCTAATACTTGCTCTGAGTTAGCAGAGGGAGGTGGGGCTTCCCAGCTAAGAGAAGACAGTATCCAAATTACCAAAATCAGAAATGAAAAGGGAGATATAACAACAGAAACTGAGGAAATTAAAAAACAAAACAAAACAAAACAAAACAAAAAAACCCATCAGATTCTACTACAAAAACCTATATTCAACAAAACTAGAAAATCTGGATGAAATGGACAATTTTCTAGACAGATACCAAATACCAAAGTTAAATCAGATAACCAAGTGGATAGCTCCTCAGGAGCAACATCTGAGCTTAACTTCTGGCCTCCACATGCACAAACGCATGCATCTGCTTACACACACACACACACACACACACACACACACACATACACACACAGTGCATGGTATTTATAAATCACCCAGTGTATGGTATTTTGTTATGGCAACCCCAAGACACCATCTAAAGACCTACTTTCCCTGAAGCAAGCAAGCCGCATCATTAGTAAGGCTATAATCTTGCTGCCTTTCTTCACAATGCCAAGTAGCTGTAGCTAACAAGCAGGGATGGGAAAATAGTGTCAAGTCCTCGGAGACCCTCATCCTCTTACACATGTTCATGCCCTGGTGGGCAAACTCCTAGTTCTATCTGATTGGGACATCTTGTCTACAGCCATACCACCCTGAACATTCCTGACCTTCTTCAACTGCGCTATTTTTATTGCATTGTGCTTAATTTCTGATTTGTGGTTTCATAGGCAGCCTTCAGGAATGTCTGGCTTCCCAAGGGCAAGTCCCACCCCTCAAAGCATTCTAATTCAGTCTCTAGAACCCAGCAGGAGCCAACTGTGTCCACAGGAGGATCTTCCCATTGAATAGTAGCAACCAAAAAAGTTTCCATTGTTAATAGTATCTGACTGTCAAGTAGTTGTACCTGTAGCAAAGGAGCAAGCTTATCTGGGAGTCTCCAGGACCTTCCATTCAAAGCTCTACCCTCCTACACTGATACTGTGATTCTCTCCTTCCTCTGCACCTAACAGCACCATGGGCTTCCAGCCTTTATGCTGCTGCCCAGCTTTTGTCTCCAGAAGCATCTGTTAGTCTGGGTATCACAGAAGTGCATATCTACTGTGTGAGCTGGTGTGGGGAGATTAAGACCCCACTGGATAAGCAGAACAGTGTATGCAAAGTACAGTCAGAAGTCAGGCTGCAACTATTCAGATCTTCTGTCTTTTAGAGATTCCGACTTGGTTTCCGGTATGATAGGTGTTTGATAATACTGTCTATGATTTCTATTGACTATGCATCAAAAGTTCCCACAAAGGCCTAACATTCAGGACATTACAGTTTTCATTTCTCAAAGGAGAGAAAGGCATGCAATTAACATCCCTAGCATGCCACATGATATGACATTAGCTAGGCCCAAGGAACCAATATCCATGAAGCAATCTCTTGTCCATTAATAATAGGTACAAAATGACACAGTCCAGAAATCTATGCTGCATTTAAGGATAATACGTAAACATCCATACCAAGTCTGACTGCCTCTGAGGATGAGTGAGGTCCTCAGGAGAGAGCTTTTGGATGACTCAAGGATCCTTCTAACCTAGTGATTCTTAAGTTTGGGGGGTCATAAGCATGTTGAGAAAGTGATGAAGGTGACAGGGTCCTCTTCCTCCAAGGAGGCTGAAGCAAGAACAAACCACACATTTGTGCACAGAGCTAGGCACCCATCTCCTGGAGGCTGCTCACTGAGCCTCTCTGAGCCATGAGTGAAAAATGGCCCCCAACAGTGTTTCCTCTGCTTTCGGGGCCCAATGATTCCTCTGTGCTGATCTGTGAACAGCAATGTCAGGAACACAGGAACTAATTTCTCATACAAAGACAGATATGAATACTTTAAGCTCTGTGGGTCTGTCTCTAGCAATTACTCAACTCTGCCATGGTAGCAGAAAGCAGCCATAGACAATATGTAAGCAAATGGTCACAACTATATTCCCATAAAACTTTATTTACAAAAACAAAGGTAGAGTCTGGAGGGGTGACTCAGTGACTATTGTATCTGCCACACAAACATGAAGACCTGAATTCCATGCTCAGAACACAGGTGAAAGAGAACCTGGTATGTATTTGTAAACCCACCACTGGAGAGACAGAGACATGTGGATTCCTGCGGTGGTCTCAGCAACTGACTAAACTCAATCTATAAGCACCAAATGAGAGAGATCCTCTCTAAAAAACAAGGTAGATGATACCTAAAGTATGACAGTAGAGGTCATACACACACACACACACACACACACACACACACACACGAGAGAGAGAGAGAGAGAGAGAGAGAGAGAGAGAGAGAGAGACAGAGTCAGAGTCAGAGACAGAGACAGAGAGAGAGACAGAGAGGGGGGAGGTAGAGGGAGGGGGAGGGAGATGGAGACAGAGAGACAGAGAGACAGAGAGACAGAGAGACAAAGAGACAGAGATAGAAACAGAGACAGAGACAGAGACAGAGACAGAGACAGAGACAGCCCTCCCAAGCCAGCACAGGGGGAATAGGACTAAAGGCTTGGGCTCTTGCCCAGCATGTGTGAGGTTTTAGTTTAATTCTTAGCACTGGAAAATAAAAGAAGCCTAATACAAGGAACAGAGTAGAAAACCCCCCACAAGATCCCAACCTCAGTCCAGTCTGTGTTTAGTTCTGCCAGAAGTGTATCACATTCATTTGTTATTCTCCGAATCAGTAATAACAGTTAGGACAGGCTTTCCTCCTAAACAATTTGCTGTGAACAGCCCATTGTTCCCTTTCTGAGCCAACACAATGAGGGGTGAATAATTCCACTTTATCAACATTTCCTGAAAGACCCTTTGCACCTCCTTTTCTAACTCACGGTGCTGTTCTATTAATTGACAGCTGACCCCAAACCAGATGACAAAATGAAGCACAGTCTACATTCTTCATGCTCCCAGGGGCCCTTCTTTCTGGCAGAGGCTGCTGTCATTGTTTGAACAGTCCTGGCAGCTGTAACAGGAGCCCATTGCCACAGGGGTTGTGTTTCCCTGGAGTCTAGAACCCACAGGAGGTGCTATCTGGTTTTTCCCTTCCTGTGTGGCAAAAGGCCAGATGTTCAACCATGAAGTGCCCCTCGCCTGTCTCTCTTTCTACTCACACCATAGCCTGGACTCTGCATAACAGGAGTGGGTTCAACATGGTTCCTTCCAGAGGCCCACATCTGGAGCACAGGCCTAGTCAAGTACTAGCCAATCAGCTCTGAAAGAATTGCAGAAAGCTGGGCTGCTGAGAACTCACATGCAGTCTGTATCAAAGTCAGCTCTTACACACAAACATGAACATGTGCTGGAACACATGCATGTATGTGTACAAGTTGGCAAGCATGTATGAACACACACGCACAAGCTAATATACACACAGGCATTATCCACACATGCAAAAAAGAGGTAACTTTAACTCAGCCCTGTGGTTTACCGCAGAACCAGCTGCTTTGGAAAATCATGCCACAGCTTATCAAAAAAAATTAATATAGAATTATCACGTTATTTAGCACTTCCACTGTGGGTACATAGCCAGAAAAACCAAAAGCAAGACCTTGAAGATACAAATACATATTATAGCATATTATTTCTAACAGACAAAAATAAGAAAAATCAAAGCATTGCAGACAGATGAACAGATAAGTAAAATGTGGGAATGTCCACACAAGGAATGCTACTCAGCCCTAAAAAGGAAGGCAATTCTGACTCCTGCTACAATATAGATGTATCTTGAGGTCAATACCCAGAGTAAGCCAGTCACAGAAGTACAAGAATCATGTGTATTTGATCTGAAGGAAAGTAATCTATATAGTCAAAGGGACGTGGCTTGGTGGCACAATGCCCTCTTGCTAGTGTCAAGAACTGAAAGGTGGCTTAAGGAGGAGGGCTTTAGTATTTAAAAGGTAGAGAGTTTAAATTCTACAAAATGAAAATCAAAAGTTCTTAAAATTGTGTCAGTGGATATGTTAGCATCAATAAACCCATACCTGTAAAATGATTAAATCTGGGGCTGGATAGGTAACTCAGTTGGTAAAGTATTTGTCGCATAAACATGAAGACCTGAGTCCAGAGCTTACATAGAAATCTAGGTGCTGCAGTACATGTATAGTCATAGCATTGGGTAGGCAGGCAGGCACAGGCAGATTCCCTAGATCATGCTCTAGCTAGTTTTCCTAGTTGGTGGGCTTCAGGCTCAGTTATAGAATGTCTCAAAAACGATTATTAGGTGAGAAGTGATAGAAAGTCACACTCAATGTTGACTTCCAGCCTCTGTACACACAAATTTGAACACATGTTGGCACACATGCATACCATGGCAACATTCACACAGGCATATGTCACACATGCAGAAAATAGGTGAGCATAAAGCAAAAACACTGATGAAAGGATTTTGTAAATATTCCAGTGCAAAAAAGAAAAGGATAATACATTTAAAGCACAAAGCTCAAGACATTGCAAGACAGTGGCAGCCACTCTCCGACACAAAGGGGAGTCCTTCATTATGCCAGGCTAGGGAAGAAACCCATACCTAGCCTGTTGCTAATTATTGTTAGCGTTGTACTGAGGTTGTAAAATACTCACAGGACCATTTTTCAACTAAGGGGTAAAATTCCAGACAGGTCAGAGAATCATTCACTTCATGTCACCTACGAAAGAACCTAACAGCAGCATGCATGCCCAGTTCATGTGGTCTAAGTCCTCTGTCTCCAGTGAGGGCAATAAAACTTCATTTCTCAAGGGAGTTTGTAAAGTGCACTTAACCTAGTTTTGAAAGGCCCTGATGACCTTCAGATATTCACATAGCCTTACAAAAATCAGTGCCTACTTACCTACTCATTCTGGTGTTTAGCAATTTATATAGAGAAAGTGACACAAGGTCCAGACACCTGGAGGCCTTTCCAGCAGCAAGGAGACTGGTCTATAGTGACTTTCATGCTCATATGTAGAGATGATGGCCTGGAGAGTGTTGTATGAATGGGGAAACACTATCAATCTCACTTGAAGTCATCTCTCAAAACAGCAGACCTGTCACTCAGCCAGGACTCCTGCCTGCCAGTCAACTGACTAGCATTCATACTGATTCAGCCACACACACACACACACACACACACACACACACACACAAAAAAAAAACAACAATAAAAACACTCAAACTCTCTTTCAATAAGATGCTGAAATTTTTTAGCTTATACTCAAAAAGCTTGTTTCCTCCATGGCAGGTTCTGAAGGTTCCTCTACCAGTGCATTGCAAGTGCCTTTATTAAGACACAGCTGGGTTTATGATAAATCAATCTGCTGTCAGAATAAGAGTATAATAGCTTTCTATGCTCTACCACTCCAGCAAACCCATTCTTCTGTGGACTCCTAGAATGGCAGGCAGTACTGTCACTTGAAGAATCTGACCATGAGCCCATTTCAAATGAACAGGCAATTCAACTTTTTCAACTAGTTGCAGCACCTAGATTTCTATGTAAGCTCTGGACTCAGGTCTTCATGTTTATGAGACAAATACTTTACCAACTGAGTTACCTATCCAGCCCCAGATTTAATCATTTTACAGGTATGGGTTTATTGATGTTAACATATCCACTGACACAATTTTCAGAACTTTTGATTTTCATTTAGTCAGTGTACATTGCTATACTCTCAATGTGCATCCTAAAATGCACATGTTGTACCTGATCCCTAATACGAAGGAGGGGATGAGGTCAAGAGAGTGGTTAGGATAACCCGAGGGAGCCTGTTCATCCACGCTCATGGCACAAGGACGCATCTAGAAATCAAATCACGCACTGCGAAGCAGGCTGTGGG
Source organism: Mus minutoides (assembly GCA_902729485.2). Classification (NCBI taxonomy): domain Eukaryota; kingdom Metazoa; phylum Chordata; class Mammalia; order Rodentia; family Muridae; genus Mus; species Mus minutoides. Next base: position 1,130,047 of record LR749950.1, read on the forward strand.
CTCTCAGCAGCCACAAATCTCCCGTGATCAAGAGCTCTTTCCTTCCAAAATTGTGGGGAATACATCTGAGTTGTATCTAAGCCAACCTGTGGAATTCTGTTACAATAGCCTAATTCTCACCACTAAAAGGTTCTTTCTTGTCCTTGTCTATTTTCTAAGTTGTAAAAGTTACCCCTTCTCACATGGACAGACTATCTGATATGTTATCACATAATGAAAATCAAAGGTATAGAAGCTAGTTATTACCAAATAGTGGGACACTTCCTCACAGTCACTTATATAGCCTCTAATTCAGACTCCTTGCTGCCTTGTGCTCATTCATGTGTACTTTGGACCGCTGCTCCTGCAGTGAGGATCTTGCTTCCCCTCCTTTTGAGCAGAGAAAGATAGCCACTAGATTTCCAGAGGTAGCCTCATGACATCAGAGTGTCCTTACTTCCTTCCCCCAGGTAGTTCTTTACACAATGGTGGCTCTATCGAGGCTGTCGTCATTGCCTCCAATACTGGGCATGCACACTCGGTGTGCTAATGAAAGCAGCTCCAGGTGCAGGGATAATGATGCTAGCACCTCTTCTTTAAGGTAAGAAAGCTATGACATACAAGGCATTCTAGAACCTCTGAACTGCCCAAAAGGAGAAGATCACCTGACCAAGTCAAGGCCCTTGGAATTTCACAGGTTTGGACTTGAATCTTTTATACATGTAACAAGGAAGTACTGAGGTAGAGCACTCACCTACAGAACCAGAAGCTCTGGGTTCAATTCACCAGTACCACCTACACTGGGATGGTAAAAAACACACAGGGCTATAATGCAACCTCTACCACTCCAGAGGTAGAAACTGGAGGGACCAGCTTCAAGCATATCCTTCTCCTCACCCAGCTTAGGTTACATTAGACCCTGTTTCAGAACACCCAAAGAGAATTGAAGCCTCCTACCTACTTCAAATGATGTTCTGAGGTTGGAGGTCAGAGGACAGCACAGCATCTAGCTCAGCATACATGGACGCTCTCTCACACCTACTTGTGCAATTTCTTTCCTGGGAGCAACTGTGGTAAGGGTAGAAAGAAAAGGAGAAGCAAAGAGAAATGGATTGGGAATATAGCCTGTGTGGCATAATGTTTACTCAGCATGCACGATGTCCTGGGTGTGATCCCCACATAAGCTAGGGGAGGTGACCCATGCCTGTAAGCCTACCAACTTAGCAGGTAAAGGCAGGGGCATGAGAAGTCCAAGATCATCCTCAGCTGCCTGCCATTGGAGGCTATCTTAGACAATGTAAGACACTGTCCTTTAAAAAGACGGGGAGGGGGGGAACAAACTAGGTAACAAATCAAAACAGAAAGAAGCAAAGGACAACTATCAAGGGTTTCATGTGTAACTGCACTGACTGCATATGCCTGATCACCTAGTCCAGGTCCTGGTTCTCAGGGTGGAAGATGAGAATAGACTTCTCAAATTGTCCTCTGACCTATACAAAAGTTCTCTCTGTGTCTCTGTGTCTCTGTCTCTATCTCTCTCTGTCTCTCTCTCACATACACACACACACATACACACACACACACACACACACACACATTTATATGTTATATTAATATATTAATATATATATTAAAAAGATTTTAACATTAAAGGGAAAAATGGAATCAGGGACAAAACCCAGTAGTCTAGCACGTGCTCATGTTGCCACAGGCTATGGTGTGAGACTCTAGCACAACAATAAAAATACATACATGCACACATGCGTAAGAGCAAGACTGTACTTATAAAAGAGCAGTAAAGACTCAACACACAGACAAACAGACAAATTGCTGAACAAACCTTTTCTACTTGCCAGGTCTGCTCTTGTGGATGACTTTGTTGCATAATAGCAGAATACTTGGAACACCAGGTGGTGTGTGTGTGTGTGTGTGTGTGTGTGTGTGTGTGTGTGTGTGTGTGTGATGCTGAGCAGTATAGTTACACACAGAGCTGGAACAAGTGGTAGAAATCCCTATTGGCCCAGTGATAAACTTGGAATCTGTTAATTATACAGTAATGGCTTTGAATCAATGGGAAATACAAATGCTTATTTAGTCCTGAGGTGAATTCTCAAAATCATCACCATAACTGTAATATAAACATTTATCTTTCTTAGCACATGCTTCAGATAAAGCATCACAGCAAGAGTAACATGATTTTTAACTTGTAATTGCTGTTCAAAGAGGAGAGGTAGTCATGTATTTGAGATTACTGCCAAGGTCTTCCAAGGATGTTTCAAAGTTAACATGTCTGAAGCAGAATTCTTGGTTATCTGTCTCCCCAAAACCTGCTCCTCTCATAGAACCCCTCTTCAGATAGTGGCAGTCCTGTTCTTCCAGTGGCTCAAGCTGACACTGTCACGTTTCTATTTTTTTCTTTAACTTTTGTGGTACTGAGAATTAAGTCTAGGACTTCCTCCATGCTAAGAAGGTACTCCACAACTGAGCCCCGACAACCTTCATTCTGATCAGAGAAGTTTCCTTCTCTCATCGGCTCGCCCACAGGCTTGACCTTAAATACACTTGCCATCCTCCTTTTCTCTATGCCACTGACTAAGGCTCTCTTGTGAGTTATTACGCTAGCTGGGAATTTTGACAGCTGCCCAGCATGGATCTCTGTTCCCCTTCATGTATCTGTCACCACAGTACTGGTGTCACAACCCATGTCAGAGGTCCCCCATCCCTTCAGTGCTCACTCCTTTCATAAAAAATACATACCACAGTTCCTGTGATATACATCCGCCTCCCCATGCCTCCCTGCTTTCCTCCCACAGCTCCCCTTACTCCAGCCCTGCTAGTTGGCCTGCCAACTCCAGAGCAGCCTCCACCCTGCCAGGCCCCTGGTCCATGCCGACACATCTTCCCTTGTCATTTCCTTTAGTTCTATGTACCAAAGGCACTGTCTTATTGAGGATTCCCTTGATCTCTGTAGTGGTTTTAATGAGCCACCATCAGCTCATATATTTGAATGCTTTGTCCCCAGTTAGTAGAATTGTTTGGGGGAAAAATTAGGAGGTGTGGCTTTGTTGGAGGAGGTATGTTACTAGAGGTGGGCTTTTAATTTTCAAGGGCCCAAGTCAGACCTAGTCTGTCTCTGCCTAAGACTTGTGGATCAGATGTGAGATTTCAGCTATGTCTCTAGCACCATGCCTGATCACTGTATGTTCTCTGTGATAATGAACTACCCTCTGAAGCTGTAGTGAAGCTCCCAGTTAGATGCATTTTCTACACATTGGTCATAGATTCTCCTCACAGCAGTAGAACAGTAACTAACACAAGGCCATTTTAATAGAGAACACTGCCTATCATCCCTCGTCCATTTTTTGTTTGTTTGCTATTTAAAAAAGTAACTAGACACACATCTGCTAAGTCCTATGCCCCATCCTATTCAGGACTGCCAAGCTCCATCCCACCTCTGTTCATGATCAGATCCAAGTGTGCTTTGCTCCTGCTGTGACCCCACCTGAAGCTATTCTCTGTACTCAGTACATACTCAGAGTAAAAGTTACCTCTGGGCTCCTCTCCCATTAACTAAGTATTAGTGAGTCTTGTGAGGGGCAGGAAGAGCTGGCTCTCACAAGCTCTGTTCATCCACAATTTTTCTAACCATTAATAATTGCCCCAAATGTCTGAATTACTCCATATCCTAAGAGAAGAGCTCTTGGCTTATGTATCAAGCACAATGAAAGAGAAGAAACTGGGTGTGGACTGTAGCTCGGTGTCAGACCTCATGCTTAATATTATGAAGTCTTTGGTTCAATCGCCTACAGCAAAAGGGAAAAATCAGTCAGCATTCCTGGACTACCAATCTCCCTCTTCAACAACCTTAGAAAACAACTGAAAAAGAGCAATCAAAGTCCATGGATGACATGCACAGACATTGGCTGGAGATGACCAGGTATAGTTAACCAGATCCAGATTAGCCACACTGGAAGCCCCTTCCAACATCAGAGTTGAAGGAACAAGACAAGTGCTGCCAGCTGATCTAGTGGTAGGTAGTCAGGCTTCTCTTTCCAAAGAGCTACTGAATAGATGGGGAGTGGGTTGGGGCAGAGAAGGCATTAGAAGTAGGGAAAGCAGCTCTTCTAGTTTGGCAGTTCTCAGCCTTTACACTCCTGCAAGAGACCAAAACCAACCTGAACTCACTTCACAGGGCAGAGATGGACAGAGCACAGCAACAGCACTGGGTGCAGGCTGAAAGGCTGGCTTCAACCTCTACAGTATACATAAGGGAGGGTGGAGAGGGGTGGAGCACAGTGCCAGCAGCACCCATGCAAGGATAATGTTTCTTCCTGTGATGTCACAGCACCTGATCTGAAACAGGCAGGAGGCAGCCATGCTTCTACAAGTTTCTAAGCATTAATAATTGTTCCATGCATTATTCCTCCTATTTCAAATCTTTTCTAGATCACTTCATGCTAATTTCATGGTATTGCCTGCTAATATCATGCAAATGCTGGGTAAGCCAGTCGTGGAAGGATGGTTGGATTTATAGATGAGGAACTTGCAGATGCACCAACTATTGAAACTCTTTTGGGAGTTGGATGTTTTCTGGTTCCCTCCCTATTAAAACCAAGGTTGAGTTCTATACCACATAGCCTGTTTCCTGTATAGGAAATCTTCATTTTGCTTCCTTAAGGATTCCTTGGGGCCCATTATTATACTCCATAAGAAGTAAATTTTAGTCCACAATGGGCCCCCTTCCTTGTTCCAGTGTTGCCTGTTCCATGGACAACTCTCCACCCGACATTACCTGCTCTTGGGGGTTGGAGTAAGTTGGCACAGAGTCAATGACACAGACTCCAGGAGCAGGTGAGAATGCTGCAGCAAGCTCATCTGAGCACTGCTGCAAGCTCCTTTAATACCCTCCACCCATACCCCCATTGGTCCCAAGAAAGTATCTATTCTAAACAGCAGTTCCTGATTGGCTGGCATTATTTGCACCAGCAATCCTTGTTCTCTTAGGCAGTCCTCAATTAGGTCCTCCTGCAGGAGATGCTTTTGCAGCTGCATGGCCCTCAGCATTTACATAGAGGCAGCCCTGCTGTTCCTGGTACATATCTACCCTTTTGTTTTTAGATTTTGACAGCCTAGTGGGAGTCAGGGTGCCATTGCCTCAGCATTGTTGACCCCCAACTTGGAGGATTCCCAGTGTACTGGTCTGTGCCTGTCTTGGGTTGTTCTGTCTTGCAGGATCTTACCCATCATTGACTACCAGCCCTCAAAGAGACATGTCACACAAGGGGGAGATAAGGAACAGCCTACATGGTGGTCTCATGGATCTCTGCCATCAAGGCTTTAATCACTTCCTTGGGGGAGGGAGCACAATCAGGATTTTTAAGAGCTATCAGCACCTGGAGGGTTGCCTTGTGGAATGCTGCCTGGAAATATGCTGTGAGAGACACTTAAACAAAATAATTATTACTATGACAATTCCTCCCATCATAGCATACGTGGCTATCCAAGAGGGGTCAAACTGCCTCTTAAGATTATCTCATTAAAGATAAGGCCACCTGTTAGAGTAAGGCAGTGTAAATCAAGACAATTAGAGGGGTCACATAGATCCCAATTGTTCAAATCAGAATCTAATGGGATCCCTGTTAACTAGGGAGTAATATTGGAAGCATCTTGTGAGGTAAATCTCCACATACCAAGTGTGAGGTAAAATGATAATATAGAGTAGTCCCTGGTGAATTTTACACTTCTCCATCACATAGCCCCATCTGCTTTTATATGATTGAGGAGGCATACATGACAAAATGTGGCCACAGCTTTTGCTACAAATGTATTCATCAGAGTTTGGAGAACAATAATAGATGCCAAGTATAATTATATTGTGGGCAATACTGCCAATCTCTATCCTAATTTCTTGGTGAATGAGCTCATTCTCAACCAGAAGCAAAGATTTGAGGAAAAGAGGTTTGAATTGGACCACTCAGTGAGTAGCACCAATGGGCATGGGTGGCAAATTTTCAAGATTTGCTGGAACTGATCAAGATAACCTTGATTTGGCCAATGTCAAACTCATGTTGGAATTACTAGTACAGGCTGGCAATGCTACCAAGGGATAAGAAGTCCACTGAAAATGGCATGTGAGGAACCCTTGGAAGTCAAGAGGCAGGGGTGGACATGATATGCTTGGAGGATCCTTTGGGAATTTGCAATCAGGAAGGAGAATGTGAGTGAAGTTCCATGCCTAACATGGTGCCCTAAGTTAAATTACCATGAACATCCCCCTAAATCATGCCAGGGATAAGCTGGGTGTTTTTTTCAGTGGTTTTAAGTGAAATTGGTGAAGGAACACAAGTTCTCCGAGCACCTTCAAAGTCCTTACTCCATATCCTTAAAATATTTATCCTGCAGGTCTTAAGTTACAGGATCAGCACACAGCACACTGTCTAATCCTTATAACAGCCATCTACCTGCCTATTTTACAGATAAATAAACCACCCTCAGACACTGAGGTTCATAGTCAAGCTTTAAGCTGAGACAATATAAATCAGACAGAACTCCTAGATCCACTTAGTGTGACCTTTATAAAAATCAAGCCTAGAAGTTTCTACCTAAACCCAAATAGTTAAATGACAACTAAGAAATCACATAACACCAGAGCAGGTGTCCCAATTTGTCCCCTACCTCAGAATCCGATACAATCAGGATCTCTGTCTATTCTTGCTCATGAAGATATGAGCTCCTTCTATAGGACATCATCTTTCCAGTCATGACCCAAACTCCCAATGAAACTCTCACAGCAGATCTGCCCGATATCTTAAAAGTGTAAAAAAAAAAGTTTTTGTCTGTAACATCTTCTCCATGACATGTGAAAAGCAGATAGTGTCATCTATTGTCAAAGGCACTGAGTCTCTAGCACTCTGTACATGGGTGTGACTACTCAGGGTAACTAGTGCTCTGCACCCCTGGCTAGAATTCACCGTAGCTCCTAACCTGATCACTGAGAGATGAGTCAGAGTCCTCCAGAGGGCTTTCCTCCTAACCTCAAAAGACCATCCTGAAGGTCAGCCTCCAAGAGAACCGTTCGAACCTCTCAGCAGGTCCTCTGCACTGCGCCAGACTTAGTTAGTAGAGCCATCTCAATCCGGATCGCTGGTACTTGCTTCTGCTTCACTTGAGTAGCTCTGATAGAACTACATGGGTTGCAGGTTGGATGTCAGGACACTCTATCTGTCTGTCTGTCTGTCTGTCTGTCTGTCTGTCTGTCTGTGTACATTTGTGAGAGAAAGTATGTTTTCCTCTGTGTGCATGAGAGAGAATGTGTGTTAAGCTGCACATAGACGTACAGGCCAGAAGACAGCATAGGCTGTTATTCCTCAGGTGTCATCGACCTTCTTTTCTGAAACTCTCTTGTGAGCCCAGAACTTACAAAATAGACTAGGCTGGCTGGCCAGTGAGCTGCACCCAGAGCAAGCGATTACAAGTACGCTCAACCATTGCCCATATTTTTTTAACTTATGTGATGGGATGGAACTCAGGTCCTCGTCCTTGCAAAGCAGGTACTTTATGGACTGAGATATTGCCCCAAACTAGGCACCCACAGCTACATTAAGATACACACCCACTACCCCCTTCTCAGGTACTAAGGACCATGAATCACTTCACAACTAAAAAAATATTAAATAGCATTGGTTTAAAATTCACAGACACAATCTGCTCAATGCATAATTGAAAAGCCCTTTAACTCTGGTCTGCTGGTTCTTCCTAACCTAACCACCCAACCTGCAGCTCCAGGTTAGTACAAAGCACTACTCATTAAAGTAGTAATGTCTAGTCAGCATGTTGTAGCCTATAAACTTAGAAGATACAATGTCCCATTTAACCATGGTAAGAACTGTAGAACACATCCATTCTTGCTGTTGCTGTGACCCATTTCAATAAACTTCAAAGCGTAAAACAACACTAATTACTTACAGGTCTGGAGGCCCAATATATGTCATTTGTCTCAGTCCCTTCAAGACTCAGGAGGATTTGGCCATTGTTCCTCTTTTAGCTTCTCTCCCAGATGCTCAAAGGCCCTTCCTCATGGCTCTCATCTCTTGCCTCTACTCATCCTGTCTCCCACTATGAGCTCTGACTATCCTTCTTAGGAAGATTCTTGCGACTGCATTGGGCCTACCCAATACCCAGGACAAACTCATCATTTCTAACAACCTGGCTTAACCACTTTTGTGAAGTCTTGTGCCATGTAGCCTTCTGGATGAAGGTAAGGGCATCTTTGGGGCTGCTGTGCGGTCTGCTAACGGCAGGCCTTGCTGCTGCTCACACTGTACTCTCCTGTCTCTCTCAAAGGCTGGTTATTCTGACACATTACAGACTCACCTGGGAAGAGAGTCTTGATGGGGGATTTCATAGATCAGGTTGGCCCAGAGGCAAGCCCGAGAGAAATTTTTCTTGTGTTAATTATGGCAGGAAGACCCACCCTAAACTCAGTGGCATCATTGACTGGGATTTAGTGCTAAAATGTGTAAGTGAGGCTGGAGAGAATGAGCCAGGAGGCAGACATGCATTCACTTCTCTCCATTCTTGACTGTGGGCATGGCTAGCTGCTTCAAATTCCTGCCTTGGCCTTTCTCAAAATGAAGGACTGAAACCTAGAATGTAAAAACCATATAAACTCTTCTTCCCTGAAAGCTGCTTTTGTCCAGCTATTTTATCCCAGCAACAGGACAGGAAGCTAGGATACTGCCTCTCAACTGAGGACAGTCATACTCAAAGCCACATGGCATATACACAGGTCCTACATCCAAAGCAGGGACAAACCTGACCCTCATCTCATAACTTCAAGACAGACACACTTGATTACTGTCACTCAAATGGCCGTCCAATGGTAAGGTGATGTTTGTGATTTTTTTTTTTACCATCCTTTTAAGAAGAAGTGTTTTCACTCCGATTCAATTATCATCTCTGCCATTGCATACTCAAGGTAAACTAGGTTCTATGCACCTCCCTTCCCTAGCCAGATCCTTTGGTCCAACAGAACCAACAAGCCCCATTGTGGCAGCACACTGTTATACACACTACATCAAAGCCATTTGAACTTGGTCATCTGGAGAAAGTCCCTGTGGGGCAGTACCTGACAGTACCATTCTCAACTCCACCCCTTCCTTTACTCCTGCATCAGAATCCAGTGCTGAATTGGAGCCACTCTAGCAATGGAAGAAAGTAAGCAAAAAGCCAAGCAAATCCCACTGCCAAGTCTTTGTCTGTGTCCAGTCTGATGTGAAATAGTCGGGGATCAAAGCTGCATTGGAATGCCACCGGCATCAGAGCAGCAAGCTACGTGACCTCCCCAGACTGCAGAGAGCCCATTGGCTCTGTCTGGGAAACTGGAAAACAGCATCAAAAAGTCAAAAAGGAAGAACTCAAGTGAGCAGGCAAGCTAAGGGAGCTAACAGTGACGAGAGACGTGGGGCACTGTTAGAAAGAACTGCCTAGCTTGTGGGCCTGGAACAAGCTAACTCCTGAACCTGAGCTGCCACTCTCTAGGGTGAAGCCTGAAGGGGCAGTGAAGCTCCCAGACACCGCTTCCTCAGACCCCCTTCCCAAACCATGCCTGGTCCTTGGCACAAAGCTAGTCAATGAGTCCTCCATCTTGCCCCAACCCCTTCCTGTTCTCTCTGTTCACTGTTCTCCCTAAGGCAAAATTGTTCTTCACTTCAGGGTTCTACCACCATGAAGTCCTGCCCAACCACACAGGACAAGCTTAAAGGGGTTTGAGCTGTTTCCATCAGGTATTTTGGTTATAGGGACAAAAAGTGCTACCACTTCTTGCAGTTGGAAACAGGGGTGTTTAGCTTGAATGGATGTTCTCTTCCTGGTTTCATGGCCTTACACAGACTGCAGAGCCACCTTGATACCCATGAGAACCTGGAGAGTTAGCCCCAGCACATACAAAGTAAATTCAGAGAGCTGCCAAATCCTCCTGTGACAAATGTGCCTGCTTAAGTGGAAGAACCTAGGGTGAAGTGACAGGAAAATTGAGAACTTGCCATAAAAGCCATCTTCAAATAGCCATAATTATCACAATAGCATCACCTAAGCATTATTTACAAACACCCCCATGCCTGGTTCTCCCTCTCTAATCGTTCTCTTTTAGAAGCACAGCGTTTACTCAGGACAATGCTTTCAATTAATTAAGTAATAAAACAAGGGGAAACGGGCAATTTTTTTCAGAGCCCTAGGTGAATGAAAACGGATACAGGCAGCAAAGAGCAAACCTTCTCTGCTACCACCATGTGTACACACCTACAGACATCATGCCCTAGCTTTCATACCCTGCCATGATTACCCCCAACACTGTAAAAGGAACATAACATAGAGACGGTTTTATTTTTTAGCTTTTAAAACTAAGACCTCGAGCCACGCTTGGTGGCACTCACTTTTAATATCACCATTGGTGGGCAGCCTTGGCTACAGCGTAAATTCAAGGGCAGCTTAAGGCATAGGAGACTTTGTCTCAAAAACTAAACTAACACTGAGATTATAATGGTTTTATAAGCTTTCACTGTTGACTTGACACAAGCTAGAATCTCCTGGGAAGAGATTCTTCCTTCATTGAAGTATTGTCTATGTCCGATTGGCTGCAGACCTGACTGTGGGGAACTGTCCAAGGTTAAAGTTGAGGATGGTATTTCACAGGCTGAGGGTAGGGTTGGGGGGAATCCCTGAACTCTATAAAAGTGGGGCGCTCAAGATGAGCACAAGCAGAGAAGTGAGCATATATTTCTCTGTGCTCTGCCCTGGCTGTAGATGTGACTTGACCAGTGTTGTAAGTACCTGCTCCTGTAACTCGCTTATCCTATATCCTGGAATTGTGAGCTGAAAAAAACCATTCTTTAAACCTTAAGCATTTTTGTTCAGGGTGTTTTATCAAAGTAACAGAGATAAAACTAGAGCCACAAGTTATGGGCATAAAATGACATATCCAAGGTCACCTCTCCTAGCTGGGATTTTCAATGCTGCCTCCTCAAAAGTTTGACTCTTGGGTCCATGTGACTTTATTTCCATGGTCGAACTAGAACAACTTTTATATCAAAAGCTGTCAAGTTTCTCTAAGCCCTGGGGGCCTCTGAACATTCTGGCTTGGATCTTGGGAAAATAAAGCAAATTTCCAATAGCCACACATAATAAATAAATAAATAAATAAATAGATAGATAGATAGATAGATAGATAGATAGATAAATAAATAGATAAATAAATAAATAGATGGCATTTTAGCTATAAAGCTATACACAGCAGCAACAGTAGCAGGATAGAGAACACTCTCCCCACAGCCCAGAGTTGCTGCAATGCTTCCTTTGAAATGACTCTGAAATGGCCAACCCTTCTACTTCATGGTCCCCTCGGGGTCATTAGAGGCATAAAAGTAGCAAAGAATCTCGTACTGCAGCTCCGTGTCCTCCACAGTTTGGCCAGTCATTCCGAGCATGACTGTTGCCCTGTTCACTCTGCTTTCAGGCAACAGCCTGTTAAAGGCCCCTCCTGATCAATAGTTATTTGAAGTGGTTGTCATGGAAGTGTCTAATCATTGATCTAAATATGTTTCCCAAGACACACATTTACGCTGGATTGGTGAATCAGCATACATTAAAACAAAAGCAGCAGAAAGCACATCACCCCATGCTGCGGGAGTGGGTCAAGTTCACCTTGATTTGGGGTCTGTGTCATTCTTAGGTCTATTAAAATGAACAAAGCTAGTTAACTCTCAAAGCCAGGGGGTTAGAAAGACATGAGCTGATCCAGCCTGAAATGTAACCACGATTCCCTCTTCAAGCCTCAACCACCACTTCCAAGAGCAGCCTCCACCCTAACAAAGGTATCTATGCAGTTCTGGAACACTGTGATTCCATCTGGGGCCCACCCACGTACAGAGCAGCTATGGCCTCCTGCCTACGCCTCTTGGACACAGGGGGCCTTTGTTGACACTTTAGCTCTCTATATCTGATGCTGACTAGAGTTTTGTCAGCCCCTCTTCCCTCAAGGCACCCAGACCTGTCTCCTTTGTATTCATGCACACTAGGATGTAGACTCTGTCCTGAGATCTAGCCTCCTTAGGAAATATTCTTCCATGCCATCTCCCCAGACATCTCATAGCAACGCATGCCTCTAAAGCTGTTCACACCCCCATTTCCTGTAGGCTAATATCTAGTTGGGCAAACCTTCAGGACTCCTTCCAAGGCCTGGTTGCTCTCTGAATCAAGACCGCAATGGGCCCTCTGCACTGGAGACTTGCTCTAAATTAGTCCCTCAGTCCCAGCCTAGACCTCTCAGTCCTGTGGGGATGAAGTTAAAGTGGCTGCCCTCATGATCACCTCTACTGTTTCCATGAGACCTGCCAGAGGCTTGCATAGGCACCCAATTAATTGCCTTGCAGATGTCATGACTCAGCAAAATTCTTTTTTTTTTTTCCTTTTTCACAGAGAGGAGAGAACTGGGATCCATTTTAATACGAAATATATGTTAAGTTTATTTGGCAAGACAAGAACAAAGCCAGGATGAACCCTGGGGTCTCCTGGATTGTCACGGCTGTGTGAATCACACCTGGAGAAACTCCACTTTCTTATACACTAGGTGAAGTCAACTGCTGACTACCAGAGAGCAGAAGAGGCATCTTCTACCCACAGGGGACCCCCTGGGGAGTCTCACAGCACAATCCTATATTACAGAAAAGTGTGAGCAGCTCCCTCAGGTACCTACCCGGCACAGTAGCAGACATGTGCTCGCTCTACCTCGCAGAATGGAACAGAGGAGGGATCTGTTCAAATTCCCACCTCGGTGCTTCTGATAAAAACCAATTGTTTCAAACAAAACACGAAGGGCTTCATTTCTCCCCAATGGTCCAATCTGAGCTTCTTGGCTGCAAGCTCAGCTGGCTTCCGTGAAATCAGCAATGGAGTATGAGAAGAGACTTGAGCAAATGCAAACTCCAAGTTGCCTCAAAAGACTTCAGGATTTTCACATACCACACTCCCAGGGCACCATGGCATAGTTATAAAAGACAACTAACAGCTCAGATCAAAGCTTTGGGAAGTGTTGGGGCTCCATACCATCCAGGCTGCTATGTGCTCTCTTGAGATCAAACCATGGGAAGAGGTTGAGTCCTTCCAAAGATATACTGAAACTCTAAAGTCCCTAGAAACCCAGAATGTGGGCTCATTCAGTAGGCTCACTAAAGGTATGATTAATTAAGTTGAGGTCATTTAAAATAAGGTTAGCTCTTCGTCCAGCTCCAGGGGTGCCCTTATCAATAGAAAGAACATAGCTGAGAGATGGTCACATGATAATAGAGACAGCTAGCAGTGGAGTATATCCAAACTGTGGAACATCAGGATTGCTAACAATGTGGGAAGCCACGGAGTCAAGGAGGGATTCTTCTCTGTGGCTTGGGGAGGATTATGGCCTTGGACTTCCAGCTTCTAGTACATGAGATCCTGAGTTTTTACTCATTTATGGTGTGTGATTGGTAGATGCCTAGGACATTAAGTGTAACTGAGGAATCACACAAACATCCCAATTTGGAAACAGCATCAAACAACAAAGAAGTAAATGGATGGCATGCCCAGGAGAATCTTCCTACAGTTCCTCATGCTTAAAGAAAAGTCAAGGTTCTCTGTTCCTCCAAAAACTTCCCAGAGGAAGCTACATCTTCTAAATCAGGCGCGATACAGGGTCAGGCAACACAGCAGCAGTAGGAACTGATATGTCTTTCTTCCTCTGTATACACAGCATCCTTCCTCCTGACTCTTGCTTTTATTTTCTCTGCCACCATTTATGGCCTCATGTCTATGTTATATATTTACAATCTCAGGCCCCTCAGGTGTGGGAGTTCAAGGTCAACCATACAGACCCTGGAAAAGAAAGAAGGAAGGAAGGGGAAAGAGGCGTGAGGAAAAGAGGAAAGGGGGATACATGGGAGAAGAAGGGAGAGAGAGTGTGTGTGGGGGAGTTAGTTGCTACTAGAAATCTTGGCTTTTTCAGTTATCAGGTACCCTTGATGTAGATACCATGCATAGATGCTCCTAGAGACTTTTTATCTTAAGCATTTGAGAGCGCTGAGAATGGACCTTTGATACCCAAGGTCAGCTGGGGATAAGATGAATCCCTCCTGAAGCAATGTTTATAAAGATTTGGGGGAGAAGGCAGAGGAGGGGCTGGTAATAATAAAGGGCTTAGTCAGAGAAACTTCTCCTTCAGATGAATGGGAAAGAATGCCTGCTCAGGTGCTAAGAATAAGAGAGGCTTGAGGACTCCAACCTGATCAGGACATTTATACAGCTCCCATCTAAGACTCAGGAGTCATACTGGAAGAGGGGACAGAAAGCATGGGAGAGCCAGAAGATCAAGGGAAAGGCAATGTCACGACCTCATAGAGTTGGGGTTGCCTGTAATAGGCCTACAACAAATTGGACCTATCAATAGTCAACCACAGATCAAAGGAGAGCCCATGGGGCCCTAGGCTTCTCTGATAAACTCATGGGATTCTGGTGGATGCTGAGGGAGACGCAGTCATTGTTTTGGGCTGTCTACCCACTGAGGAACTCATCATGTGCCAGTGAATAGTTCTAAACCCATGTCATACCATGATCATGCCAATTCTTCAGCATCTTGGACACTGATAAGGTGTCTGGTGGTGCAATTCAAATGTGGAAGTTAAGACCCACAAAGCTGTCCCCACTGTAGATGCTGGTTAAAGGTTTCAGCCCCCCAAACCCCCTTCTGACTGAAGGTTCCTAGAACTCTTTTTGCTACTTTAGTAATTTTCTTGACAGTGTCTCACAGAGCTCAAGGAAGTACTATTACTATTGTATTATTATAAAGGATCAATAGAGTAGAGTAGTCAAATGGAGGAAACATAAGACAAAGGCACGCAGATGAGGGGCACCTAGGACCTTATCCACTCTGGGCATCACCCTCAACAAATGTGACACATTCACCAACTGGAAGCTCTTCAATGAGCCCAACTGTGACATTCAGAGAAATTCCTTTTATGGGGTGAATGAATAAGCATTGGTCACTGACCCAATTTTCAGTTCTTCTCATTTTCCCATCAAGTGAGAATGAAGCTGAGACTTCCTAAGTTTATACAGTATGGTAGATCCTCTGATGATCCACTCTATACTAAGGCTACTTGAGAGTCCATCAAAGGCAACTTTACTGACCATAAGCTCAAATAAATAGAGAGGAATGATACAAGGCTCTTCTCTAACCTTATATCGTAATGATACAAGGCAAAGGCCAGGCTTCTCAGCAACATCCTATCAGAGACTGTGGAGATGTCTTTATCAGTCAACTGTTGGATCCTCAAAACCCATATGACCCCAGTCCTAGGGAGGAAGAGACAGCCAGACCTCTGGGGATCATGGCCAGCTGGCTTAACCTACTTGGTAAGACTCAGGCCTGTAAAAACACTGTCTCAAAAAACAAGGTTGGTGGAACATGAAGAATGATGCCTGAGAGCTACTGCCCCTGGCCCTACATGCATCTACATGCATGCTCACCCATGCACATACACATACATTCTCTCCCTCTCACCTCCCTCCCTCCTTTCATTCTCCCATAAATTGATCAGAAAATCACAAAGATTTAGAAATTTTGTGATAGAAATTGGAACACTAAGACCAGATATACATGTCTTGTCACAATATCATCAACCCCTCCGTCCTACAGCTCAGTTTCCAGCACACATACCCCATGACGACCATTAATCATAATGGGAAACTGCGACCATTTTCCACATTGTGTCAGCTTGAAAATATTAAACACCACTGGAAAAAAATGTTAAGGTTTCTTTTTCAGAATTAAGTGTCTACTCATTTCAAAATGAATTAGTCGTGCTCCTGGTTTTGTAATGTTTAATTCATTAGTGATAACTCCAGCTCGAGAATTGGAAGAAAATGGCTTCGAGGATAAAATTAAATGCAAAATTCTAAGCAGTGATTCATGGCTGTTCTATCTAAATTACTAATCCATGTGACGAACCTGGTTGGCAGGAGAAAAAAAAAAACTGCTCACCTCCAACCCCATTGCTTCTATATACTTTGTTCAATTGCTTTGCAAACAGCCTAAGTTCTCCATAATCCCCTGCCAGCAGCTCCCATTCCCTTGTGGAATTTAGTGCTTAGCCTTTATTGCTAGAAAGACATTCACTATGGGTTAACTCGCTTGTCCTTCCAAAAAGAGTTTTTCTAAGCCGTATAGTTTAGACATAGCACCTAATGGAGTTTTAAGGCCAAGGCAAAATTGCCATGTTATCTGTCCCAATCTCCAAAAAAAACCTACATAAAGCCTTCCTAAAACTCTAGGAAAATAGCAATTTCCTCTTAATTGGCAGGGAAGGCGGGCCAACTGGGGTTCAATTAGATATCCTTCCATTTGATCAAGGGGCACTACCATAGTCATGTTTCCAAAACCCCATGTGATGCCTCTGAAATGTCACTAAGCCGCCTAATACTTCCCAGTTCTGTTATTATGCCACCACCAGTGTACACAGCCTAGGCATGGACAGAAGAACAGCAGTGAGAATGACCACAGACACCCCTCCTCCTCAGAACGCAGGGACCCACCACCCAGAAAGCTCCCCATGAAAGCCATGGATACCGGGTCCCTGACAGTAAGCTCTTCCCAATTGCAGCCACCCTGTCTACTGCTGCAGGCTGAGCTAGACAGTCCTCGGGGAGTGTGATTCTGGCGCTTTACATACCAGGCCTCTTTAAAAAACAAAATATCTGTCTGTGGCACAGAGCAAGTAAGTGCAAAGTCAGGATGCATGTCCACACTTCTGCCCACCTCCCTTTGCTCGTACCCTCTGATGTCTCATTATGTTCTAACTGGCTCCCACTACCAACCTATGCACCCCACATCTACCTCACCCTACTCCAGCTTTCCCAACATGCTTGCCCATGCTGGCCCTTGGGCCCCATTTACAGATCCACAAGGACCCCCTCAGATAGTCCATCTCCTACTGTGCTCCTACAGCATCCAACCCATCCCCTATTCACTGTTCACCATTTTCTGATGTCATAAGGGACCCTAAGCATGACCTTCCCCAAAGCAGTAGCTCTGACTTTTCTACCATCTGCCCTCTGTCCCACCTGCTGCTTTGCAGTGCCAGGCTGAGATGGCCCATCCCTTGCCACTAAGAATGCACAATAGCAAATCAGGGACCCTTGAAACAAGAGCAAACCCACAATGCACATTTAGTAGCATGTCCTAAATTGATAAGCCCCTGTGAGTAGCTGTGGGAAATGGAAAAGGAGCTTATGAAAACATGAAGGCTTTCAAAGGGCTCTGTCAAAGCATCAAATACGACAGCCATATGAGAGGTGTTTAGACCTCAAGGAATGCTGCGTTGGGCAAGCCTCTCCAGGATGATTTATTTATTTAGAACATTAACCATCATCATCATCATCATCATTATCATCATCATCATCACCGTGGTCTATGTGCACAGTGCAGACGTGTGAAGGCCAGAGGACAGCCCTACAGAGTCAATTCTCTCCTTCAGCTTTACATGGGTGCTCAAGACTGAACCCGAGCTACTTCGTGGCAAGCTCTGGGTCATCTCATCCTGTGTGGCATTTAAAATGGACAGTTTTCAGTGTGGAGATCAGGAGTTCATACTTGACAAAGCAAATAGGTGACAAATGCATTTTCAACTTGGTTTTATTGTTGCTCCCTAGGATGAGAAGGAAGATGGAGCAAAAGGACATTTGAAAGCAATTCAGCAGACTGGAGAGAGGGCTTAGCAGTTACCACTATCTGCTGCTCCTGTAGAAGGCCCAGGCTCAGTTGCCAGCACCCACATGTGATAGCTCACAAGAGCTGGAACTCCAAATTCAGAGGATCTGATCCTCTCTTCTAGCTTCTATGGGCACTCACACACATATGCTCACATACACACATACCCACATACATACACATATACTCACACATATGTGTATAAATACAGATAATGAAATAAACCTAAAAATTTTGAAGGAATTCGAGACATTTCTCACTTAAGACTGGTGTATGTCCATCCCATGTGCAACTATCAGTCACGGGGGTGAGCTGTGTATAAAGCAGACTCGATTCCATGGGGCTCAGATTGCCAATTGCAGGCATGATTCTGACTTGAACTTGGCACCAAACAAGTCCAGATAGATTCAGCAATGCAGTTGGAGAGGCAAAGATGGCACTGAAGCTCAGAGTCATCATTAAAAATGTAAAATGTTGCTCCTAGATCACTAACAACTGACCACATCTGTCCTGTGGATGCGAATTCTGAGAAACTCCACTGTGGTACAAATAAAGGCACACATTTCAAACTATAGGTCAAATCCACTATGATGTCAATTTAACCTTATGCTAATGTGCTACTAAAGGATCGATTTCATTCACCCTTTTAGGACTTAACCTGTCCTAAAACATTTGGACACAGTACATTCCAAGGTGGCAGGTGGCAAGATTGGCACACAAGGAGGGCATTTCTTCTAAGAGAAGCCAGTTTTTCGGCCTTCTCCAGTACTTCTTTTTTCCTCCTGGTTTAGTCAAAGCTTCACTTGTCCAGGACTGGCTCAGAGAACAGGAGACATTAGTGAGGTCCAGCCCAGTTGCCTCTCAGCTGACCCTACTGGGACGCATTACACTGGGCCTCTAGGCAGCCCAGCAGGGCTACTACATCTAGTAGGCACAGGATTGAGAAGGAACTGTGAAGTCCTAAGTGAAGGCAAAGTTCTATAAGCACAGCAAACATGTTGAAGAGGCCAGTGCACAGGAGAGCAAGCGACAGCAATAGGGTGGCAAAGACAACTTCATGATGAGGCCCACGGGAGCGACATGCTTCACAGGTGCCAGCAGTGCCCTGGTTACACCTGAGCTCTCAGGAGCCCCACTCCAGCGGGGTCCTAAACTGAGGATACTTTGTAGGAATGCAAGGTTTTTCTTAGATAATTGAGGTTTAGGAAAACACTCAACACTCTGGCATCTCACAGGTGATCTTGGGTATTCTACAAACTTTCTAACTTTCTTTTTCAGTAAGATGAGCTGAAGTCAAACCCAATGTTTACCATATCTTCTGCATACAGATGGTCTGTGTACGTATACAGGTATATGCGTGTATGTGTGCATGTGTGCTATATGGTAAGTATGCTGTGTGTGCAGAGGTGTGTAGTTGCAGGTGAGGCCAGGAGTTGATATTCAGCATACCACTTTTTCTTTTTTGAGACACAATCTCCCTCTGAACCTGGACTTCATCAATGGGCTAGACTGCCTGGCCAGTGCGTCTCTAAGCCCCTCCAGTCTCTGCTTCCCCAGCACTAGTATTACACATGCATGCCCCACAGCCTGGTTTTTAAGTGGGTGCTGAGCATCCCAGTACAGGTCCTCATGCATGCATTGCAAGAACTACTGAGTTGCCTTCCTATCTCAGTGACCACAAAATCCTAAGTGGTCACATAGCAATTAGGTAGAGCCCAAAGGTGCCAGGAGCCACCTTCTAGCCATACTTGGGAAGAACCTGAGTGTTACTGGTCTCCAGTAAAGATCTATTTGGGGGGATTACAAAAACAATAACTCCTACCTCTGAACCAACATGCCCCCAGGAACACCATCTCCTCCCTTGACCAGACCCTCCCACTGGGAGCAACTAAATGTGGAATCCCTAGGACTCAAGAGTCCTAGGAATGTATAGACTAATCTGCATTATTCTACTTCATGCTCATACCTTCAATGGGAGGTATGGAAGCTTAGCATCAAGAACTCTCAGGTGCATGCGTCATTCATGCACATGCACCCATATGTGCACACATCCCCCTCCACATCAGAAAGCATCAGCCTCAGGAGCTCAGACAAGCCACTGAAGCACCGAATACCTGTCGGCATGCATCCATTGACTCGGCACAAGGGCCTGAAGACAAAGGGGTCATAGGTTAGTAGGCTTTGGACAGGATACCACAAGAGAATAGGGCAATTAGAATTGACTCAAAGTGCTTGTATTTTCTTTTTTGTTTTAATGTCATTTCTATTCGTGTGTGTGTGTGTGTGTGTGTGTGTGTGTGTGTGTATGTGTTTGTGCCTGCATGTTTACAACATGTACACAAAGACCAGAGGAGGGCATTGGTTCTCCTGGTTCCAGGCATTTGTGAGTTGTCATCAGGTTCTGGGAGCCAAACTCCTCCCTCTATGAGGGCAGCCAGTGCTCTGAGCACTGAGCCATCTCTCAAGTCCCGCTTAGGTTCATTTCATGGAGGAAAAGGTGAGCAAGTCCACCATGTCACCACCACGGATCTTACAATGCCTAGGAAGGTATTCCATGTCTTCCAAACATCACTGTCTTGGAAAGAAATCATTTGAAAGCACAGAAATATTATTTGCTGCATCCACATTTGCCATCAATATTCTGCTCTTGTTGCGATGACGGTACTGATGTGGGTGTGTGGCCTGGAAACTTCAGCAGCCGGATTCTGCTGTGGCTGTGATGTGCTCCTCACTGGAAAGAGGAGCAGGGTTATTGCCCATGGCATCTGAAGATAGAGGTTTAGCACTGTCAATATACACAGACACAGTGTGAGACATTTCATGTCTTATCTCCCACATTTTCTTATTTATTTCTTTAATTTATTCATTTATTCATTAAACTCTAAGCTCAGGCTTGCTTGAGTTTTCTTCCAACCCAGAAAAAAAAATAATAAGGGGTGGGAAACCAAACGTGTCTCCTCACTCCCCAGATGTCTTTACCTTATGAAAAAATTTCAAATCCTTTTAATTCCTTGAAACCCATCCTCGCCCACACTCTCTCCCCTCTTTAGGTTTTGCTGCAAGCCATGTTTTTCCTCACTTGCTATGAAGATGGGAATCTCTTTTAAAGTTAGCCAAGAAAGAGATTGAGCCCACACCCTATTTTCTTACCACACGCTGTACACCTCACTTCAAGCTCAACAAAAATGGAGCTGGCTGTGGCTCAGGCAAAACTTCCCAGAGGGACACCCCATGGCTGAGCTTTGACCTTTTGGGGTGTTCTTGTTTCCTTCTGAGGCTCCTCTGCCTTTTCATGCCACACCCCAACCCTTAACCAAGTCACAGTTTGCACATAGTATAGCCCATCTGTAGAAATATGACAATATCACGGAAGTGAAGGTTTGCCTGCACATGGGGATCATGGACAGAAAACTAAAAGGAAACTGAGCTAGGAATTGATGCTTGCCATTGGCCCATCTACCATAATCATCGTTACATTTCCCTGGCCCTGGTCCCACCTCCTACCTTGGACTATCACTCTAAGAACTAAATCGCCCAGCCCAGGCACCTTGAAAACGCTCCACACCTCCACTATCACTGCTAGCCACACCTTGGGCTCCCAGGTTGGTTCTGCCAGCCTCATCAAGGCTGAGTAGCTTGCCAGGCCCACAGGGTTGATGAGAGGCAGAGAAAGCACTCAACCTATCAAGACCATAATCTATGTTATCTTTTCTACAACACAATGAATAAGAATTGTGTGTATATCTATCTGTGTACAGGTAAAGGTCAGAGGTCAGCCTCAGGTGTTCCCTGACTAGTTTTTTGAGACAAGGTCTCTCCTTGGGAGCTTGAGTATTTATTCAGCCTGGGAGACTAGTGAGGTACCCTCGTCCACCTGTCTCGACCTCTCCAATGCTGAGATTACTGCTCATTCCACCATGAATTCATCTGGATTCTGGGGATCGAACTGAAGTCGTGATAAAAGCTCATGGCGCCAGCCACCAGCCTGCAAGACAGAGATCTGGCTAGATCTGGCTGGTGACCCATGATGCTGATCCATCAGATGCTCAGATTGGATTCCTCAACCATTAACAGAATGTCTTGTTCTCTGAGAAACAATTCAAAGTTCACCTCACCCGCAGAGTACTTGACCTACCAAGTTAGCCCTTCCTGTCTCGGGCTTTCTCAACGATTGTAAATGGTAAGAGTGTGTTTAGGAAGTACAGACAGCCTAGCTTCTTAACATGTTCTCAGCAAGAGTCAGCCTTTTTTGTAAAGGAGATCACAGAAAGGGTTCTGAGTCTGGAAAGGAAAGCTGATGGCTGAAGTCACACCTTGGTCAATGCAGACTCTCCAGAGACCAACAATATTTGAACAAAATTCAGTCTCAGAGCAAAGGCGCTCAGTGATGTCTAATAAAAAGATAAAAAGAGAACTCTGAGTTAAGCCTGACCAATCCAAATTTTAATCACTCAAACATTCATGAAAGCCTACCCCCCTTCATATCTCACAAATACATAATTGAGCGTGCTTCTTTTCCGGCTCGCCTTTTATCCAGAAGGTTTTTGCTACTCCACTGAAGCGGACTTCCCTGTAAATAACCTCATCACTGGTACTTCCACAATTATGTCATTGATGTAATTACTGCCATCATGACTCCAGCAGCTATTTGTTGTGCTATAATTTCCAGATGAATTTCTGGTGTAGAAACAAAATAGCCACAGCAAGATAATTAATTACAACTCTATTATTACTACATCAAAGACTGGCTGGAATAGAAATCTGCAGATTTCTGTGGATTCATTTTTAATACATCCCTGTAGTGGATAAACAATTAGTAAAGATTATGTCTAGCTTTCGTTGTTTGTCAGAGCATTCCATTTCATTGGCTCTTCTCAACAACTGCTATAAACTATGTGACTATGCGTGTGTGTGCACATATGTGTGCACATAGATAGGCCAGAGATCCGCATGGATATCTTCCTCTAAACTCTACTCACTGAACGTGGAGCTCACTGACAATTGGCTACTTGCCCAATAGGCCCCCAAGACCCTCTGGTCTTTTCCTCTCTGGTGCTAGGATTACAGGTGTGTGCCGCCACACCCAAAATTGTAAGTGGATGCTGGGTTCCACACTCAAATCCTCATGTTTGCACAACAATTTCCTTAACCCCACTACTACAAACACTGCACCATCATAATTAATAACAGATATTCCACTGAGACTGCTCCTGATGTGATTCAGGGCTTCCTTCCAGCCTTGGTTTTCCCACAATCAGAGCAATTGCTGTGCCTTCTACCTGCTCCTCTCAGTAGAGGTGATTAACAGAGACCTTTGACTGGTCAAAGTCCAGAGAATAAATGAGTATGGAGTGCTTAGCCCTAAACGGTCTGTGCACACTCCTCCTCACGAGACTCAGGAATCTTTACAGAGGAGGGGACAGAAAGATTGCAAGAGCCAGAGGTGGTGGGTAACACCAAGAAAATGCACACTACAGGGCAGTTGAGTAAGATCCATGCAAGCTCAAGCCAGACAAAATCCCAGTATGGGGGTGTGGAGACTTGGAGTTGGGCATGAAATCCCATTCCTGGCTGAGGGACTATCAGTATCTGATAACTTCTGAAATGGGGAAAGTCAGTTTTCTTTTCTTTCCCTTCCTTTTCTTCCTCCCCTCCCCCACCCCCTGTAACATCTCGGAGTTTTATTTAGTGTTTAATTTTTCCTTTTTCTTTATTCTTTTATATACTACATTCCAATGTAAGTTTCCCCTCCCTCCTCTTCTCCTAATCCCTCTCCCAAGCTACCCTCTCTACTATATCTACCTTTCCTCTGTTTCCCTGCAGAAAAAAACAGACTTCCCAGAGATACCAACCCATCAAGGAACAGCAAGTTACAGTAAGATGAGGCACATCCCCTCATATCATGAAACTCAGCTCTCTTTAGTTGTCTGGTAGGTCGACCATGTTCCAGGGCATGCCCCACTCTAAAGAACATTTAAAACAAATGGGACTTGATAGGGACAGAATAAAGAAGAAAATCCTAAGTCGGGTGGGTATGGGAAGGATAGTGGGGAGAGTGGACATGGAAGGAGTTGGGCTAGGGGATTAGTTAGCTTTGACCAAAGTGCATCATGTGAAATTTCAATTAATAAAAATACTTAAAAAATATATAACCTACTTATAAATTACTATGACAATCCAAGTGGAAAATACTTAGAGGCTTCATCAAATGCTTGGGATTTAGTGCCTGCTAGTTACTTTTTAACTTCTAAGGGTACAAATACTAAAGTCATTCACAGTTTAAATTTTTATTCAAAACTTGCAATCTCTGCATTTAAAACATTGTTGGGACTACCACTTCCATTCGCACTCTGTGTGTGTGTGTGTGTGTGTGTGTGTGTGTGTGTGTGTGTGTGTGTGTGTGTGTGTTTGTGCGCGCGCTGTAGGTACACATGCATGGACATGTGCATATTTGGGAAGGCTACAGGTCAACCTGAGGTGTCAATTCTCAGAACTCCATCCACCGTGTTTTGAGACAGGGTCTTGGCTGGAAACTCACAGATTCAGCTAGACTAGCTAGCTCTTGAGCCCCAGCTAATTATCTCCGCCTTCACATGCTGGAGTTCTAAGCAAGTGTCACTTCACCTATCTTTTTCATAGATGTTAGGGATGGGACTCAGGGCTTCATGCTTACATAGTGAGTACTTACTGACTGACCTGTCTCCCCAGCCCATCATTGTCTCCTTTTACAGGCTACACAGTAAGGTTTAATTATACAAAAGGTAGTTTTAAGGGAGCAATTCACTGAGGACCAACTTAGCATCCTTAAAGCCCTGAGTTCACTTTCTGTAACACACATATACACATACACACATACACACACATACACACTAAGCAGGGGAGGGTAAGTCCTCAAACCAATGTCTTTTAGGTAATAAACACGTTTAACTAAGCCAGTGGTAATAACCAACACATTATACCTCTAACTATATATCCAGATAGAGTACTATAATAGTATATATAAAAATAAAGAAATTTCTTGGTAAATATAGCCCTGAATCAACCAGCACCAACAACAGAAACATTATCTAAAGCAATGTGAAGGAATGATACAAACAATAAAGTAAAAAGCATGGTATTATTCTAGTCCTTAGGAGATTTGAAACTAGGTAGAACTACAGCATTTCATGCTTTTTAACAGTAAAGCACCAGCTATGGCCAGGAATGTGCAGATGTCTCAGCCAGGCTCAGCCTTCAAAGAACCCACATCTGGCACCGTCTGGTCAACAGCTAGGAGAGCACAGGGCAAAGCTAAAGCCTGCGGTGTGGTAGAGGTAGCTGAAGTTCAAGAGGAATCCAGAGGTGGCCTCTGAAGGGAGACCTGAAGGAAGAGAGAGGATTTGCATGAGGCAGACAATGAAGAGCAAAGGTCTCTGAAGGCACCAATAGCTCAGGCATTGTCTGGGGACTGGAGAGTTAACCAGTTTGTGTGGAAAGGGTACCTTCCACCAGATTCCCTATGCTCCAAGAAAGTGCATATAAATATGCTCTTCTGAAAAAAAAAAAAAAAAACGGGCGTAGTGGCACATGCCTTTTTAATCCCAGCACTCAGGAGGCAGAGGCAGGCAGCAGATTTCTGAGTTCAAGGACAGCCTGGTCTACAAAGTGAGTTCCAGGACAGCCAGGGCTATGCAGTGAAACTCTTGTCTCGAAAAACAACTCTTGTCTCGAAAAACAAACAAAACAAAACAAAGAACAAAGCAACAAAACAACAAACTTTTTTTTTCCTTTGTTACTGTCAGCATTTTGGCCTTTGACCTGTGTCCTTCTAAGGCCAACTTTCCAGGGATACCTTCTCACTGTGGGCAATGTAGTGCAGCCTAAGTCATGTAGCCATTGGGAGGTGGGATCCCACAAGTCCAGCTGACCTCTTTACTCACTGTGTTTCCAAGGTCTGCACTGATGTCTCTAAATCTGGTCCTCAACTGGAATCATTCATTCAGTAACTCTGACTGGAAAAACCTCCATTCAACTGCTTCATACCTTTGGGCCATACTCCAAAACCCTATGAGTTTCACGTGAGGCCTGGGGCACTCATGTACCCTTCTAGCACTTGCTGTCCCCTCCTGAGCTCGGACTGTCACTGTTTTCTGTGAGCCTCAACTATCCTCGTCTTTGTCCCTCTGCTTCAGTTCGTGTGGAATGCTATTGGATTCATCATCTGAAAACAGCTCCATGCCCACTTCTTCCTCCTGATGCCAAACATGTCTTCTTGCCAAATAACTATGGAGCTCCTGTCCCCAACAGTCCCTCTCGTTTCTCATACATCTCTACTTCATCCTCCCTGCTCCAGCCATTTGGACCATTTGCTGTCCAGCGGGTAAGACACATTCTCTCCTACCTCCTACACAAGAAGCATCAGCCATGATAGGAAACTACCCAAACCCACACAAACGAAGCAGCAATACCAAGAACGCCTTACTCACCACACACAGGTATTGGTTAAAGACATGAGGTTACAGATCTCTGGACAGATCGAGGAGGCTGAGGCAGCAGTCTGCAACAGCAACATGTACCAACAACTCCACAGCTAATGTCTTTGGGTTCTAGTACCAACTTTGTGACCATGGGAGACCCATTTAACCTCTACACCTGACTTTCCTCATCTGTATATCAGAACTCCTAACACAACCTTCTGCCTTTCCCTATAGGGATTGTTGTGAAGGTTATACGCATACAAAACACAGAGCATCACATGTAACCGAAACCACTGATGTTAGCTATTTTTACTTTACTGCTGTGGAAATGTTTTCCATGGATAAATATAGGTATTTGGTAGGTTAGATGTCTAGCAAGCATTGTTACTAGAAAGAGACTTTACTGTTGTCAAGTCTGATTGTACTCTGTAACCTGCCAAAGATTGTGACAGATGGGGAAGGTGAAATTCACTGGAGTGGCCTCTGGAGAATGGACTGAATCCTGTGCAACAGAGCAGTCACATGAGGCTCTGAGTCAAATAAACAGAAAGCTTTCAGCAACCGAAAGGCTGCTACACAAACAGCCATTGTCTCCTGTAACAGTCCATTGTTGTCATCCACACTGGCAGCCAAGGAAACCATTTGACTTACATATTTTGGCCGATAATTCTATATAAAGACAAGCAGAAATAATTGCTATTAAAAAAAGCTAGCAACTGTACAGTGAGTTTAGTCTGATAAGCAAGCTTCTGGGTCCATATTTTTTTAATCAATATCATTTAGCTGGACTTAATATAGAACAGTCCGTTTCAAAGATGCTCATATGATACAATGATTCATTCATTAATGGTGTGGTTAACAGCCGTTACTGCAGGGCACCAACATCTGTCATCCCCTTTCCCCCAAAATGGTAAGATACATTAAATGCACACTGCTGCAACTGTCTCAACTTGATCTCAAGCTACAGGCTTATATACACAGGGCAATACCAAGACAGCTAGTGAACTTGATGTTTTATTACTTTTTTACTCAGTCTATATAGCTCAATACTTGCTATTCTCATATCCAAATGATTACAGTGGTAGGAATAAGAAACTCATTTTATCATCTTAACTTTAGACAGAACACAGAAATTATAAGAATGATAGCAAGAAGGCTGGTATTACTAAAGTCTCTGGAATCCCTACTTCCCCTCATACCTGAAACACTGGTCCGGACGCTTCTGCTAGGTCCCTTCATCCCAAGTGTCAGGGAAGGTTAGTCAGGGTGGCTGAAGGATAATCAATGCAAGTACCCCCATTTCAGTAGCCTTGTGTAAGCATTGTTTATCTCTTCCCAGCATTGCATTCTAAGCAGCTAAGTATTAGGGGTTCTGTTCCACATGGTCACTCTGGGACTCAAGCTTCTCCCATCTGTCATCCATCATATATGAGGGATTCAAAGACCTCCTTAGACCCTCAACAACTGATCAAAAAGTTCGAGGGAGAGTGGTTGTATGAACGCTCCCTCTCTGAGCTTTGTCTCATATCTGTATTTGTCCTATGATAACAAACAATTGCCATGTTCTATATAGATGAAAAAAGGGAGTCCATTACAGAACTTGTCAACTGGGGGTAATTTGATCTCCCAATGTCTAGAGATTTGTCAGATTGTTACACAATGACACCTAGTCAGTAGAATGAGGGGCATTACCAAGCATGTCACAGCTATTGGGTGTCTTCACAACACAGAAGTCTCCAATCCTACTGTCAAAATGCTGACTTCAGTGGGCATCTCAGCAGTGTCTGCTGCAGCCACACACATGCCCACACCCAAGTTCATCATCACTAATCAATCCCAGCAAACCCACATCCTAGTTGCTAATTCGTCTGCTTGCTCAGGCAGCTGAACTCCTTACCATGCCAAGGTCCCGACAGTCTCAGAAGTCACACTGGAGCAGGAGTAACACCTTATGCAGAGGTCCGAGTGGAAAGAAGGTGACTGCCTGCGGAGTTGGGAGGATACCTGTAGCTGGGTGGAATGAGGACAAAGCTCCCAGGAAGTAAATCCTGCAGCTCTTCCTCACCACACAAGGAAGCTTCATGAATCAAGGAACACAGATGGCAAAGGGCAAGGCATGAGCTTCCTCTTATGGGGCAGCAATAAGAGAAGAGGGTGGTGCTTTTCTGTTCAAATGTGAGGTTTCGTTGCTGCATTCAACAAAGGCCCCAGCATCTGAGTGATTAGTTGACACAACATCATTTCTGACTGCAGAAAATGGCCCTTGTAGAAACTGCTCACACCACCAGACATAACAAAAACTACCCAGCACAGTGAGTGTTCAACTGATAGTGAAACCACTGTTAATCTCCTGAAAGAATTATCACCAACTGTTTCAAAGATGGCCCTTTAATCAACAGCAGAGAGATGATTCAGGCCAACAGGAGATCCAAACCATATACATTTGTTCCCAAAGACAGGCTCATGTGGAGCTCTGGCTCTTTTACCAAACTGTATGGCATCTTTTAATGAATTTCACTTTCTAATCCCTCATCCTCCTTCTGAGTATGCCACACACCAATATGGCTGAGAGGTTAGGTGAGTACTGTGAAGACAGCTCAGGTGATAAAGTGTTTTCCTCATATGCAACAAGAACTAGAGTTGAATCTCCAGAATGGCCAATAAAATGCCAGGTATGGTATACAATGGAAGTCCCAATGCTGGGGACCTAGCAATAAGGTGGGTAGGTCCCTGACTGAGCCTTGCTAACCGACCAAGCCACTGTCTCAAAACAAAACTCACAAGAAACAGAAAAGAAAGATGGATGCCATCTGAAAAGCAAGACTTGATTATCCTTTGATTTCCACACATACTCACATATATACACATATACCTGCACATGCACACACAAAGGAGGACAGATACAGCACATGACTCAGGGTCATAGCCTGCTCTGGCATAACTCTGCCATGAATCCTGGGCCAAGTCACTTGACTTTCCAAGTTCTTGCCTCCCAAAATTAAAGTACTTTAAAGTCAGCATGACTGGAATACAGGATAGACACAATCTGTCACACTTATGTTGTAGATACCCACCTTCATCATCTCTTGGACTTTAGCAAATAAATTTTATAACTCTACATGTTCAGGAAGAAAAATATGATAGCCTAACATGTCATTTGGTGGATGTTATCAGTGAGCAACTTCAATGTGCTTTGAGAAAGTTACTTGTAATACGAAGCTGAAATCACCACATAAACAGCAGGTTTTTCTGACTTTGTGACTAAAACTGAACTTTAAAAATACAGTATTTCTGTGAATATCTTCACCCCCATCTTGGCTTTCCTCATTTTTTCCTCTCTGCCATCATTGTCTGCCTGTCTGTGCTAAGTATGGAGGACAGCGTCTCTTTAATTTCTAAGCACTATAGTTAATACTGAACACCACCAGTTAGTTACCTAGCATGAAAATCCTCATAAAAGGAAGAAATTTGTTTCTTTCCAAGTCAGAATCTCGAGGGGAAAATAAAAGAGGAAACAGGACAACGCTTCTCAGAGAGACAGTAGGAAGGATTCTTGATGTCAAGGAGGCAACTGCTTTGTAAGATTGGGGTCTAAATGAAGCCACGTTGGCCTTCAGGAAAGCGGGTAACAGAACCTTGTGGTTTGACTCCATACAGAATCAAAGAAAAGCCAAAACAAGCTCTGCTGGCTAACTCAGACTAGGCGTGGCCATAAGGGAATGTCATTCTATAGGGTTCAATAAAAAAGCTTTGGAACCTACAAGGGCAGGCTTTACAATCAGGTGAAACTGGATCTGAAACTAACTTATATTTTTTTCCTTCTTAGTGAAGGCATTCT
This sequence comes from Mus minutoides, assembly GCA_902729485.2. Taxonomy (NCBI): domain Eukaryota; kingdom Metazoa; phylum Chordata; class Mammalia; order Rodentia; family Muridae; genus Mus; species Mus minutoides. The sequence goes on from LR749950.1 coordinate 1,160,111, forward strand.
CTGGGCCAAAATAACAAACACCTTGTAGGACAGTGTGACTGCCTTAGGACATAATTCCCAAATACCTTAGTTACTACTTTATTACAAAACTTAGGGGTAGATGAGCAGTCAATTTTAATATACCTGGATCTACTGTTGGAAAGAAAACATTTTTGCATTAGAAAAGCTATTTACTAAACACACACTGTTCACCCAAGACTTCCCTTGAACTGGCAAGCTCTTTGCCTTCAAAGAGGTAACAGAAAATGAAGAAATCCACTTCCTCAACACACAGTGAACATGGTGTCTGAGTGGGCATGATGATTACGTGGGGGAAAATGGTGTCCAGGCCTTACAATGACCTCCCATGATGCACGTGTGAGTGTTATAGAAAAGACAAAAAGGCAGTCTGTTGTAGACTCTGCTTGAAACCACATAGTAGACTTGAATAACAACTATTCTTCCCAAGAAGAAAGTGAGCATGGAGGTTATCAACTGAGGCATCAGGTATATACTAGGAGGATCTGTGGGACTAAAGGTCTTAGCAGTTTCCTCCCAAGAGATACTAGAGTGTGGAGGCAGGCCTGGTTCATTTCCTTTCCCCCAGGTGCCATAGTAGATGAATCACGATATCCCTCTGAAATCCTTGGGAAGAAAGCACTAGGTCTTGTATACATAGCATCCGCAGACCAGCCCACACTTCTGTCATGTTTATAGTACTGGGCATGTTCCAGAAACATCTAAGCATCAAACACAAGACAAGGCAATTCGATTGTCTGATGGGGTTGTGTGGTTATTTCCCTAAGAAGAAAAACCAAGAACACAGTCTCCTATAGAAATGTATCCCAGATGCCACTGGGGCAAGACAGCAGAGTACATCTAGATACAAACCCTCAAACTGCCAGAGACTCAGAGTGGCCTGGATCCACACTGACAGCAACTGATCAGCAAACACAGCCTGACCTGGGCCTCGGGTTTAAGAGGGTCTACCAGTTCCCTGTGTAGCCCTTGAAGTGTTTTCTAAAGAATGGATTGATTCCAGCAAGTCTTCACTGAGTGCCTCCTATGTTCCTAGCCTTGGACAACAACCTGGGCCAACTCAGCAGCAGCCAATGTTAAGGGCTATTTCTGAAACAGCTCATTAGAGTTGTATTTCTAGTGCATATTTATATATTTATTATACTGCCTGGTTTCTTTGTCTTCAGTAAAGAGTGTTTTCTTTAAAACAAAACAGTACTGGCAAGAAAAAAATCCATTTTAAAATGCAGATTCCTAAGCAAGGGAGCTAACACATTCAGGCCACCTTTTCTGCTTCTTAGCCTAACCCCTTCCCTCCTTCTCCTTCCTCGTGCCTGAGCTTGTTAAGTGCCCACAGTGTCTGCTACAGGATGGCAAACAACAATCATAATACAAAGCAAGACTTCCACATAGACAGGTGATTTGTCTCAGTTTTCTTGTGACTGTTTAGCTTAAACTGGAATTTCACTACCTAGGTATTCCTCTGTAATGGACAAACTTGGGGTAAACTCTCTATACAAGAAACCTGGCCCCAGGAAAGGGGCAGACTAATAAAGTTACTATGAAAGTGAAGATATTGTACAAAACAACTTTTGAGTCCTGCCTTCGGCTATCAGACCACTGACACAGTGGTCCCAAGATACTACAATTTCCCTACGATTCTCATATGACACCTGGGTACAGAACTTGTCTCCCAGGAAGAGATTTCACCCAGTGCTGACAACCTGTCAGAGCCCATAGCAGAAGAGGCATGTGATGGGTCAGTGATCAGCAGGACCACACCTTGACTGGACTGCCTGATTGTTCACAACTCTGTCCTCTACCTGAACCTAAATCTCAAGTCAACACCCTGAAGACAGACTGCAGAGTCACTGGACCTGTCTGTCTGTCCCTCTTTCCAATGTGCCCACAGTGAATAAAATCCCTTCTCTCTGCTTTTCACTGTTGCTTGTCTCTTTTTTAAAAAATTGGTTTATTCATTTATTTCTGTATGTATGGACATATGCCAATGTGTCTGGCGTTTATGGAGATCAGAAACACTGAATCCCCTGGAACAGTAACAGATGGTTATGAGCTGCTATGTAGGTGCTGGGGACCAAAGTTGGGTCCTTTGTAAGAGCAGCAAGTGCTCTTAATGGCTGAGCCATCTCTCTGGCCTTGGTTGCTCATCTGTTTTACTGACCTCTTATGGATGATAAAAGAGCCAGCTAGGACTGCAAGCCCAAGCCCTACTCTAACATCTCTAACAAGATCATTCTGGGGTGTCCTTCACTTCGGTCGGCAGGTGGAGGTGGTACTGCCAGAGCAAGGAGCCAGTGTCCTAAGTCAGCTTGGGCAGCTCCTAGTTCCCTCATCCTCTTTGGGAGCTTGTTGTTTCCAGCTGCTTCTAGCTGGCTCCAGCTTCCGCCTGAGAAGCAGTTCTTTTGAAATTACAAACCACTTAAGAAAGACCATGAACATGTTCTGGTATTTCAAGCCTAAGGTCTCACTGACAATGAATTGCAAAGGGATTCCTTTAATAAGCACTGCAGCTATCATAATTTAGGGGTGGTTATCGCCCCGGCTAGCTCACCTACTGGTTAGACCAGGCTTGTCCACTGGTAGGTGGCAGATGTTGAATAAAATCAGAGAGAACAGTAGCTGCCATTATTTGGTGCTTACTGCATGCATGGCATGTTACACAATCTCTCAATATTCTCTCTGTGTGTTTTATTTTCACAGTAACTCATGAAGGTTGATTCTCATTTTTAAGATGAAGAATCGATGCTCAATCAGACCTTAGTCATTCAAGGTCAAACTCAATGTCACCATACTTTTAAAATTCTATGTTTCAAACAACTCCACTGGAATAGGACCATGGTAGAAATCAAGAATTGGGAGAATTGTATTAGACACATTTTTTCTATTCTCTTCCACTTTACCTTTGTCTTTGTAAAAATGCTATAAGCTAAGAATATTCATGAAACTGTAACAAGGTAAAGAACTTTGTTAGAATACTTTCAAGTGAAGAACACACGTACCCAATATTTGAATAAATTTAATTATTTATCTATATGTGGCTGACCCACTGGTGCTCAATGTTTCAAATGCTACTTATATTTCACTAGACAGATCCTACCTTGGGGGTTCTGAAGTGCCAATATCACAGGGCAGGAGTTGATAGAGGCCACTCAATCCATGTAAGGCTGGCCCTACCCAGAAAGTTAAGCCATCTGCCGCTCAACTAAGCAAGCAGCAACCTTCTTGCAACAAAGGCCAAATCCTCCAAAGCATACAGATTTCTCTATATGCTCCTAACTGGTGTGTTTGTTAGCTGTTTGGTTTGAACGTGTTGCTTTGGTTGTAGTTTCTTGTGATGGTAATTATTACTTTGACAGCTTCTTGTAATGCAGGCTACTCACTAAGGAGGCTGACCTTGAACTTCGAATCCAGTTGCCTCTACCTCCCTTGATTCAATGGCCAAATCATAAATTATTTAAATAAATTTGGCAAGGTGGTACACACCTATAACCCCAGCAGTTGGAAGGTAGAGAAGAATGGGAGTCCAAGGTCACCTTTAGCTATATATCAAGTTTGGGGCCAATGTGGACTCTTGGAGACCTTATTTCATGAAAAAAAAAAAAGGAAAGGAAAGAGAGTGAGAAAGGAGAAGAAAGAGAGAAAAAAGAGAGGGGGAAAGGAAGAAGGGAGGGAGGAGGAGAGAGAGGAAGAGAGGTAAGAGGGGAGAGAGGGGGAGGTAAAAGGGGAGAGAGGAGGAGAGAGAGGAAGGAAGGGAGGAGAGAGGGATGGGGAGGTAAGAGGGGAGAGAGGAGGAAAGAGGAGAAGGGAGGGAGGAGGGGAGGGAGGAGGGAAAAATAAACAAGTACTTAGATTAAAGGCAAGCACCACCTTGTCTAGCTTTCCAACCATTTTTAATCTCACACTATTAACCTGAAAGAAACCAATTTGCAACTGCCCCAACTGCCAAAGTCCATCACATCACAGGCTGGCTTTGAGACATTCGTGTCAGCACCATTCTCTATCCTTCAAACTGAGAGTGGCTTTGTATGAATGTAATCCTGCCCAGCTTCTCCCAGCAGTTGAACACATTTCCCTCCACGGTAATACCACTCTCCGAAATGATCAAGCATGTGACTGAGTATTCTGGGATCCAAAGAAGTCGGGTGACACAAAGGTAATTCTGAGAGGAGATGAGGGGCTCAGCCATGGTACAAGGTTCTTAGTCTATCAAGTACAGTTATCCTTCGTCTGTGAGATGGGAAAACCTGGTGTTGCTTGCAATGTGTTGCCAAGGAGAATATTGATTGATTGGTTAGTTGATTGACTGAATTTGTTAGGTAATGGAAACACAGAAGTTGAAAAAACCAATTTTCTAAGATGTCCCACAATGGAGATTTTCACCTTTCAATCATATTAGTATACTCAGGGAAGTCTACTAATCAAATTTAATTCAATATTTAATCATTATTAGTATAATAAAAGGACTCTTTTAGAAACAAACCTCTAAGAATGCAGAACTAAAGTGTCTGTAATGCATTTATTTGGTAGGTCAAAGTCAGTTCCTATGTTGTCAAGATTCACCAACAATAAAATATTTATTGATCACTCTCTGTGTACAAACACAGTGGCAAACACCAAGTGGAGTCAGACTCATTCAGCCTTTTGATGAAAACTATCCTGCAGGTATAAGTTGCTGTGGCCCCTTGGAGGGAAGTACACCTCAGCTACCCTATCTCACCGGTGGGCAAGCCCCAGAAGGGCAATGGCTGAAGAAACTCATGCACCAGGGTTTGGGGCAGATGAGGTTTATTATTGATCAAAGACATCCCAGGACATCTCTTCAAAGCACCTCCCTTGATGTTTATTAGCTTTGATAAGTTTTTATAACATAGCAATTAAACAGAAAGACACATCGGAGCGATGAAGCAAGTGCTCTTTGTAAAATGAATGAATGGAGGGCTGACTGAACAAATGAATGGGAATGAATGAGGAGACTGAGGGAAATGAAAGAGCATAGGCAGGTTTTCCAGAGAACTCTGGGATAATGAAGGATCACTAAGGGATAAAGCGACCCGATTAAACGTAGAGTTGAAAGCTGAAGTGAGCCTTTAGCAATAGGATGGAAAAGGGGAAGGGGAGGATACTGAGCCCAGGCAATGTACAAAACCAGGAAAGGGGCAATATAGACCCCTTGGAAAAACGATAAACTAGCCACCCCAGCTACTGTAGAGTTTTAAAATCAAGCGAAAATGTCAAGATTAGAGGGACTGGAAGATAGATAGCACACTGGGTAAAATGTTTGCCACATAAGCGTGAGAACCTGAATTTGAACCCCTAAGTTCATGCAGAAAGGCCAGACATCAGGCATGGGGTGCATGCCTATCACCCCAAGATCAAGGAGGCAGAGAAAGGTAGATACAGACCAGGGACTTGCTGGACACCTATCCCAGCCTACTCAGAGAACCCAGGCCAGCCCGCAGACCTCATCTGAGAAAAATGAAGTGGGTGGTGCCTGAGATAGAGCAACACACAAGCTGCCCTCTGACTTCCAATAAATGTGCACACATAGATAGGCACACACATGACACACAATGAGCAAAAGATGAAGATTGGAAAGGAATTTGGGGGTCAAGTAAGGAAAACTAAAGAAGAGTCAGGAATACAAGCTCCCTCCTACAAGAAAACTGGAGCCACTCAAAAGCATCAAAGGACTGAGAGGTCATTAAAATGGCCTCTTCTTCTATGGGAGAGTAGGGACAGGAAAGTCAGGAGGCCAAACCTAAGGCTGAGGCTAAGAGTACCTTGCTGGGAGATATGGGGATTTTTACTGAGGATGGACAGGACCAGAACTGAAGAGCTACTTGTGAAGTTCTCCATGTCATCAGGGCCTAGCAAAGCTGTTACCCAAATCTCATCAGCCCTGCAGGCCCACAGTCAATGTGATTACCCACACTTGGGAACGGGTAAGCCAGCCAGGGGCATTTCCTTATAGCCGTGTGTGAGACAGCAAAGAAGGACTCAACCCAGGACTGGTATCTGTAGACTGCATGTCTTAGCTGCTTCCCACAAGACCTCCTGTGACATACCCCTTCCCTGCATGAGGTCTGGAAACCTATGTGAAGTCAGCACAGGTTTCATCATGCCCCGCTGCCTGCACTGGGTTTTATTTATGCCAGAGTCAAGAATCCAAGCAATAAAAAGGGTTTCTTTTCAGACTCAGCCCCTTCACTCTCAGTAACTCACAGCAGCACTCCACCCTAACTCTAGAAAGAATCACTGCTGTGCCTCAGTGGCTGTATCTACCAGGAAATCATGGTTCTCAAAAGCCAGGAAACGCAGATCATCTGTATGCTACTTGAAGTCTTTCTTCAAATCTGACAGTAATACCTATAATCAGAGACAGAAAAATCCTAAAACATGTGAAGCGTGAGAGCCGATTCTTAGGACCTCCTTTCTTCTCACTTCTGTGCCTTTGTGACAGGGGTTTCCAGGAGCACTCACTTCTGCCACAAGTGTCCTTCACCTGAATTACTGACTTGAGAAGGGCATTGAGAGGTCACATAAAATAAGTATATTTTAAAGCCCAAATGTCCTTTAAGATGAGTCACATGGGGCCTTTTTCTCTTTCTCACGCAGACTGTGTTTGCCCTTGGCGCCAACCTGGATGAGTATCCTCGGCAGCTCATTCTATGTCTCCTAGCCTCAGACCTCCCACCTGTTCAGTCAAGTGAAGCTGGATGAGAAGAAGGGTGGCCTCCACATCATCAGGCGAAGTCACTGTGGCTTCTGAAGCTGACTCAGTGTACTGTGTCACTTCTATGTACAAGAGCAATCTTTGACAAAAGCGACACTATTTCATTACATTCTATACTTATCCTTCAAGTATATATCAAATCTTAAAAATTCTAATCTATCTCAGTTATCTCAAAGTGGGCAATGATGTTCAAGTGGCCAGCTGGTCCCAAAGCAACTGTCTGTTTGCAAGCAGCCAGGCCTTTGTAAGGTTTGGTCCATGGCACCCAGCTCTTTGTACGGAAAGCATGACAAGGCAGGATTTAAAACTTAGCACCCTCATAGACTACATGGAAGTTAATGGAAACATGAATGTACTGGAACACTCTGACGTCCTGTGAATCCACTGACCTGAAAAAGTCTCTCGGCCAAATTGCTTTTCCTAAACATCAAAATAAAAAGAGGATGCTAAGTCTGTCTGTGCCGTTCTCCTCGGCTGTGCTTTCCTGGGGTTCTTGCTATAGCAGGTCACCTTCTGGGTGACTTCAGGCCCACCTGCCACTCCTTCCTATCCTGGGCTGTTCCAAACAGAATCAGGAAGTCTTAGACAAGAAGCAGATGGTAAGGGAGAAAAAGTCTGCAAAGGACACTTCTGTTACATAATGCTGGGCATTCGACCTGCTAGCATCAGCCTCGGAGGTAACTACTGACCTATCCCTGAAGAGTAAACCAGCACCCCAAATACTCATAAAGAACATTTCTTCAGTATTTCTTTGATAATGAGCATATAATCATATGAGTAAATATACTAACATTTTAGTAAGTAACAGATTGGAGGAGAACTGCATCTCACATAGTGTGTATATATCTGCAGCATATGATATGAATTCACCTTTCTGTATGTATATGTGTGCATGTATGTGCATGTCATAATACACACATGGAGGTCAGAAGGCCTAGGTGTTAGCCATTTGTTTGAGAGAGCAATTCTTTGTCATTCTCTGCTGCATACACCAAGCTCGCTGGCACATAAGCCTCCAGGGATTCTTGTCTCTCTTATCATTTGTTGTTAGAAAACTGGGAACACAGATGTGTGCTCCTACATCCAGCTTTACTTGGTCCTTGGGAATTAATGTCAGGTCCCTGTGCTTGCACGGCAAGTGCTTTACCCACTGGGCCATCTCCCCAATGCATTAAGCAGATTCTTCAAGATATTTATCCTTGATTTACTCAAAAACTGCTCGTGGAACAGGAAATACCTTCCACACCTTGAGCCAGGCCCCATGGGACAAGAGACTTGTATCACCAGTATAATTCAGCTGTTCCCAGCTCTTCCCATTTCCATGCAAGGAAGGTCATAGAGCTTATTTGGGACCAGAACAATGTGACATGCTTCTGGCCTGGATTATGGGGTAGACTGAGCCACTTTCTTAAGAGCAGTGATTCTATAAGACCAAGTTTGAGCAAGCCTCTATCAGTTTAGGGCCTGAGCAACTACAGCAAGCCTGGCCTTTCTATTCTGTAAGCCCAGGAAAGAAATTATCAGGCACTGATATGTGGAATACTCCTCACTGCAGCAAACCCAGTAACACCTCAGTACCTAAAAATGAGTGAGAAGAAACCTACAAAAGTCTACCTGTCCCCATCTGCTTTCCAAATCAGGTGACACACAAATGTAGACATGATTTTGAACTTGATGCACAGCTGACTGCTGAACAAGAAGGTCCAGGTAGAATAGTCACAAAGAAATGAAAAGAAAATGGCCTCCCTACATTGGTGGAGTCTCAACAGCCATGGGGAATCCAACGGAAGAATTCAATGTCCGTAAAGAAAAGGCTGCTTCTGACCCAGCCCAGACATTTGGGCAATTCAGAACATCCTAGAGAAAATGACAATCAAGCAGAGGCTGTGTGAGCCTCCTCGGACATGCAGGCCTTCTCAGTCACTTCCAAGTAAGGCCTGCATTTCTTGTCTCCCTATAAGCTCTTTGAGGATGATTCATGGCTGTGTCTCTTACCCATCACCATCAATTACCCCTTGGCACCTCACACAGAACCCGTATCTCTGTTAAGTGCCCAAAAGCATCTGCAGGGTGAATAAGCAAACACTGGACTCAAAGGTCAGCTATGCCAGCCTAGAGCTAAGCCCACCTCTGTAGACCCCAGGAAGAAGAAACTCCTTCTGGGGGTGTGGGGAGCCAATGTAATTCAACATTTCCTTATGAGTTATCACAGCACATGATGAAAAATTACAATAAAATTTAATACTACACTGTGGCTATCTTTGTTCTTGGACATGCAATTACATGTGCAGGCAGCTGTTTTCCTATGTGGAAAATTGTGTGTGAGGGTTTTTTTTTTCCTATTAAAAAAGCCACACCCTTGATTCTATTGCATTATTACATTCCCTATTATTCCATCACGTGGTTTTTCTTCTTGCTGTAATCCAGGACACACCCAGAATTACTGCTGACAGAAAAATCACCTGTCAACATACCTTCATCCTAACACCATGCTGGTAATCTTGTCTTTGCAAAAGCAGTAGCCTTTGTTTTAGCTAGAACAAAATGACTGCCCCACTTCTAATGGTTTTCCAAGCTTTCAGTAGAAGGGTCAACGTTGGTGTCACTCCTGGTTTTAAAGCCACCTTTAGAAGCAAAACTGTCCTAGAACAGAATGACAAACATCTTAAGCTTTTAAATTTTATTTTTAGAGGGATTTTGGAGAAAAACTGTAAAGAGCATCCACTCTGGCCCTTGATGCTGCTATACTGCAAAAGAGGTCTCAGGAGCCAATGGCCCTCAACAATCTGACCTCCCTATAAGGAAAGCCTGGGTCCAGCTCATGCATGATCCAGCCCATGGGATGCTAAAAGCTTTGGATTCTAGGAGGGCATGCCAGTGCTGAGATGTGTATCCTGGTACATCTGAAGGTGAGTTTTCAATGAACTCTATCATGATCAGGCTAGAGTTTTAGGGAAAGATCCAAACTCTAAAGAAAAAAATGAAGAAAGAGAGGCTAATGGCTTGTGTCTATATAAAGGGAAACATAACTAAAGCTCTGTCTTCTCTATGTTCTTTCTGTTCCTACCCAGCAGCCCTCTCTGCTACCTGCCAGCAATTTAGTATCAGCCTGCCCTGCTCATGATGTGACAGATACTTTGACAATGAAAAGATAGGAGAGAAACAGTCCTTCTTCCTCAGAAGGCCACTGCATGTGACCAATGCCCGAACTGAGCACTGGTCAAATATCTTATGAGCTTCATAATTATCAACTTTCCCACAATATCTTTCATTAGAAGACATCTCTACTCCAAACACTATCTTATCCAAGCCCATATTCAGGTACAACTGTCTGTGTACTGACAGCATCAAAATTCGCACCATCCAGTGGAATCAATACAGCCCCAATGTAAGTGGCTCCCAGTGACCTCTCCAAAAGGAAAGGATGAAGTCATTTGCAGTGTTGGTGGAACAAGACATTCGAGTGAAGTCCCAAAGGTAGGACAGACTTTGCTTGCTTGCTTGCTTGCTTGCTTGCTTGCTTGCTTGCTTGCTTGAGTGGCCCCTACTCCCTCACAAATACGAATGCTGTGAAAGCAGAAACACCTCGGCAGCCCTGTGTCAGCGCTGTGGGCCCAAATGACCCAGAGACACCCAGGCAGTTACCCAGATCATTGGGGTTACCTGAATCTGTCACGCGTCCCTTTCACCCCCTTCTGTGTGATGACATCAAGTGGAAACAGTAAGCGTTGGGAGACAAGAGGCTGACAAGCAGGAAGCGCGATTGAGACCCAGCTTTGTTCAGCCTGCAGTGAAATACATGCAGTAATGGTTAGAGATACTCCCAGCACAGACAAAAATCCACGAGTGGGTGTCCCGAGAGGATGAGAATGGGGAGTAGAAGGCTGGTAGGACAGGGAAGGGTCATTAAGGCCCTCCTGGATAAATAATCACCTCCTGGCTCCTCTGCAGTCTACGCCCCCCCCCCACGCGCCGCGCCCCCAAGTTATCCCGCGGTAAAGCGGCTACCATCAATCGTAATGCCTCAGAAAGATAGGAGTCAGGATGGAGAATACCATCATCATTTTAGGGCAAAATGCTAGCAAAATACACGAGTTAAGCCCACACAGCTAGCAATGCGGGGCGTGTAGTCGCCCTCCCAGACACACACACTCAACAGGGATGCATCTGAGAGCATCCTTTCTGTTGCCTGGCCACCACCTCATCAAGTCACTGTCTCTGTTTTGTCAATTACCCTACTGTTTCCAAATCTATGCAGCGCTCCCCCACCACACCCCCACGGTAGGCGGGATCCCAAACCAACACTGTGGAGAAGCTCTCCACAAGTCCTGCCGGCTTTGTCCTGCTGCTGTCCTTCCAGAAGCAAGCGCCTCAGGCCCGTGGGTACGCACAAAAGACCCCCATTCTGGCCCTCCACTCGGCCCCCTTTTCCAATAATGGGGCAACTTCTAGCTGGGAATCGGGGAGTAGGAAGGCAGGACAGGACTGGAGGGGATGACCCAGGTCTTGAAAATGCTGGGGGTGGGGGAGCACAGCAGGGATGTGCGCGCACCTCAAGGGCGCGTGCAGCGCGTGCATGAGGCGAGCTCCCGGGACCAGAGCTCCAGGGGGCATCCCAGGACTTGGAGGAACCAGAGTCAGCTGCCATGACCCCATCGCGCTCTCAACTCAAAGCAATGCCGGAGGAAAACCCAACTCCCGGGACCACCTCCCCGGGAGACGCCTCTCCAGCTCCGCACTCCTTTAACCAAACAAACCACCCCAATCATAGTCCAAGAGGAACCTCCAGATGTATCCCAGGCTAGCGTTGCCCTTTCCCGCTTTCTCCTAGGCACAGCCTTCCCCGCGAGTCCCCTCTGCACCCGGGACCTGGGAGCACACAGAACAGGAAAACAAACCGAAACTCACTGACCTCTCTCAGCAGCAGGCTCGGCTCTGTTACTCCGCCAGCGGCTGCAGCAACGTCGGAAACATCCCGGTGGTCCGCGCTGCCCGCTGCGCTCTGCTAGACGAGCGCTGAGGGCCGGCTGCTGCCTGCTCCTCCCGCCGCAGGTTGCGGGGCAGCGCGGGCAGAGTGGCGGCAGCGCCTCCCGCAGCCCAGCTCCCTGCTCGTCTCTCCTTTTGCTTCAGGCGGCGCCCTCCACCTGCCCGGCTGGCCTCCGCCTCCACGATCGGACACCCGCCGCCAGGCACCGGACACTGAGCGGAAGCTTTTGGTGTCACCCCCAGAGACCCAAGCACTGAAGGGAGAGGGAGGCTGAGCTCTGCTCCGCGGACCGCCCCTCCCCGGCGGCTCCACCCCCTCCCGCACTCCACCCGGCAGCTTGGCCAGCACGTCCGACTGTCTGTCTGTCGGTCGGTCCCCAGTGGCCAACCTCTTGGTGTGGGTGGGGAAGCAGGGACGCGCCCTCCACCCACCGTAGACCGGCTAGCACCTGGACCGAGCGCGGAAGGAGGACCTGACCGGGATCAGGTGTGACCTAGAGGCCGAGCACCGCAGGCTAGATCGACTGGGACTGGCCGAGGTGGTGACCCAGCTGCGGCTTGGGACTCAAGACCACAGGGAAGAGGGAGGAGTCTAGACTATTGCCTTTCCCCTGGGTTCTTTTTGGCTGCCCCTGAAAGTTCACTAACCCAACAAGGGCAGGAACCTGTCAGCATGAAATGGGATATGCTCCCAAAGAGCCCCACAGGGGACACCTCACACTTCAGCCTCCTGTGTAAATGAAGCTCACAGGAGAGGTGAACAGGAAAGAGCAGGTACTAGGTGTTATAAAGAAGCCTAGAGGGTCTACTAAGTTTACCTATTGCCCACCTTAAAACCCAACTTCAGGCCCAGTGGTAAAGTGCTTGCTTGCCTAGGGGCACATGAGTCTGGATTTATCCTCAGTACTCCTAAACAGAAACAAAGCCCTTACCTTAGGGATATGCTTTTGATGTCATGTAACCCCAGGAAAATCTAAAGATAAGGTCTCCGTCTCCTCGTGCTTTTCCACTTAACATATAGTGGAGAAATGGGGAGATATGTGTCCCCTGCTGGTCTGGGGCACCATGCCTGAGTTCTGGGGCTTTTGGGGATCCACTCCATTAAGAAACTGAGAACTGACCTGAGTTGTGTCTCTTCATCTCTGTGGTTCAACTGAAGGATCTTTGTTAATGCACAGAGCAAATGGCTTCTTCTAGACTTCAGGTACTGAGCTCCTTCATGGGTCCTATGTTCCTTCTTATACAGCAGTGGTTCTCAACCTTCCTAAGGCTGTGACCCTTTGACACAGTTGCTCATGTTGCGGTGACCCCCAACCACAAAATTATCTTTGTTGCTACCTCATAACTGTAATATTGCTACTGTTACAAATCAGAATGCAAATATCTGTGATTTCCAATGGTCTTTTGTGACCCCTGAAGGGGTAGTGACCCACAGGTTGAGAAGTGCTGTTGTTCCAGAAGTCCCGAGAACCATGATGGCTCTATATGAGCTAATGAATCTGTCTTGGCAGCTGGTCCTACTTGCTTTGTCCCACGTGTACAACTTGCGAATCGGTGTTCCAATCAGGCTATTAACACACCGGGAGAAAACCTGCATCTGGGAGGCCCACAGAGCTTGCAGAGTACCTGCAGTCTCTGGGATCCCAGTAGGAGCTCTGCTTCCTCCAGTCACCAGGCAGACTCTTGCTCCATGGTCCCCTTATCACCTCTACAGTACCCACAGAAGCTCTGTATGCACGTCTTAGGAACCTAAGGCTACTTTGCAGGAATATCTTCAACTTCACTATCAATGTAGAGGGGGGGAAAAAGTAGCCCAGTGGTGGTAGTACAGGCCTTTACCCCAGCCTGCAGAGGCAGGAGGATCTCTGTAAGTTTGAGGACAGCCTGATCTACAGAGCAAGTTCTATGATAGTCAGGGCTACACAGAAAAACCCTGTCTCAAAAAAAAAGTATATATATATATATATATATATATATATATATATATATATATATATATATATATATATATATATATATATTTGAAGGCAGAGTCTCACACATGTTGCCTAGGCTAAGCTGGAATTTATCAGGCAACACAGACCATTTTGGCACTCCTCCTGCCTCACTTTCCCAAGAACTGGAATTACTAGCTTTTAGTAATATTTTATTTAGGGAGAGGGATGCACACCAGTGACCGTATAGATATGGAGGACAGGTTGCACTTTCAAGAGTTAGTTCTCCCCTTCCCTGGGAGAATGCACTCAGGTCATCAATCTAGGATCAGGCAATCTAGGACAGGCATCTTATTCACTGAGCCATGTTGTGGACTCTGGAAAAAAAAATAATGAGAAGCTAGGCAAGGTATTAACAACTCAGATGTTGGTCAGGGACTTGAAATAAAGAAGGTGATTCATAACACCCCAACATTTTACCAGCAGAGCTTAGCCCAGAAATATTATTATGCATGAGTGCCTCTCAAGATTGCTTTTAGGAAAGCAATTTCAGGATTCAGTAATTATTCTAAAATGTTTCAAACTGCCCCCAGTTGCTTTCTAGACAATTCTTTGGAGTGAGAAATGCTAGAATTCAGCATGTGGAAGGTTAACACCTCCAAATCTATTCATTTCCACTGGCTGAGATTTTAATTCACAGAGCATCATGGGTGTTCTGCCTTCTGTCCAGTCTTGTAAAGCTGTCACACAGAGAAGGTTAATTAACTAGGGCAGGCTGCAATGGGGCAGTTCCTAAGATCCACTGGAGGTCAGAATCTGGACAGGTAGCTATGGTCTAAGTCAAGGCAAGAACCGGCAGAACATGTTGTAACAAATTCATCTGTGAGGCAGCCAGGAGCAAAGCAGCTAGGACCAGTCTGAGTTTCAAAGCACCAGCTGGCAAAGTCCTGTCAGAGAAGGTGCTGTGGTTCTCACGACCCACTGTGCATCTGTGTGAGAGAGAAGCAAGTGCGCACCTGAGGTCTGGGAGAGCCAGGGTTAAGAGACGGGTGCACAGACCTGCAGAGAAGATAAAGATACAAATGCTGGGTCTAGGGAGCTGCTGAGTTGGTAAAGTGCTCCCTGCGCAGATATAAGGACCTGTGTTTCATCTCCCAAAACCCACACGAAAAGGCCAGTGTGGTGGTGTGCACTTCAGATCCTATGTAACTCTAGCACTAGGGAGATGGAGACAGGCAAGTCTCTGAGGCTAGCTGGGGAGCCAGGCTATCTGAATCAGTGAGCTCCTTCCCTCAGCCAATGAAGAGACACAGTTTTATAAATCAGGGTGGATGGCACCTGAGAAACAACGCTTGAGGTTAACCTCTGGTCTCGGCACATATATGTGTACACGGTCCAAATATTGATGCATCCAAATAGCCAACAGTCATTAAATATGGACGGTGTTCCAAGAGGGTTAGGATGCAGGGCAGGGTGGGAAAACACTCATCTAAGTTCCTGCGGGTACAGAACTCACTTTCCGGTTAAAAATTTTTTTTCATAATAAAATGAATTGCATGTGAGACCATGAAAGGAATGAGAGGGGAAAGGGTGATGAAGTGTGTGTGTGTGTGTGTGTGTGTGTGTGTGTGTGTGTGTGTGTGTGTTTTGCAGGAAACCTTAGACCAGAGAAGTCTCGCTCACAAGGAGCTTTTGGAACTAAGATTTGAAGACCACAATGAACCACACGATGCCAAGGGAAAGAGGAAAAACCATTCTGAGTATCAGCAGGAGTAGAGAGAAGGTGTGCGCTTGGCAATGGATCAGAAGGTCAGCCAGCCCCACAACACTGAAGGATGCTGCATCGCCTAAGTTTGGTAAAGGGCAGAACTAAATTCTTAGCTTTGTACCTGTAGTGTGGAGCAGAGATGCTCCGTACGTGTTTAATGAGCAGAGCACTAAATCTCTGGGAACCTAGGGTGGAGCTAAGATCAATTAGATGCCCAGGCAGAGCTTCTATGAGGACGACATTTGCATAGAAGAATGTGATGCTGATGTAGAACATAGATCACTTTGTGATCTCCCTCCTGGTCTTTGAGGGCAAGGATCATCTCTCAACTTGCACCATCAGCAACTAATCCAACAAGGAGGGACAGAGACAGGAGGGAGTCAAGGAAGAAGAAAGAGGAAGGAGGATGAGGAACAGGGCCAGCCCTGTCCTGTGCTCTCACGCTTGCATGCCCAAATACCTGCATGCCCAAATGCAACCCGATGCTGAGGAAGAACTGACTGGGGCTTTGCAAAGTAAGGTCTCTCTTCCTCTGCTTTTGCCTGGCATCCTCAATCCTAAAAAGAGAGTAAGAAGTCAACTGCCAAATCATCTCTCTTCCTATCTGTAGACCCCAGAGCAAGTGTGAACTTTAGAAAACTTTAGGATGTGTGACATCCTCCTCATCCTTTAATTGATGTGAAGCATGACTGTTGCCCTGATGTTTTGTTTCTGGTGGTTTTTATCAGCATCAGGGATTACACCCAGAGCTCCATGAGTGCCATCCAAGCAGTATGCCGCTAAGCTACACAAATAAGAGAGAAGTAATATGCTTGTAACTAGCCCAAAGAAATCAAGGTCAACCATGAAAGAGAAAAAGGAAGCCACAGGTTCTGGATGACAGGACCTCCCCCTGTATGACAAGATTGTGTAGCATGCTGTCTTCCTGGTCTTGGTCTTATACTCATCCTTTCCCTCTATAAAAGTTCTTTGTACCTCTGAGTGTCCAAGGCATGACTCTGAGGTAGCATAGTCCCATCTTCTCAGATGTTAGCCCTTGAAGAATATTGGTTTCCTTCCTGCCAGTATTGTCTCCTGGGTGATGGCTCTCCTTTACCCACTGAGCCATCTCATCGGCCGGCTCAATCAATTTAATAAACAAGAAAGCATCCTGCACTTTAAACAAGTGTGTTTTAGAAACTGTCAGTTAAATTACAACCAAGTTGTTTAAAAACATCAATGTGGAAAGCTACATCTAGATAGCTCTCACCATCAGCACGAAGGCAAAGAGGCACCCACAGCAAGCATGTTAGCCTCCTTCCCAATCAGGCTACCGTTTACATCTTTCTAATGGATCACTGGTTACCATAGAGTACATGTGCTCTAGAAAGTATCTAAGATTATTTATTCATAATGAATGTTAAATGGAATGTACATTTCAAAACTGAGTATTTGGGCCGCTATGAAAAGCCAGTTCCAACAGACCTATTATTCTGGCAGAGTTCTGAATGAGAGATTCTATATTTGACATATTTTCTTAACTATGTAGACCCAGTGCCATCTAAGGACAATGACATCTCATCTCAAAAAGAAAGAAAGAAAGAAAGAAAGAAAGAAAAAGAAAGAAAGAAAGAAAGAAAGAAAGAAAGAAAGAAAGAAAGAAAGAAAGAAAGAAAGAGAGGGAAGGAAAGAAAGAAAGAAAGAAAGAAAAAGAAAGAAAGAAAGAAAGAAAGAAAGAAAGAAAGAAAGAAAGAAAGAAAGAAAGCAGGCAAAGTATTTTGAGTACTTCAAAATATTTTCATGGAAACTATATCTAGGATTGCTTTCTAAAGGCAGTTATGGGTCAAATTAAACATCTTTGATTTGCACAAAACACAGTCTGACTATAAACAATCTGTATGGTCATTATGGCTTCCTGTCTGAATATCTAAGTACTCTCAATAGCCTCTGCAGTATCATGAATCAGCTGTTTTCCTACTATGTTCATATGGAATGCATAGCTTCTCTCTCATCCCATTGTCTCCCAGTCCCATTATCTGCCATAGCTTCCTTCTCTGCAGATGCCCCTAGTTCTTTCTGCTCACCCACGTGGCAACTACTGCTTTCCTAATCTGTCCTTCCTATCGTCAGCCAGGTTGTTGGTGTTCACAATCTCTCACCTTCATTTGTCCACCAATCCTACCTATGAAAGAACAAAGAGGGTCTGTTATTGAACTTGGAGATCATAGCCTGTGCCCTAAGTCAGGTTCCCTGACACCTGTCCTCAATAAGCCAATTAAAAGAGCCAAATTAAAAGAGGAGAAGAGAAAAAGGAGATTTATTCAATGTGACTACATTGGGAAGAAAGACAAAGAGATCCAGAAATACCTACGTGCATGCCAGATACAGCTTCCTGGTCCTGAGTGAGAGCAAAGCTTAAATAGAAGACCAAGGATATGGGCATCTAAGCAGTCCTGATCAAAATGTGGTCCCACCCACCACTGACCCATCTTTGCCAGGGTTTCAGTTTCATCCCCTAGTGCAATCAGACCAGTTGTTACAATTGTGTGAAATCTCTTTCCAGGAGAGCAGCTCCACCTCTGGCTGGCACCTTTTTCTTCTCCCAGCATGAGATTCTTGGGAAAGTTTTCATGTCTTTGGTGCCCACTGTTTCTATAGTCTGATAGTCAGATTGGGATGCACAGTGTCCCTTTGGAATGTCTTCATTCCAAGCTAGTTACGGGGTTCCACTCCGTTTTTTCAAATCCCCAATTTCAATCTAGTAACTTGGTTGGTCCCAAAAGCTAACTAAATTCCCTGCAGGCCCCTTTCATCTAAAGCCTGTACCTTGCCTAAATAGACCTGGCATCCTGTACCTGCTCCAGGTCCAGAGCTGGCTTTAGCCAACTCCTTCTTACTTCTTATTTCCTTAGCGCTACCTCATTCAAACCCAAGGGAATCAAAATGTCTGCACCAGGTCTAGCTGCACTAGTTAGAGTGCCCTCTAGTGGTAAGGAGGAAAAATGGTGCCCACTGATGGAGGCCCAGAGGTCAGGCAGGTCACCTCTGGGTGATGCCTACAGGACTTCTTCCACACTTTCTCACTTAATGTCTTTCCTCTGCTATTAATGTCTTCCCTTCTCAGCAGGTGGAGAGTGTTGAAAGAGGAGACAGAGTTATGACTAATAACTTGGTTTTAACTAAATAAGTTATATAACTAGTGAATAAACTAATATTAGTTAATAACAATTAACTAGTAAATACTGGGTCTCAGCCCTTTCCCTTTTGTCTCTAGAAATCTTCAACACCATTTGGTGTGTTCTCATCTGGTTTTGCCCATTGACTTGGTTTGGCTTGGCTTGGTTTTTTGAGTCAGTGTCTCATGTAACACAGTGTCTTTGGTCCTGTCCTATTGTGAAACGACATCACAAAAAATACATTTAATTGTAGGCTTGCTTACATTTTTAGAGGCTGAGTGCATGACCATCATTGTGGAGAGCAAAGTGACAGGAAGTCATGGTGCTGTAGCAGAGACTAAGAGCTTATATTTTGTTTACAAGCAGGAAAGAGAAAGGGAATAAGACTGGGCCTGTCATGAGCTTTTGAAACCTTGAAGCCCACACTTTGTGTCACAGTTCCTCCAACAAGGCCATACCGCCTAATCCATCCTAAACAATCCACCAACTGGCACCCAGACATTCAAGCATATGAACCTATGGGGGCCGTTCTCACTTAAACCCAACAATACCCAGGCTAGCTTCAAAATCAAAAGAGGAAAACCTTCCCTCCATCTCTCTAGTGCTGAAATCATAGGCATGTTCTAACAGGTCTGCCTTTAATTTATTGTTTCTAAGAAGATGAGTAATTCGGTAAGCACAAGGAGACAAGATAGCAACCCTAGTGAGGCATCCCACCTCAGCAAGCCTCGGGGACTCTTCTTCTGGTGAACATGTATTGATTTGGAAGCAGATTGTATTGCTCACCATTACCTGCCGCATCTCTGTTTGCCAGAACCCAAGAGGCAAATGAGCATCCCTGCCTTACAGATGAGTTGTCTGATGCTCGGAGGATGCAGGCAACCTCATCAATGTGTTGTGATAGTGCACAGTGCACAGTGAGCATGCAGATGCCCCAACTTAGCAAATATGGAACAGGTCCCTTAGCAATCACACTGACTGCAGGCAGTGCTGCTTGGTTGGCCTAATGTGCATCTCAGACTCCCAGAAGCCATCCCTCTTTAGCTGAAGGGTGACAGGTGACCACACTGTGGCTCCTTCTATCAAAGGGCTCCAAGATTTCACATGAACTGACTGTCCCTTATCCATGCTCTCAGTGTGTCTTGGTTTTATTGAGACAGGGTTTCTCTGTGCAGCCCTGGCTATCTTGGAACTCACTTTGTACCCTAGGCTGGATCCGCATGCCTCTGCTTCCCAAGTGCTAGGATTAAAAGCAAGGACTACCACCACCACCTGGCATCTCAGTGTTTCTTTCTCTCTGTCATTATGCAGCTTCCTAACTCCTACTGAGAGCTGAGCATGACCCAACAAAGATAAGATACTTGCAAGATTTCCAAGAACATTTCCACGTCTGCCTATCTTGAGTTTTTCTAACCAGATTAATTGTGTCTGCCTCATAATGCTCTTTTTCTTACATCCATCCTTGCTGTGTGGTGCTTCACACGATGGCTAGCAGCTTCTACCTCTACAGCATGGGAAGACCCCTAAAGACTGGGACTGCATTACTCATCCTATCACCTACACACACTCCATGGCTTCATGCAGAATACAGTGCCATTGATTGGCATGCAGACTAAACTTATGTGTACAGAAAATGCCCAAACGGAGATTTTTATCTTTCTTTCTAGGGTTACACTGCCTGCAGCCCTATGCAGAGAACTGTCTCTGAAATGCTTCTTCTCAAATCTGTTTCAACCCAGTTACAGCAGGTCAGCCAGAGTAGGATTTAGAGTTACTTCCAAATCCATTTACAATGAAAGGCTGGAGAAGAGAAAGAGTACGGGTGGGACAGAGTTGTGACTAACATGAGAATCCTCACTCTGGGCTTCATAGGGATATGCAAGGGTCCCAATTCTTTTCCTACTCCTCTTTTATTACATTTATTTATTAAAGTGTGGATCATGTGTACGTGACAACATATGTGTGGAAATCAAAGGACAACTTACAGCAGTTGGTTTTCTCCGGACATGTGGGTCTCAGGAATGAACTGGAGTCACTGAGCCATCCTACCTGCCACCAGTATTCAATTCCCACCAAGGAATCCTTACTCTGTCTTTTGTGTTGGTTAGTGTCTCTGAAAACTATGTGGGTGTGGGCATATTTGGAGACAGAGACTAAATTGAATGAAGTCATGGGGTGAGTCCTGAATCAGACTGAATGATATTCACATGAGACAAGGAACACTGGACACAAATAATTAAGGAGAAAAGATAATGTGGAGACATCAGGAGTGTACAGACCTCTGCAAGCCAAAGAGAGGAACCTGAAACACAACCTTCTTTCACAGCCCCAGGACTCAACACTGCAGAATCCTTGATCCAGGCTTCTATCTCCAGAAATACGAGACATATTTGTCATATAAGCCACCCAGGCTGCAGCACTGATTAAGGCAACCCTGGCAGACTCATCTACCTAGAACTCTCGTACAAGAAGAAAATTGGATCCCATAGCCCACATTGATTAATTATGTCTAGGCTATTTATTTCCTGCGCTTACCGACATGGGCAGGCTAATGGCAGCAATGAAGAAATGATGCATTTACCCATTCAGGAGGAGGGTGAAACTTTCACGGTGTGTGTGTCAGCAATGAGATAATGCTCAGCACAATAATATAAATAAATGGCTGTACTGGGTGTTTTGTAAACATTGTCTTCATCCACCCAGTCACACAGCTGTGAGGCACTGCTACCCTCAGTTCACAGAGGTAGAAATTGAGGCTCAGAGGCATTTATGGGAATTTCCAAGGATATACTACTAATCAGACGAGGGGCTCAGCAGGTGTCTACTGGCCATCAGTTTTCTTCTTCTTCTTCTGCACAGCGATCACTGTGGAGCACCCTAACCAATCTAGCAGTGGTGAATGGAGCCATTTCTCTTGTCACTGGTTCGTATGAGAATGGAAATGTAATCCGGTGTGTGCAGTGGGAATGAAGTCAGATGGAAGGGTTCTTCACCCTTAAAAAAAACAACAAAAAACATTACTACAAAGTGGCAACTCCTCTCCTGTTGCTTGATGTTACACAATCCCCATGTGACGTCAGAATGGTAACCACCACCACCTTGTGACAGATGGGGGGGGGGGGGACACAACCAGAGCTGATGGCATTGATTTGCCCAAGCTGACCAACCCAACAGTGCCCTTGCTCTTCTTTCTCACTGGAAAATCATTCCCTTATTGTTGAAGCACTTCTGTTTTGCTTTAGCTCCTTACAGGTGAAGTTATCTCCAGATGCTAATTCTACAAGTACACTTTGATTTCTCTAACATAAGAGGCATTTTTAGATACGTTATGAAAAGCCAGTAGCTTCAACTTTACTGACCTGCAGAATTTCAACACCCAACAAATACATTTTTTGTTGTTTTCTTTAAGATGGGGTAAAATGCGCATTGAACCTGTATTAATTACATCCATAAAGTTGTTTGCCTATTACCACTACCAAACTTCAGAAGTGGTTAGTTACTCGGTACTGTAACTCTGGGCCTATTAAACAGTAAGTACCTGTTCTGTCTCCCCAGACCTTCGTGACCCTCACTCTACTGTCTGACTCTGGGAATTTAACTTCTGCTAAGCATATCATGCAAGCAGAGTCATATATTCTTATCCTTTTGTATCTGGCTAATTTTATTGAGTCTAGTGATATCCAGACTCATTCACCTTGAAACATAGGCCAGAATTTCCTTCCACTTTCAGGTCGAGTAGTAGAACATTACTAGACCACTCTTTATTGTCCACTTGTCACTGAGGGACATTTGGGCATATCCCACCTGTGGTGGTTTGAATGAGAATGGCCCCATAGGCTCATGTGTTTGAAAATGTATTCCTCAGTTAATGAAATTCCTCTCCCTCTCCCTCTCCCTCTCCCTCTCCCTCTCCCTCACCCCCTCTGCCTTGTGTTTAATAGAATGAGTTGTAAGCTCTAGGCTATTGCTCCAGCTTGATGCCTGCCTGCTGTCATCCTCCCC
Organism: Mus minutoides; assembly: GCA_902729485.2. NCBI lineage: Eukaryota > Metazoa > Chordata > Mammalia > Rodentia > Muridae > Mus > Mus minutoides. The sequence goes on from LR749950.1 coordinate 1,182,707, forward strand.
GCCATGATGGCCATGGGTTCGCTTGCTAAAATGTAAGCCCTAAGTAAATGCTTTCCTCTGTAAGTTGCCTTGGCAACTCTCTTTTTCATGAAATCTGGCAATGTTGAGGTGCTTTTCACATGCTCTTTGTCCATTTGTGTTCGTTCTCTAAAAAACTGGCTGTTGGAAACCATTGTTCCTTTCTGGTGTGTTGTTCACTGACTTTTGCTTTTAGGTCTTCTTCTATACTCTTGCACTTCATCTCTTAGCAGATAGTAATTTCTCCAGGTTTTCTCCCATTCTAAGAAGTGCTTTTTGATTCTGTTGACAGTGTTCTTTGGCAGTGGCATTACTTTCTCTATTACTTTTTTTTAAATTTATGTGCATGTTTGTATGTCTGCCACACGTATGTGGGTGCCTGTGGGGGTCAGAAGTGGCTGTGGGATCCCCTAGAGCTTTAGTCACAAATGGTTGAGAGATGCCTGGTGTGAGTGCTGGGAACTGAATTCCAGTCTACTTTCTTTACCTCTGAATCATCTTTCCAGCCTCAACAATAACAGCTTTTTAAAGAAGAGTTTCCCAAAGTAAGTAAACCATCAATTCTTCCAAACACTCTGAAGTTTATCTCTGAAGTAAGTTAGCCCACCAGAGCCAGACTCCAAGGCCAGCTTGTGTTCTTTTCTTAAGTGCTCGCTCACTGATCCACTCATCACACATGTATTCAGCACATAGGTGAAGAGCTCCTCTCATAGCTCTGCAAGGTTAGGCTAAGTAGCTTTTCCAAATCGTGCGTTGCTAGTGATTTAAGGAACATAAAAAAATAAAAAATAAATAAATAAAACCAACCCAACAAAAACCAGCAGGTAGACCAGTGGAACAGAATCAAGGTCTCAGAAATAAATCTTTATACCTGCAGCCATCTAATTTTCAACAAAGTATCAAAAACATACATTGGGTTGGGAGAGCCTCTTCCTTCAACAGGGCTGGGAAACCTGGATATCCATATGTAAATGGATGAAGCTAGAGCCCAAGCTTTCACACTGCAGAAAAGTCCATTTAAAATAGATCAAAGTCCTTCAGGTAAGTCCTGAAACTCTGAGGAGGAGTGTAAATTAAAGAGCCACAATATGAAGGCTCTTCACAAAATAAACAGAAGTGCCATATGATCTAGTTGTTTGACTGTGGGGTATATACCTGAAGGAATGTAAGTCACATGACCACAGAGAGAACTCCACCTCTATGTTTATTGCTGGTAGTTCTCAAAGAAAAGGGATGCAACCGGGCTAGATGTCCTGCAACAGATGATGGATCAAGATGATGTGGTGTGTGTATGTGATGGGAATTTTCATTCATCTGTCTGCACAGATAAAACTGTGTCGTTTGCAGGAAAATGAGTGGAATTAGGGATCACTGTGTGAAACAAGTTAAGCCAGATGCAGAAAGACAAATAATCACGTTTTCTCTCATACAGAGAATCTAGATTTAAATATAAATATGTATAAGGTCTGAAAAGACATTTCAGTCAAGAAAGTGCTTGCTATACAAGCATGGGCACCTGAGCTGAGTTGGATCCAAGAGAGCTCTGCAGAGAGAGAGAGAGAGAGAGAGAGAGAGAGAGAGAGAGAGAGAGAGAGAGAGAGAGAGAGAGAGGAGTACTACATGCTCATATTTCCAGTGCTGCAGAGGCAGAAAGTGGCAGATCTGTGTGGCATTCAATCTGTAAGTTCTAGGCCTATTTAAAGACTTTCACTGAGAAAACAAAGCGAATGGCACCTAAAACCCAAGTTTGTTCATTGTCCTCAACACTTACCCACATATACACATAGACACATATACACACAGCACCTCCCAGTACACACATATACCCCAAAATTATATATATACACATACACAGACATGTACACACACATACACATATATGTATATATATCCCAAAATTATTATATATAAACATATACACAGACATGTATACACACACACACACACACACACACACACACACACACACACACACACACACTCCACAAAACTTTGAGGGAGGCTATGGCTTGGAAAGATAGGGTAATGGGAATAAAACATCACATTTTCCCTCATACATGTATTCTGGAGATACATATTATCACATATGACATAAAGGAGAACGAGGACTACTTGGAGAGAGGAAGGGACCTGGTAAAAGTGAGGCAAAAGGCAGAGGAGGAACATAGAGGCAAACGTAGAAAAGTTATGATATACATTTATAAAATTCACAATGAAATCTGTTATTATGTATACACAAACAATGATTAATAAGAGCTTTTTAAAGATGAGCACTGAAGATGCCAGCCCAGAGTATTATATCCAGCAAAGGTTCCAATTATCATAGATGAAGAAAACAAGATATTCCATGATAAAGCCAAATTTAAATAATAACTATCTGCAAATCTATCCCTAAAGAAGGTGCTATAAGGAAAACTCCAACCCAAAGAGGAGGTGGAAAGCACATAGGAGCCAGAGCAGATGGAGAGCACGTCCCTCTCCAGGAGAACACGTCCCCCTGAATCAGCTAAGCAAGGTGCATATGACCTCACAGAGACTGAAGCAGCAAGCACAGGGCCCCAGGGTCTACACCAGATCCTTTGCAGATATATGATAGATTTTAGTTTAATATTTTTATAGAATCCCTGACTATGAGAATGACTGGGTTCTGATTCTTGGGCCACTCTTAGGACTCTCACTTTGTTTGGTTGAAGTTTAAGCTTCAATGTGATATTTTATGCTTTATCTTATTATATTTTATTTTGTCATGTCAGGAAAAAAATGAGCATTGATTAAGCAGAGATTACAGCTGGCCAACATGCAGAGACTCTGGAGTGCTCAGCTCTAAATGGAACAGCTATATCACATCTCCTCTCTATGGTTCATGCCAGGAAAGCACCACTGCACACATGCACTCACAGTGACTGCATGCACAGGGTCAAGCCACCCAAAATCCCAGCGTGGATGGGCAAGAAAGGGTCATAAAGTTCCACATCCAGCCAAGGAGCTTTTGGCAACTGGTAGCTGCTGGGGACTGGCAGTGGGGTTCACGAGGGCCCTGAGAGGCTATGCTACCTATGGTCCAGTAAATGTCCCCACACTCATGCAGATGCACACTGCACTAAATGGAATCAGTGCTTTGGAGTACTTGAAGCTGGAAGAGAAAAGTAGGACTAGGGGAGGAGTTGAAGGGGAGAGGATGAGGCAGACTTAAGAAACATGTGTAGGTTGGACTGAGCACAGGATCCCCAATGGAGGAGCTAGAGAAAGGACCCAAGAAGCTGAATGGGTTTGCAGCCCCAAAGGAGGAACAATATAAACCAACCAGTACCCCCAGAGCTCCCAGGGATTAAACCATCATTCAAAGAGTACACATGGACGGACCCATGGTTCCAGCAGCATATATAGCAGAGGATGGCCTTGTCGGTCATCAGTGGGAGCACTTGGTCCTGTGAAGACCCAAGGCCCCAATGTAGGGAAACGCCAGGACCAGGAAGCAGGAGTGGGTGAGTTGGTGAGCAGGGGGAGGAGGAAGGGGATAGGGGGGGTTTCAGAGGGGAAACTAGGGAAGGAGACAACATTTGAAATGTAAATAAAGAAAATATTTTTTTAAAAGAAAGAAACATGTGCAGGTATGAAATTCTACAGCAATAAAAACAGCCTTGTGACACTAGTTGCTGGATTCATGATATGTGTGTTGTGTGTTGCTCAGAGTGTCACTAAAGAACAGTTTAGTGTGCTACCATTTATAAGTGTCTCATCATGGACACACAGCTCTCCTTCACCTGCTGACCATGGTATAATGGGCACCATATAGCTGGGCATCCTGGCTTCTTACCAGGGCTGCTAGAAAGCCTCAGCACATACTTGTGGGCAATTTCAGGATGGCAGATTGGGCATTCTGCTGTACTTCTAATGCAGCAAGCTCAGTTCCAGACCATCTTAATTTTCCTAACTCCTATTTCCTTTGCTTCACTGAAAATAAGTTTGTGCAGGTATGATAGAACAAGCCTGCAGTCTTATCCACGCAGGAGGCTAGGCAAGGCGGATTGAGAGTTTAAGGCCAGCCTGGGCTAGGGAAGAAGGTCCTTTCTTAAGTAAATAAACTGAATAAACAAGTTACTTCTCTGTTTTGTTATATACATTCTTTTGCTCTGCCTTAAAGCCTTTTACAAAGCAATGAAACAATAATATCGAAATAATAAATACCACTTTATATTATCCTTTTGGAGGATCCAATACAAAATGAAATGTGGGATCTTGCCCAAAAGCTGTGTAAAAATTCAGGATGGCAATGACATAATATTACAGCAACATTGGGTCTTTCTGACTGTGGGGCTGGTCTCAACAGCCATGAAGTATCTTGTCAACACTAACCCTAAAAGAAGTTAGGAAAGTAGCGTTATGTCTTTTCATCTCTCCAGGACTTTCAAGAATGACAGAAACACTGTAAGTGCAGTAGATGTCTATATTAGAACAGAGGCAGAGAGATATGACAAAGCTGAATCAGGGAATTATTTTTGTCTAAAATAGGAAGTTTTGTTTGTTTATACTCTTTAGACAGTCATTTTCTTGGTTAATCCTCTGGTTCATCTTTCTTAATATTTTTTTGAGAACTTCATACAAATATATACTATATTTGTAACATTTCTGCCAACCCTCTCTCCTCTCCAACTCCTCCCATGGACCCATCCCTTCTCAAATGTATGACATTTTCTTTATTATTTTTGCACATACTTGCACACACACATTCACACACACACAACACTTTAGTGTTGATAATATTCATATATATTTAGGGCTGACCACTTGGGAGCTTGTCCCTGGAGAGGACTGACCCTCTGTGTCTTGGCAGCCTTTATATTGCTACTTTTTCCCCCAGTTTTAGCATGATGCTCTTATGTGATAGGCACTCAACGTTCTTACTGACCAGTGGCATAGTGAGTGGATGCATACAGGTAGCTTTGGTTGCATGTTGAACTGTCCCTTCTAAAACCCATGCTGAAAACTGGTCTCCAGTGTAGGAGTGTCATGAAGCAGTCTTTAAAGCTTTGTAGATCCTCCTGTGGAGTCCTACCACTCTCACAGGACTGTGATTATCTTTCTAAACTGGGTGAGCACTTGGAGCCATGAGCTGAAGCAACATTAAATCTTTATGTGTTTCAATTACCAATCTGGGACTCTCTGGCCAGAATAAATCATTTTCTTGGCCAACTCTTGGGTATTCTGTTGGAGTAACATGTGGGACCATGAAAAGGAGTCTGTTTTCTGGTTGAGGAAGGTTTAAACCCCAAAGACCCCGCAGATAACTCTGCAAGGGATAGAAGACCTGTTTACCATGTTCCCAGACACTATGCTCCTGACTGAGGCCTCAGCTCCATAATTCTGTGGACATCAGCCACGTAGGTCAATGCCCCAAGTCCCTGGTATTACATCTGGACTCCACCCCCAGTTATCTGGCAATAGCCAGGGAGGCCCGGCCCACTATAAAAGGAGCTGCTTGCCCCCTCCTCCCTCTCTTGCTCTTCCTCTCTTGCTCTTCCTCTCTTACTCTTGCCTCTCTCTCTTGCCTTCTTGCTCCCCCTCTCTCCACGTGCCCATGGCCACCCTCTATTTTCCTACTCTCTCCCTCTCTCTGCCTTTCTACAATAAACGTCTTAAAACCATGCAGTCTCTTCTCATCGGGATCCGCCATGCTGGAGCAATGGAGAAGGCCTTCCTCTAAAGAACCGTGCATCTAATCTCCCGCAGAAAATCTCTCTTCGTTCCCAGCCAAGGTCTCTACCTCCAAGGCAAGCAGCTGCCTGCCCGAAGAAGACAAGGTCTCTCCTCCCCTCATGAACCAGCCAGAGATCTCTCCTCCAGCGCTTTTCCCTTCGGCCCCAGGCTAGAACTCGGCCTGGGGGGTGGGGCACTCCGTTCTCAGCTCCTCCACCACGTTCAGCGGAGTCTGAGGTGCCCAAGAACCAGAGAACCTGTCGTTCTTGGCTTCCATGTAGGCCCGGGGACCCCGAGCCAATTCAGCAGGTCTGAGGGGACCTCAGACTGCTGGAGTGGGGTCCTGTGGCTTCTCACAGCCCAATGCCCGGTAGCTGCATGAGGTGCACACAGTCAAACTTGCCCAGCAACCCGAGCCCTGGGCTGGACGTGGGTCCCTACTTTTAACCCACAGTGACAGGCTACAGTATGAAACAGATTTATGAAAGGAAAAATAAATTAATAAAAGTAGTTTGCAGTTTATAGCTGCTATTGTTTAATTTACATGAAGGCAACATATTAACAGAACTTAATCTGAGAATTCCTGTTCACAGAGAACAGACACTGTGACCCCTCTTTATGCAGGTGCTGTATTAGGGTGTTGGGATTACAGCCTCAGTCTGTCTGGTCTTCATCCTCAAGAGAATAAAGGTCTGAGGAATTACGGAGTGCCAAGTCAGGGGTCTTGGACCTAGTGTTTGTCGTGCAGGGCAATGATGCCCAACCCTTCCCACCACTGGCTGGGTCACATTCTGAGTAGCCAACATGGCCTACCCTGAAGAGGGTGCCTCAGGCCAGCATTCATCTTCATTCCACCAGTTTTCATGCTAGAAAGATCCATGGCATGGGCAAAGGTACCACTGAAGGATGCAGGGATGTGGCAGATGTTGAATGCCTTCTCCCCTTTGGCCACTAGAAGCCTGATGGTGATTTGTTCTTTATTTTCCTCCTGGTTTCAAGATGTCATCTCTGTGTACCATTTCCTTTGTTTTTGTTTGGGTTTTGACTTGAGAAGATATAGACTAGTGGCCTTAACTTAGGAGAAATCAAAAGACAGACAGTTTTTTGAGTAAAAAGGTGACTCAGAGAAGCTGATGTGGGTGTATGTGGTGGTTTGAATATGCTTGGCCCAGGGAGTGGCACTACTAGGAGGTGCACTCTTGTTGGAGTAGGTGAAAGTGTGTCACTGTGGGGGTGGGTTTTGAGTCACTCTGCCTAGCCATGTGAGAGCCTCTCTTCTCTGTGACTTCAGATGAAGATATAGAACTCTCAGCTTCTCCAGCTCCATGACTACCTGGAGGCTGCCATGCTTCCCACCTTGATGATAATGAATTGAACCTCTGAACCTGTAAGGCAGCATCAATTAAATGTCCTTATAAGAACTGCTTTGGTCATGGTGTCTCTTCACAGCAATGGAAAGCCTAACTGGGACAGCATACATAACAATAAGCTGGAGAGTAAAGATATAGGCAGGCAGTCCACACAGAGGTAATTAGGGCTGGAATTGGAAAGGTAGCAATGATGTGATTGCAACAGTAATCGTACATCCTCTCCATTTGCTGTGCTTTTCATAATACTGCCTTATTTGCGCCCTTGATAATCCTTTTTGGAAAGTACCACATTGCAGAAAATTTCAAACTGATTCTCACAAAGTGTGGATGAATAATTGGTGAGGGCAGCCAGGCCACTGCAGAGCAAGGTGGCCGCTTCTCTTCCATCTGACCTCCTTCAGAGCTGTTGGCGAACTTTCAAACCAAGAGGTGCCTAGGCTCCATCTCAGATAGTCTCAGTAAGTTAGCCTTAGTGATGCCCAGACAAGGAAGATTTCAAAGCTACCTAGAGAATTTTAATTTGCAACTAGGTTATGTGCTTCTAGGTTGAAGCATGCTTGATGAAAAGGCAAGGGCTTGGAGACCAGATATAATGATAATACGCAGGCAGAATTGACAAAATCTGGGCTGGAGAAATGGTTCCATCAGTCAAGTGCTTGCCTTGCAAGGCTAAGAGCCTGCTTCCGACCTCCAGAATCCAAGTAGCTGGTGGTCATTGTTTTGTTGTTTTAAAATATCCACAAATGGTGGGCCATGTTTGTAATCTCCAGTGCTGGGAAGGTGAAGAGGGGTGGATGGATCCCTGGAGCTAACTGGCCAGTCAACCTAGGCTATATGGCAAGTTCCAGATCAATGAGAAACTACTCAAAAATAAAGTGGGCAGTACCCAATGAACAGCAAGTCAAACGAGTTCAAGTGCAGGAATCCACATGCATCTTCCTTGTTTATTTACTAGAAGTGTGTCACTGAGCAGAGACACTCTAAAAAGTGGGGAGAACTAGGTTCTGCCTTTTCGAGGGGAATAGCATTGAAGAGTTTGTGATATGATTAAAGCCACCTGACTTAGTAAGCATTTACAGTGCATGCCACTGTGACAACCTGACATTGACTCCACAAGGACTGAAGAAAGACAAGCAAACAGGTGTTGCTGTTGCACAACCCAGCAAGTGACAAAGGAAAAGAAGGCAGAAGCCACTCAGCCTGGATGTAGAAAAGTCCTCTTCGGAATGGCTCCACATTGTTTCTCCAGTTCTCATGTGGCACAGCCCCACTTTGTATTGTGGTTTAGACTCAGGTGCACACCCTGAACTTAATGTGTTCCAAACACATTACATGTGCAATCCACACTCCACATGTGTAACATCACAGATCACCAAAGAAGAGCGCCTGAAACACCTGGACTCTGATTTTAAGATGATTATGTTATGAATTGCTGTGCTTATTAAGGTTGTTACTTTTTTAACCATTTCTAATATTATAGAAAAATAAAGGTTTAATTATGGAAAACAAAGAATCTTAATAGTTATTTGCTCTCATCCCTTGCTATGTACCAATAACCTTTGGCTTTTATGTGTTAGAATATTTGATTTTTAAAAATTGTCAATTAAGTTGTGGACTTAAGTTTTATAAAAAGTTGCTCAATGGATTTTGACTTGGAATTAGTACATAATTTCCAGCAATTTCTGAGCTGGCCTCAAATATGTTTCTGCCATTCTGCACTACACATTTATGTGATGTAGTGTCCTTAGCACTGACAATTATAAAATCAAAATATTGATTGACTCTGAAAAACATGAAGAGACTCTATGGTCCAAAGCCAAGATTAAAAATGTAAAACATAAATAAGCATGTCTCATTAGTATGCAAATTTGCTTTAATATTTAAAAAATGGTAAGATCACATATCCAGCAAAGAATCATTTTAAAAATAAATTTCTTTATGATTTATTATCAGTAAATGTTTGATATGTGCAACAAGGTTTCTGTGCCTGAGAGACAGGAAAAAGCTGATCAAGCGAAAAGGAGGTTGTGAGTAGCCAAAGACTGAGCTGAGGGTCTGGAGAAGTGGAGCAAACATGGAAAGAAGACATGCCTAGGGTAGGCAGGTGAGAAAGAACTGTGAGAACCTGGGACAGGAAGAACCTTGAACTTCAGAGAGGGAGGACACACTGTTATTTCTACCCACTGTATTACAGAGCAACTCACCTCTGCTTTGGAATGGCAGAATGAATAAATGTTGAACAAACATACTGTACTTACTAATTATAAATTAGAAAGTTCTTTGAATTACATTTAATACCATTAAACATTTGGAGTCATGTAAGGGCAAACATAGCATAGAGCTATCTTTAAGATGACCCCCCCCCCCAGAATACATGAAAACTCACAATGTTCATGGAGAGGAACTAGGATCCCACTTGAGAGAGAGGAGATGACCTGACAACTGCAAGCTGTCCTCTCTGAGTTCTGGCTGGTCTCAGTAAAAGCAACAAGGGATTTTCAAAACATCACAGAGGCCTTGTGCCCCCAAGCTTCATAAGGACTGGTCTTGCTTTCTGTTCTGCTTTCTTGGCTATCCTATATCCTTTCTCCTCCCTGCCCTCATCCTCTTGGTCAAATGGGATCAGGAGAAGAGAGAGGCACAATGGGGTATCTACTGAGAGATATCAGACTCTGCCTCTGTCTTACACTCTCCCTTGTTTCCTTGGGATAAAGCTGTTTGTTCTAGGCAGAACCAGAAAAGCTGATATGTGCCTCGGAACTGACCCTGGAGCTTACCTGCTTAGTGTTCTCATGCCTCTGGTGCCCTCCTCAGAGTGAAAATTCAGAATTTTTTAAAATTTGCATTGTAAAGTAAGGGCTAGGGGAGATGTCTCTACAAGCAAGAGAGCCAGAGTGGAGACAGACTCAGACACAGAAATGGAGATCTTCTGCTATGGGTTAGAGTTGTACAAAGAAGTGCAATGAGGGTTTAAAAAGAGAGATGACAGACATATGTCAGGGGGACAGACAGCAGGAATGTTTCTAATAGGAGATGGTGGCATTGGAATTTCAGAGGTTTGGGAAAACACATGTATACGCAGAAAAGAAGGGACATTTCAGAGAAAAGAACAAGGAGATGGAAGAATAAATGTCACACTAGCAGTAGAGACATCCTATAAGCCATAGCTAAACTGCAAATAAGATACTTCAGTGGGAATTGGGACAGGAAACATGAGTGACTTCCAGGATTAGTACAAATGGAGTCCTTTCTGCCTCTCACACAAGCCCTGAGATGTGCCTGTGCCTCATATGAGACTTGCACTGCTGCTCTTTCTTTGTAGAAAGCCATATCCCCAGACTCCACATATATGCCAGATGGGATGGCCATCTGTAATTTCACTCTTGAAAGGAAGATCCTCAGAGCAATCTGGCTAGTCAGATTCGATATAGGAAAATGTGAGTTTAATTGAAAGACTAGTACCCCAAGGGAAAACAGGGCAATAGAGTAATGAAGATTCTCAACATCAAGATGGGTCTCCAAGACTGCCCCACCTGGGGATCCATCCCACATGCAGACAACAAACCCAGACACTATTGAGAATGCCAAGAAGTGCTTGCTGATGGGACCCTGATATAGCTGTCTCCTGAGAGGCTCTGCCAGATCCTGACCAATACAGATGTGGATGTACACAGCCAAACATTGGACTGAGCAAGGGGTCCCCAATGAAGGAGTTAGAGAAAAGACTGAAGGAGCTGAAGGGGTTTGCAACCTCACAGGAAGACCAACAATATCAACCAACCTGACCTCCCCCAAAGCGCCCAGGGACTAAACCACCAACCAAAGAATACACAGGGGTACCCATGGCTCCAGTCAGATATGTAGCAGAGGATTGCCTTATCTAGCAACACTGGGAGGGGAGCCTCTTGGTCCAGTGGTGGCCTGATGACCCAGCATAAGGGAATGACAGGCAGCTGAGGCAGGAGTGTATGGGCAGGTAGGGGAGCACCCTATTGGAGGCAGGGGGACAGAGGCCTGTGGAGGAGAGAATGGGAAGGAAGATAACATTTGAAATGTAAATAAACAGAATAATCAATTTTAAAAGGTGGGTCTCCAAATAACACCCACACATGCCCCCAAAATGAACACAAATAAATACCACACACAAGAAGATGAAAAGAAGAAGAGAAGGAGGAAGAAGAGGAGGAGGAGGAGGGGGAGAACAACAACAACAACAGGAGCAGCAGCAAGAACAACAAGATCAAGAAGAACAAAAGGAAAAAGAAGTAGTAAGGTAAGAGCCAGGACTAACTCCCAGGTACACCCAGGATCCAGGTATACCAGCAGTGGGAGAATAAAGAGCTTCTCAGTCTGGCTAATACCTGTGAGGTCTGCATATTGAGGAGACACTATGGAGTCTATGCATAGTTGACTAGTTGAGTCTAGTAGATATTTGAAAAATATTTATATAAATGGATTGTATATATATATATATATATATATATATATATATATATATATATATACACACACACACACATCTGACCAATGGATACACATCTTTCTGATAAATACATACATATTATATTCATTTTATTTTATTATATTAATTATATTATATTCATATATATGGAGAGAAAGAAAGAAATATGTATGTACACACACACACACACACACACACAATTATCATTCACAGCAGGTAATGCCCCTCCTAGAAGCTATAAGTTACAAAATAAAAAGCCCAATGCCAAATGTGGGATACTCTACCTCAAGTTCTTAGTCATAGATTTCCTAGAGAACCTCAAATTACAGGCTACTGCCACTGCTCTTGGTAAAATCCTATTGCTGAAGACATCACACATTTTGATCACAGGTAATGGAGAAATCAAGTTGGTACTGACCAATAGATATAATACAAGTGCAGAGAAAAGGAAAAGTATGCAAGTGTTCCTGCAGAAAACTAGGTCAGCACAGGGCTGGCAAGAAGGCTCCATGGGTAAGGGCCCTTGCAGCAAGCTTGACGATCAGAGCTTCATCCCTAGGACCTACATGGTAGGAGAGATGATCAGAGCTTGATCCCTAGGACCTACATGGTAGGAGAGATGATCAGAGCTTGATCCCTAGGACCTACATGGTAGGAGAGAAGAGACTCTTACAACTGCATCTTCACCTCCACACACACTGTGGAAAGTGGCAAACTTCTTCACTCCTGGAAAAATTGATTAAACAGATCTCTCAGGAAAAGACACATTCTGGACTCTTCTAAGGAGGTAGTTCTTTCACGCTTCTTTCAATTTATTATTTTTTGTTATTGCTCTGTTAGAATTTATGATTATCAGTTTCAATTTAAGAACTTTAAAACTCGAGAAAATTGTCAGATCCTGAGATTTATTATCAAAGCATCAAGCGCTGTGCAGAGTAGAAACATCTATGCTGCATATTTGTAAGGAGATTTAATTTCATTTTTATTTATTCATATGTGAAGGCGTGGGTAGCCACTTTCCTGTCCTCATCTATGGCTGTGCTTCCTACCTGAGTATCTCAAACACTTGAATCCTTACCAGAAGGGAAGGTCATAGTTCCTCAGAGTTGCCACAGTAAATTCACAGCAAGGTCCTTCTTGGTTTAACCCCTCAATGCCTGGGACCATGCTGGTGTCACCTCCTCTACTGGTATATATTATATATATACTAAAGGTATAGACAATATATTAAAAGTAGAACATGTCATTTTTAAAAGGTAATGGCTCCTCAGGAAGGCCACTTGATGTAGACGTCTGGCCTCCAGTTGTATCCACACATTATGTGCACATACATGCTCATGTGTATACTCAGGATGCTGATTAACAAAAAATAGAGTTAAGTCTGTGCTCCTCTGAGCCTAGCCTCACAACATAGTTGTACTGTATAAATGTTGTTTCAAAGTAAATCAAATCAAATTTCATCTAGCTAAAATAAAGACACAAGAAGCAACAGAGGAAAAACGTTTCTAATTCTGCCTGGGGAAATTAGAAAAACAAAACAAAACAAAACAAAAACAACACTGAGTGTGTTCAGAGCAGTTATGCAAACCCTTTTAACAATTCAATTTAATTGCATGGAAAAAAACATGCACTTAATTTTAATAATCTTTACATTTTTTTAATGCAGCATTTTAATCTTTGAAGCCTTCCAGGCACTAAATAATTGAATTTTCTAGATTGCATTCTTCAAAAATCAACCACATTGATTTAATGTTCCCATCAGAGTAGTTAAATGAAAATATCAACAAATTAAAACAGAGGCAGCAGGAAGCTCAGAACTGTTATCATGTTGCTCAGACAATATGTTCTTTAAGGTGGGTATAGGGAGGGTTAGATGGTGCTGCTTCTGTTCTGGGGCCAGAGAAGCCACTGCATCCGTGTGGTCATCAGCATAGTCTCACCAGGTATCGAAGGCACAGGACACTCCAATCTCCCATCTTCAGCATGAAAAAAAGTTTCAAAGTTTAAAGCCAGGCCACCTGGGACAAGCCTTTATTCACAGCTACTGTAGTGGCTGTAGCAAGGAGAATCTTAAGCTGAAGGCCAGCCTGAGCTATAGAGCAAGCGTAAAGTCAATCTAGGTAATTCATGAGCCCCTGTCTCAAAATTAAAAATATAGAAGGGTTGGAGATAAAGCTCAGTAGTAGAATGCTTGCCTATGGCATTTGCAAGGATCCATGGCATATCCAAGTTCAATCCCCAGCAGCACACTACTGAGAAGGAGGAGGAGGAGGAAGAAGAGGAGGAGCAGGAGTGAGAGGAGGAGAGTGAGAAGGAAGAAGAGGAGGAAGAAGACAATGACAAAAACCTTACAAAGCTCAATTGGCCATTCTGTCCTGTTCACCTAACTCTCAGTTAGTTATCTTCCCTGTGTACCCTGAAATCAATAATTTAAGTGAGGAAAAGCTTATCCTAGTTCACAATTCAAGGCTACACAGTCCATCATGACAGAAAAGTTAAGGCAGCAGGAGCTTGAGGTAGCTGGCTACATTGCATCCACAATCATAAACAAGGAGCAATGAATACTTGCTGCTTTTCAGTTCTCTGCCTCTACCTATACCTTATGAACCCCATAACCCCACTCAGGGAATGGTGCCACCCACAGTGGGCAGATCTTCTAACATTAATTAATCAAATCAAGATAACCTTCTAGATCCATGCCCAGGTGATTCTAAATTACACTTAGAGGATAATTAGCACTAGCCTTCATAATTGTTTATGATATTTATTGGTAAACCAAAGAACTTCAGGGAATAGTTTTTGTCTCTAAAGGGCATGTTTAATAAGACTGCTGGCAAAGGCTTTGAGCACAGCTCTCTGTGTCAAGAGCACTCTAAAAAACTGTCTGAAGGGATGGCCTAGTTGGCTATCAATGGTCCTTGAATTGCTAAGATTATATGCCCCAGTACAGGAGAATGCCAGGGCCAGGAAGCAGGAGTGGGTGGGTTGGAGAGCAGGGCTGGGGGAGGGTATAGGGGACTTTCAGGATTGTATTTGAAATGTAAATGAAGAAAATATCTAATAAAAAAAACCTCTCTGAAGTTCATTCTTCAAGAAAGACTACCCATTGGAAAAAGTAAATTGTGTGTGAGACATTGAAAGGGGGAGGGGAGAGGAGAGTGTATGTGTATGTGAATACACGTGTGTACGTGAATGCATGTGTGTACATGAATGCATGTGTATGTGAATGTGTATGTGTATGTGTACAGACAGGCAATGCAATAGCTTCCTCTTACTCTTGGAAGTGGGAAGTCACTGTGTAATTCACTCCCAGAAACTGGAGTGTGAACGAAGTTTCCAGATGTCAAAAAGAAAGAAGGAAGGCCTGGCCCTTCCCATTGTATCTTTAAGCCTCAGCTGAGACCAGAGATAGGGAGAGAACAGCTCTGCCTCAAATGGAAGAGAGTTTTGATCCAAACGAGAAAAAAACATTATAGCTCCTGAAAATGCTTGAAACTTCCTAAGTAAGACTGCCTTTATAATAGAAGCTATCAGAAGGCAACAGAATCTGTGCAGGGTATTCGGTCAGGTCAGGAGACAGGGTTCCAACAAAGCCACAAAGAGAAAAGTAAATAACTCCATGTGTTGTTTGTACCCAGTGAGATCGTTCCACTTAATAAATAGCAACGGATCCTTTAACACAGGCTTGTTTGTCCTTACATGGCCAAAATAAATAGACGACTACATAGTTTATTCTGTGAGGGGATGTAATGATTAAATTGACTTAACAGCATACTAATCCAAATACCATGCAAAAATCAACTGTAATTGTTGTTGAAAACTGTAAATAACCACACAGACATTGAGTAAATGGTCCTGTATGGCTACAGCATGATACTTATCCTCCTGTTTTCTCACACAGTAACTCAATAAAACTAAAGGATGAAATGGCAACCACGCTGTCATTAACATGACACTACAACTAGTTTGGATAATGAAAAACCTGGCAGACAGTCCATGAGTTGCTGTCATTCTAAACAAACACTTCCAGTTTTCCACTGGGACACAGGCCAAGTGACTAACCCCAAAGATTAATTAGGACAAAGTTTAGCTGGAGAAATAACTTTCCACCAGTCAACCCTTCAGAGGTCCCAAACTCCAACCTCTCTTTGAAAGAATTTATGTATTTATTTGCATGTGTCTGTATATGGTGTGCACACTTGCCTATGCACGTTCACTTGTGTCATTGCATGCAGGTGTGCATGCATACTTGCGCCTTTTTGTGTGTACCTTCCTCGATCACTCTCGAGGTCATGTATTGAAGCAGGCTCTCTCTCTCTCTCTCTCTCTCTCTCTCTCTCTCTCTCTCTCTCTGTCTGAAGCTTGCTGGCTCAGAACCTGAATTATTGCTGTTGGGATTGCCAACTGTAGAGCTAGAGTCTGAACTGCAGCCTCATGCATGACCCACTGAAGCATCTTCCCAGACCACAGAAGAACTTTCTGTCACTATAAGCTGCTTTTAGTTTATTGGATGGATCAGTCAGCCTGACCAAATTGAAAAAAAAAATCAACTAGACAGGAGAATGCTAAATGAATTCTTCTATGCAACTTGGAATGTTTTGCAATTAGATGGTAATGATAGTGTTTACAATAGTCTAATGCTCATTATTTGATTTTGCACTCCCTACTCACTCCATAACGCAATAGCAGCAACTGGTTTTATAGAAGCAAGATTTTCTATCTATTCATGAGGCTTCTGCCCATGTGAACAGACTCTATTATGAGTAAACTGGAGATGAAATAAGGATTTTAATATGATTATAGGTCAGTGGTTTTTGAATTATTAATGTATAAAACATCCCAGAGGAAATTGCTGAATATATCATCTGTGAAAGACACAATTAAATAAACAGAAAGCAATCTACAGGCTGGAACACACTTTGGTTCTCACGGAGTGTTCTAACATGTGTCCTTCAGCATCCAACTGAGCAGGGCTGAGAGGACAAGACAAACGGAGGCAAGTAAATTCATTTCACTTCGTAACCCAGAACCTGGAGGAGAATGGTGTGTAGGCGAGCGGTCTGGAAATATGAACTTCAGAGATAAAAAACAATGCTTAAGGGCATAGAAGCACCATAGAAGGAGATTCATCACAGGAGGGGTTACAAAATAGTAAAGATGTCATAGATTCATTTGTGATATTGTACCTATATCATAAAGGTCTCTCAGTGAATGAAAACAAAAACCCTGTGGTAGGAGACTTTTCCTACCACAGTCTAAATTAGGTAATGTTCTCAACAAACATGAAACTCTGAGAACTTCTGGTCATTTGCTTCTCTTTGATGGTGTAAGAGTCCCTTTGCCATGATAACCAACCTCCTTATTTTCTTGACTCCTGACCCTATAGATACTCCTGTAAGCTACCTATCTTCTATGACTCCCTGATAATAGCACATCAGACAAGACTGCTGCCCTCGGTATCGTGGCACACCATAGAGAAACTTCCCATCCAAGCCTAGACAAGATGGCTCACAAAACCTATGAGGAAGGAAGAAAGCAGGCTCACCCAGAAAGTCTCTCATTTTCCGCAACTGTGTGTCCAACAATTCAATTTATTCTCACACTGACTAACCAAAGTGATCATGAAATTCCATAGGTTAAAAAGTCAGTCCCAAAAGATTTCCCTGATTCAGATACTAGAGAAGCAGTGCATGGGGTAAAGAATGAAAATGTCCCAGGGCAGAAGCCTCTGTTCCCGGGGCACTGAGATAACACAACCCACTCTGAGTATAGTGTGTCTGCCTGGTCAGAAGCTCTTCGAATTGTGATGCTCAGAGATTACATGAGAGGTTTCATTATGCCGGCCTATCATTAAATGATGGGCCATGATGATGAAACTCAGTCTCCAGTCCTCTTTCTTGCTTGGTATTCCTGGCTACCTGTGACCATCTTGTAGCTTGCTAAGGTTCTAATCTAGAGTAACTCCATCAGCAAAAAGCTCAGGGACAGGAGAAAGACACTTCTGATAATTAGCAAAGGACATTTATACTACCCTGTGGAGGGCCTGGATATTTTAAGATCTTTGTTCTAGGGACCAGGTGCAAAGATATAGAGTCTTTTAGCACAAACCTAAAATAAGCCCTCCAAGATCAAGTTTTCCAAGCCACCACATTCACAGTAAAATGAAAAGCAGCCCACTTCCTGTCCCTCTCCATGAACTCCCACGCACAATGATGATTTCAACTTTGTCCCATAAGTATCTTCTACAAGCTAATTATGAAGGACACTGCTAAGGATATAGTCATAATGGTTACTGAGTAAGCATTTTAGTTTACTGGAGACAATTGTCATGTGTAGCTTTAACTGTCAACTTGACACAGCCTTGAGTCACCTGAGAAAAAGAGTCTCTATTTAAGGATTTTCCAGACCAGACTGGCTTGTGGACATGTGTACCAGGGATTGTCTTAGAGGTAGTTGGTGTAAGAGGGTCCAGGCCACTGTGGCTGGCACCATTCCCCAAGTAGGTTGTCATGAGCTAGATGTAGAAGCTACCTAAACATGAACCCATGAAGGAGTCGTCTTCCATGGTTCCTGATACACGCCCCAGGCTGTGAGTGAGCTCCCAGGTTGGCGGTAATGCTGCATGGAATGTGGAATAGGCCTGATTTTGGTTCCTGCCTTGAGTTCTTACCCTTATTTCCCTCAGTGATGGAGTGTGACCTTGAAGCCTAAGATAAAATTAACTCTTTCCTTTCCTCCCCTAAGTTGCTTTTGGTCAGAGTATTTTTATAATACAGCAATAAAAGGAAACTAGAACAGATATACTAAGTATAATGACAAAAAAACCTTTAATGTACTTAAAGAAAAATTAAAAATAAAGCCTCATTAATTCAGATGCCACTGATTCATAATTAGTGTTAAGTTAGTAGAAGCTGTGCAAATTTTTATCCTTGCAAACCCTTTCCTAATGAGTCATGAAATTAATTACACAAAATGAGTTTTATACCTGGGTGGCTTCTATAGCCCTTACCTGTTATTATCCTGAATCCAGTTGAAATTCAGATTATCTGATTTGTCACACATGCAAAATTTAACAGAAGAATATGTAATATAGAGTGCAGATGTTAAAGTCTTTCTACAACAAAGTCCTTTGATTTGGCTATTTTTCAAAATGTACTTAACCAATTTGGCAAGTTTAGGTAGTTTTATTCACATCTATAAGAAAAGATTGTATACTCCTGTTCAATGTAAACCTCATAGAGAATATGATCTTTGTGGTTATTTCCTAGGTAATGACATCATTCATAATAAAAACTGCATCTTCTAAGGCTGCAGGAGCACTGAGATTTAAAAGTTCTTTAACGATAAAACTCTGGGGAGAACCTAAAGGTTCTGCCAGGCTATAAAACATGTTCAATTGCATTGTAAGTGGAAAGCAGATATTCTTCTTTGTATAATACTTGCTAGACTAAAAGATTTCCCCCCTTGGCTTAAGTTCACATAAGATATGAATCTCTAGGTCCAATACTGAACCACAAACCACACAGATACTCGTGGTCCCATTGACTGTATGGGGCCTTTACTATGTTAAAACATCTTTTAATTATTAGTAAGTGTTCATGTGTGTGAGTGCACATGACACGCACACAGTGGAAGGGAGAGCATGTGTGCCACGGCATCTATATGGAAGTCAGAGGACACATCTGTGAGGTCAGTTCTCTCTTTCCACCTTTAAGTGTGTTCTAAGGCTGGAACCCAGATCACAAGGCTTACACCATGGGAGACATTATCCACTCACCACACACACTTTCCCACTGAAAACAACAGCAACAAGAGAAAAATAAAAAAAGGCTCTTATCTCAACATTAAAAAATGTCAACAGGAAGCCAGAGAGAAAGCTATGTTGATAGAGTGTTTTCTACACAAGTGTGAAAACTTGGGTTTAATCCCCAGCACCCACATATTTTTAAAAAGGCACAAGGATTCCTAAAGCCTGCTAGCAACCTACCAACATACTCTAAGTAGAAACTTCCAGGATAATAAGAAAATATGTCTCAAAAAATAAGGTGACTTGGGCTGCCAGTGCTCTCCACAAGAATCACAGATGAACAAAACCCCTAGTACCAGGCATGAGAAACCTTTTGAATGGTTGTTCTGGACAGTCCAAATGATTCCCAAAACAATATAGATTATAAATGCATCCTTTCCATGCCTTGGGTGTTGAAGGTGAGCCCCATTGCTGAAGACAGTGCACACAGATGATTCCAGCAGAATCTGACCTCAACATGTATTTTCTGCTGTCTAGCTCCCATGGTTTCAGAAAATATTATGCAAGCTGCCAAGGGAGGGAAGCTGTTTAACTTTCCTACTCAACTGTAACAGCTATGACCATGTCAATTACCAGCATGGCAATATATGTGTAAAGGTGCAATCCGTGGCACCCACTTCTCAGCAGCTGTCTGATTGGATGTAAGTCTCACTCAACAGGAGAGAAACCATGCAAGGTTCTGTAAACCTAGCTAGCTTCCTGAGGCTACTGAGGTCATGAACCTTGGTCATGAACCATAATCTATCAATGCCACTATGCTAGACCAGCACAATTCCTTACGACATTCTAACTGCATCCTTCCACCCACAGATAAGCATTGAGGTCATCAAAGAAGCCTCTCTTTAGAGCACATGGAGACCACCACAGAAAACCACAGCTGGACACAATGCAGTGATCAACAGATATGGGGGAGCCCACCTCAACAAATACATCCACATCCCAGCTTCAGCATCTACAGCTCAGGAACATCTCAGAAGAAGGAATGAAAAGATTGTACAAGCCAGAATATCAGTAAAGCTGTTATGAAAGCCTCTCCCAGAAATGGTAGAGAAATGGAACAATGGGAATATCAATGATTTGTTAATGTGGAAAGTGGAAACTTTCACGGGACCCCTGGACAAAGAACTCAGGCAACTCATGACTGCTGTGAAGGAGAGCTAGCCTCTCTCATGATGAGTCCCTCATTGGTTTTCCAATGCAGAGTGATAAGCCTTGAAAATATGGATTCAGCAAGGTGTGTGTGTGTGTGTGTGTGTGTGTGTGTGTGTGTGTGTGTACATGCACACACGTGTGTGCATTAAGACACATATATGAATATATATAAATAAATATATAAATTATATGTTATGTAACAAAAATAAACAAACAAAAAATTATCAACTTGAAAGGGGTCCATGGGAAGGGTTTGATGGAGGGTATCTGGGAAGGGCTGGAGGAGGTAAAATGATATAATTCTATTTCAATCAAAAACATACTTTTAAGAAAGGTCCTAGATGGATCTCCAACCACTACATACATGTGCATAGACACAAGCTGTCAATAGTAGTGACTGGAATGAAGCTGGACTCTAAATCAGTTTACTCAATAACCTAGAAATGATAGGTAGGTTTTACAACGATTTAAATAGATTTTAATGCCCATAGTTTAGGAATGAAAGAAAGAAACAGAGAACAAATATCACTATGAAAAGGCACCTCAGGATCTGAAGGCTACTGCCAGGAGCTGTCCCGGGATGAAGCACAGGTACAGTCAGTCAGCATCATGGGTTCAGGATTTGAGTTTTTTCTATGAAGCCATTGAATGTTAGGGCTGAGAAGTCTGAGTGAGCATGCTACTCTGTTTCTTATTTCTAAGATGGAACAGACAGGGAAAGAGGCAGACATGGGACTGTGACCCCACATAGCTTTGGTCATAGAGCAAGCTCCTGGACAGAAATGTTTCCTTTCTACCACCCTAGGTATGGCTACAGTCACTTTTGTAGGTCGAATTGTGTCATCTCTCAAGAGATGTGTTGCATCTAGACACATCCAGAGAAAGCAAGCTAGGAGATGGCAGAAGCAGACACTGGAGTCAATAGCTGCAAGCTAAGGATTGTGGGTAACCATAAAAACCAAGAAGGACCATTCCCTGGAGCCCTCAAAGTGAGAGTGGTTAGGCCAACACCTTGGACTTTTCAGCCTCCACAACTGAGAGCAAATAATCACTTTAGTCTAAGCCACCCAACCTAAAGCCATTTATCAAAACAGCACTAGAAACTCACACAGTGACCTTCGTGCCTAATATCACTATAGAACATTCCATACTAAGATAGGAAGCAGTGACAAGCATCCCAGAGAATCATCATAACTAAGCACAGAAACACGCCACAAAAGAACACTAATCAGTGTTACATGGCTGCTGTTTCTTAAGTGGAACATTCTCAAAATGATGCAATGATGTATGATTCTCTCCATTGGAAAGGGGAAAGAGAGGGTGCAAGAATCTTAAGGAAACTGGTACAAACAATAAAATAACAAATATTAAAGTTGGAATCAAATCTGAGAATGTATATCTCAAAAGCTACACTGAGATCAGCAAGATGGCTCCGCGAGTAAAAGTGCTGTCATGTGAGCCTAAGGACCTGGGTTTGATTCCCAGAACCTCAGTGGGAAAAGAACATGAACTCCTCTCTCTCTCTCTCTCTCTCTCTCTCTCTCTCTCTCTCTCTCTCTTTGTCTCTGTATCTCTCTGTCTCTGTCTCTCTCTCTCTCACACACACACACACAGTCAAGTAAGTAATTTTAAAAAGTCATATTATAGCACAAACTCCCACTGACTACATGTGATGAACTCTGTGTCCACTGAAAACACTCAAGATGTGCATTATGAAGCCCTGGCCTGGACAATAGGTATGAAATGACTGCACACAGTCATGAACCAAGAGTCATGCATGTAGTTTCCTTTGTGCTGCAATGTCAGGCAGCAATCTGGAGAGAATAACCATACCCTGTTACCCCGCTCTTCTGTCTCCATGCCTCCACGTACATTTATTCATCCACTTGTACAGTGAGCATAGACCACATATCTTCACATGCTAGCCACTCTGGGCTTCTGTGGGCCAATGAAAGCATAACACATTATCTTTGCTTCACAGCACATAGAGTGAAAATGTGTCAGAAAATAAAAGTCATAAAATAAGTCCCTTGTTCAAAAGTAAGTCATAAAGCTTTACCTCAGGTTCTAGCTCTTTAGTGAATTTAAGATTTTGTTCACAATTCTAAAAGTACAGTTCAGAAGACCCAGGTATTGGTGGTTCACTAATAGGAGGCTTAGGCTCTCTTTTTACTCACTCAAAGGTATAGGGAGTGGGAACTCAGAAAAGGGGGAGGAGGGCTGAAGCAGCAGCGTGTGTTTGCCCACATGCTCCATGAAGACAGAGAACTTAATTTCCTGTTCTTCACAACCAGAGTTGGGGGGGGGACAAATAAGTGGGGTTTCCAAGAGGCTGTATAAGAAACATAAACATAGTTAGCACATAGCCAGCAGGAAAGCTGGAAGATGATGGTGTAGGAAGAGTGCTGAGGTCAATGTAGCCAAAGCACAGTGTGTGTGTGTGTGTGTGTGTCTGTGTGTGTGTGTGTGTGTGTGTCTGTGTGTGTGTCTGTGTGTGTGTCTGTGTGTGTGTTGGGGGGTGGTATGTCTGTCTGTGTATGCCTAGTGAATGTTTATACCTAATGTTTGTGTATCTTGGGTCTGTGTTTATGAATCTGAGTGTGTCTAGTACATGTTTGTGTGTAGTGTCTGTTGTATGTGTAGGTGCATATGTCTTTGAGTGTATCTATTTGTGTGTCTGTTGTATGTATGTCTATGTATATGTCTGTTTGTTTGTGTTTAGCATGTGTGTATCTGTGTGTATGTATCTGTGTGCGTTGTATGTATAGGTGTCGATATCTGTGTATGTCTGTGTATGTGAGTCTGTGTGAATATGTCTATGTGTATCTAGCATGTGTTTGGGGCTACTCTGTGTGTCTGTGTATCTGTTTTGTATATGTATATCTGTGAATATGTCTGTGTGTGTCTAGTATGTATTTGTGTCATGTATGTGTGTCTGTGTCTCTCTGTGTGTCTGTATATGTATGTATATGGGAGTCTGTGTTATGTGTGTAGATGTCTGTATACATATGTGTCTGTGTATCTGCCTGTGTGTGTCTAGTGTGTATTTATGTTTATTGTGTGAAACCTTTTGTGTGTCTGTGTTGTGTGTGTCTAGTATGTGTTTGTGTCTAGTATGTGTGTCTCTGTCCGTATATATCTGTGTGTGTATGTCTCTGTGTTATGAGTGTGTGTGTGTGTGTGTGTGTGTGTGTGTGTGTGTGTGTGTGCGTGATGTGGTATGTGTATGAGTAGCGATGGTTCTGATGCTAAGGTCCTCTCCCCCAATTGGTTTTTGATCTGTCAGTAAAGAAGCCATAGGCCAATTCCTGGACAGAAGGAATAGGCAGTACTTCCAGGTGCTGGGATGCTTCTGATGGAGAAAACTTGACCAGCTACGTAAGAGTTTGTTTGGAGTGGCCACACAGGCCCCTCCTATAAGCAGGTGGTCGAGAGATAAAGTTAGGGCAGGTGGGAGGCACAGAGTTCAGAGTACCGATAAGGGCATGCTAGCTGAAGGAGTTTAATAATGCACAGTAATTGTTCACAGAAGGCAAGTTGAAAATGAACAACTGTGTATATGTCTTTTATCTGTGGATTCAGGGGAAGCTGGGTAGGGGCTGGTTATGCAGCCCTTTCCTGGAGTTAAGGAGGGGTAGTGAAAATCTATACACAACATGTGTGTGCAGGGTGGTGTTTCAAGTGGCCACAAATGTGCATACACTAGGAATATTGGGCACTGACGCTGGGAATGTGCATGAGCTGAGCTCAGGTGGATGCAAAAGGCAAAAGGACCTGGGAAAGGCAGCACTGTAGGATGATCGAGGAAAAAGTCCTTTGCTAGGCCTGCAGTTAAATAGCCCCAGCCTTCCTGATGATAGAATGCTTTTTGTTTATCTATTTTAACTGCAGTAAAAGAGGCCTTCAATGAATACTGCAGCTCATTCCTTTCCTGCCAGTCATCACAGATATGCCAACCAAGCCGAGGGAGGCAACCCAACCTCTACTGCCGATGTTTCTATTTATATTTTTAAATTCCTCTAAACTGGGACAATGGGAATCTTGTTGAGTTCCACATGGAATTAAGGTTCTGTGAATTGTCCTTATAGAAACAGGATATTCTCCCTCTCCTTATCTTTGTTACAAAATTCTATAGAGATCTCACCAACTCAAAGATTACCTCTAGATTCATCACTGACATTTTATTTCTATAAAGGGTCAGACAGTAAATGTTCGGAGGCTTTGAATACCAAATATTCCTGTTGTGCCAATTAGTGTAAGACAAAACAGCCATAGACCACATGTAAATAAATGATCATAGCTGTGTTTTAATAAAAACTTTATTTATGATATGAGGAACAGATTTGGATATTTACTGGCTTCTTCTTTAGTGAAGTACAACACTGTCCTGATGTGAGCAAGTGCCCAGCCTACTTTGTAAGTGGTCAATTTTAATTTATTTTCCCACTCAGTTTGCTCCTCATGTTGATAATTTGGATTAAGAATTTTTTTCAATTGCGAAAGTTTAAGAAAATACTGGGTAGGAAACATGGAATTGAAAAACAATAAAGAGGTTATTATCAACTCAATTATTTCCATAACAACTAGAACAATATCCTACTGGGAAACTAAGAAACAAAGACAGGATATGTGACTTGAAGTTATCCTCTCTAAGGAAAAGGGAACTAGGGGCGTGTAGTGTGTGTGTGTGTGTGTGTGTGTGTGTGTGTGTGTGTGTGGTATATACACTTGAGTGTGCATGTACACGAACCAGGTAGAAGATAGAGCAGGACTTCAAGGAGACATCCTTTCATACCCCAGCCAAACACTGGGACTTATATACCCACTTACCACCACTTACCAGTTGGAATGGTAAAGGAGTCTGAATACATGCTAGCATAATGATAATAATAACAATAATAAAACACCAGGCCTTCTGTCCAACTATCCAGTCCTAAAGAGGACATGCTCAACACAGAGCAGCCATCATCACTAATGAAGGTTACCTGGGCATAATGGCATATGCAAGTAATCTTAGGGCTTAGAAAAAGGAGGGAGAGAGAACACCAGATGTCTGAAGCCAGCTTGCACCAGTTTATTTCCTGTTGCTCTGATAAACACTACGACCAAAAGAAACTGAAAGAAGAAAAGGATTTACTTCATCTTATAATTTATATCCATCATTGAAGGAAAGAACCTGTATGGATGCAGGAATTGAAGCAGAGGCCAAAGAGGAACCCCACTCACTGCTTGCTGTCTCTCTACTCCTCAGCTCGTTTTCTTTTTTTTTTTTTTTTTTTTTTTTTGTTGGCTTTTTTTTTTTTTTTTTTTTTTTTTTTTTTTTCTCTTTATTAGATATTTTCTTCATTTACATTTCCCATGTTATCCAGAAATTTTCCCTTACCCTCCCGCGTCCCCGCCCTGCCCCCCTACCCACCCCCTCCCACGTAATGGCCCTGGCATTCCCCTGTTCTGGGGCATATAGAGTCTGTATGACCAAAGGGCCTCTCCNTAAGGGCCTTGAATTCCTGATCTTTCCAAGACCTTTATCATGAATGGGTGTTGGATTTTGTCAAATGCTTTCTCAGCATCTAAGGAGATGATCATGTGGTTTTTACCTTTGAGTTTGTTTATGTAGTGTATTATGTTGATGGATTTCCGTATATTAAACCATCCCTGCATTCCTGGGATGAAGCCCACTTGGTCATGATTTCTTATACAGCTCAGAACCACCTGCCTAGAGGTGACACTGCCCAGTGCTCTGGGCCCTCCCACATCAATCACTAATCAAAAAATCCCCAACAGAACTGTCAGAAGGCAATCTGGTAGAGGCAATTCCTCAACTAAAATTCCCTCTTTCCAGTGGACACTAGCTATGATGGATGGACAAAAGAGGTGGGGAGGGGAGAAAGAAAGAAAAGATGGAAGGAAGGAAGGAAGGAAGGAAGGAAGGAAGGAAGGAAGGAAGGAAAAAGGAAGGAAGGAAGGAAGGAAGGAAGGAAGGAAGGAAGGAAGGAAGGAAGGAAGGGAGGGAGAAAGGGAGTGAGTGAAGAAAAGTAGGAAGGAAGAGAGGGAAGGAGGGAGGAAAAGAAAGAAAACATAAAAGGCCTTCTTTTAAAAAGCCAAAAAAGAAAAGAGAAAGAAAGTAGAGAAAATATTGCAGGGGAACCATAAAGCAGTGTAAGTATGTGAGCAAAATAGTGTGGTTCAGATGTGACATGTCTGTGAAGTTCTTGGTGGCATTTGTTAGAACCACATGTAGCTAAGTCTATCAGGAAATCCCAAGTTTCCCTGAATAAGCAAACATCTATCCTTTATTAGTCATCTGATGCCCCAAAAAAGGCCCTTTGTTAGTGTTATCAATAGAAGATAATGGGAGAGATTGGTATAAAGTTGAACTATAGACAATACATACTCAAACAATGATCAGAAAGTTTTCTGCCATGCCATGATAGAATAGTTTCCCTCTGGCACATTACAGTCATTTTTAATATTGTTATAGATTCTTTGCTATCTTCCTATCTTCAGAACATATACTCTTCACTTGAGTGTGGATTATGCTTTGAAGGAAGCACCTGAGAAATATCCAAGTATGAATCTTAACAGGCCTGTGGCTAATAACTCCCAAGAGAGGTTGTGCTTTCAGGAGCGTTGATTCTGGGCTGTGACATAGACCAACAGTTGTAGAGAGTGCCACATAGGAAGAACTGAGGCCTGCATCCCAGAGTGATGCAAGATTAAATGCCGGTCCTCCCACCCAGGCAAGCCTCAAGAAGACAGAGGCTATGGCCAGCCTCCTGTTAGCAACCTCATCAGAAACCTTGTTAGGGAACAAAAGAAAAATCACCATGTACCACATCTGGAGTCTTAAACCTCAAAATCTGGTTCAGCTAACAGATCTTTGATTGTTGGTGATTATCTTAGTCAGGGTTTCCATTGCCATGAAGAGACATCGTGACCTAGGTACCATTTATAAAAGAAAACATTTCACTGGGGCTGGCCTACAGCTTCAGAAGTTCAGTCTACTATCATCATGGTGGGAAGCATGGCAGTATGCAGGATTAAGTTCCACATCTTAATCTGAAGGCGACCAAAAGTAGACTATCCTCTGCAGACAGCCAGGAATAGACTATCGTCCACACTAGATGAAGCCTGAGCAAAAGAAGGGAACTCAAAGCCCACCCCCACAGTGACACACTTCCTCTAACAAGGCCACACCTACTCCAACAAGGCCATACCTCCTAATAGTACCACTCCCTACGGACCAAACATTCAAACACATGAGTCTAAGAGGCCAAACCTAATTCAAACCACCACAGTAATATTGTGGGGTTTTTGTTTTTGTTTGCCTTGGTTTTTGCTTTTAACATTTTCTGTTTGTAACCCAGGCTGACCCTGACATCACTGACTTCATTCACTAGGTAGATGAAAATGAAGTGAACTCCTGATTCTTGTGCCTCCATCAGCCAAGTCGTGGGATTACAGCTGTGTACCAATATGCCTGGCTTTTTGTCTTGAACTGATGTATTACATGGTAATTCATCAACTGATGTATTACATGGTAATTCATCTCAGAGTGAATGTGTCTTGTGGGATAAGCAAAAATTGACAGCTTTTTACCCAAAAGTGGTAGAATGATTATTTCCTATGGTTCTCTGTTCTTTGACCTCTGCTGTTCTCCAGTGCTTAAGAACATTCTGCATCATTCGTCAAAAACTTTTCACTACCATAACTAGAACTACATGCACATCACTATACCTCATCCTATCCCAAAGCTCTATAAGGCAAAAGCCAGATTACTCTGGCTAAAACTCCAGTAGCAAGAGCCAAACTCCAGCAATGGAGACTCTGCAGCCAGGCCCTCAGACCCCAGCCATAGTGACTCTGCAACTGTGCCCTCATCACGGAGTAAAGTACATCTTTGAGATAGGAGGTATAAGCCATGGGCATCAGGCTGAGGCTTTACTCAGAACACATTTTCAAGCATGACCATTTACCTCTTTCTTTTCCCATCCCCTTCCAGAAAGATTTTCTAATATCAAGGTGTAGCACTCATCCATAAAAATGCCTTCCTGTCTTTGGAGCCCTGTGAGCAAAACACTCTAAAACAGCTCCTTGCTGCTGCGGGCAAGTGATAAATGGTAGATTAGGTTGGGTGGAGAGCTAATCTTTGCTCCTTGATCCTGCCTTCCAGACAACAGCCAATAGGCTTCTCCTTGTGGTGGACTGAACATACACTGGTCTCTTTTGGCCTGAAACAACAGAAACAGCTGTGTTTGCAAGTTATTGCTTGCCAGAACTTATTCCTCTCATGCCTGTTCAAACGTCTACGAGCTGAAAAAAGGCTGATGGAAGGAAAAGAGTATTCTGTTGTCCTCAAATTATAGGTAACTGGGGAACTGAATTCATACTGACACGAGGCAGGGAGCAAGGGTGTTTTTCCCTACAGTTATCTCCAAACTAGAGAATGAAATAGAACTCTGGTTATAAGCGTAAAAACATATGCTTTGTGTTCTGCGAGGACGTTATTTTTTAAGCTGGGGAGATTGCTCAGTAAGTAAAGGACTTTCCTTCCAAGCACGAGAAGCAGAACTCCACTTCCAGATCCATGCTTTTTAAAAAAAAAGTGTATGCTGCCACACACTTGTTATTCCATAGCTGGTGAATATCTGGGGAGCAAGAGCCAGACAGCCTAGCCTATTTGGCAAGTTCCAGGCCAGTGAGAGACCTTGTCTCACAAAACAAGGTGGAGAGAGATACTTGAGGTTGTCCTATGGACTCCCTGTGCAGATGAACACACACACACACACACACACACACACACACACCTACATGAATGCACACAGTCTCTGCATGATTTGCAGTCTCCACATCAAATTGAGTGTGACTCACCATAGTCACCTACACTATAATCATCCTGCAAAAGAAATGCATGCTTTATCTGGTAATAAAAATTCCCGGGGTGAATCAGTGAGTTCAGAGTGCCAGGTTGGTCTGTTTGTACCTCTGATTTCAGCATCCAAGGGCTTCCACATGTCCAGAATCCCCCACTCCAGGACCCACACTGGTCCTCTCCCATTTTCTTGCCTGCCCAACTCACACTTTGAATTCAGATTGTTTAAAGACGAGCCAGGCTGATGCTTTTCAAGAGTTTGTTTTTGTTTTGAATTCTGAGTTGGATCCAAGATGATTTTGAATCTTATGCCAAGCTGAAGTTATTCCAAAGTGCTTACTTTGGCAAAGAACACTAGAACTTCTGTCACACAGTAGGCACTCAATACTCATGTAATTTTACTACATATATAATATATTACTTTACAAAGTTGAAGCAATATGTGTGTCATATTTCAAAAATTCATGAAATATGACACACAGGCTCTTTAATAGCACCAGGACACTAGACAGAGTCCTACCCTGCACTCTCCCATGAGTAAATGATTTCTGCAATATCCATAGAAACATCCTGGACAGATTTCTTTGTTCCTGGAGATAGAAAATTCAGTAGTTTATCCAAAGATGTGTCAGTGACTTGGGCTATAGCTCAGTTGGTAGAATATTTGGCTGGATTGTAGAAGGCCCTGTTAATACTGACCCCAAGCTCCCAGAATAATGCCTCTGAGACTCAATTATATTTACAAATACCTAGGATATAAGCTTTGGCTGTTCTCCAATAAGATCATACCTATATATCCCATTTATTCTAATCTAAGTTCTGCCACACCTGTCCGACAGAAACAAGTCCAGGGTACACACAGGGGGAAGGACAAGGGTCCCCGGGTTAGAGAACGTGTACCGAGATTGGGTCTTAGGGAAGAGAAGAGTCTACAGGGTGGTATATAAAGGACGGAGTCGATGTCCGATTAGTGGAGATTAACTGTCCACAACATAGGTATGTCATGAGTTCTCTAAAGGAGATGTTCACCCTACATTTAATCCTCAGTACCACACAAATTTGGCTTGGTGGCACATGCCTGTAATATCAGCATTGGCAGATGAGTGCAGGAGAATTAGAAGGTCTAGGCCATCCCTGGCTACACAAAGTGTTGAATTAAGCATGAGTTGTATAATCTCAACAAAACAAAATGTGTTCATCTCCCTAAGCTATGAAAATCTTTATAACAAATCCCCTTACATAAACTTGTATATTGGCCTGAGAGGAGGGAGAAGGAGGATAAGATAAGGGACAAAATGTATTTTTCAACAATCACACTGAACAAATTCTTATGAGCATATATCAAAAAGTGCTCCAAAGCTTGGTCAGGCCTGTGTCACATGCCTTTAATCGCAGCAATTGGGAAGCAGAGACAGGTGGATAGCTGTGAAAGCCAGCCTGATCTCCCAAGTGAGTTGGAGGCCATCCAGGGCTACATCCCTGTTTCAAATAACAAAACAAAATGGGGTCTGAAGAAATGGTTCAATGGTTAAGTGCACCATCTGCCCTGTGGTCAACCTGGGTTCATTCTCCTGAACCCATAGGGTGGCTCCCACTTATGTCTTACTCAAGTTTTCTGGGATCTAATGTTCTGGCCTTCACCATGCACCCACATGGTAGTTCACAATTTCAGTATGGAAACAGATCTAAACCTTTTCTGGTTTCTGTAGACACCACAGATATACAACACAGATGTGCCACACAGATGTATACATATGACATACATACATACCTACATGCAGGCAAAATACTCACATGTTAAAAATAAATTTTTTCAAAAAACATAATAAAATTCCATCCTAAGAATACTCCTTACACACAGGTCTTACACACATACCCACATGTCTTAAAATAACTCTTCTCAGTTTCTTTTTCTGGAGAAGAAATGAGAACAACCCACTAATGTACTTTTCTTTCAAAATCTCTACAAATTAGAGCAAGGCAATTTTAAATACCCAACAAATGTGTCCATCTTGAGATATCTCTATCTCCTTTGAACATTTCTTCACCTTCCTGTTGTATTCATCTCTTAGTCACTTGTTCTCCCAGTCTGATGCTAACAGTATCCGTACTACTTTTACCTTTGCTACATCTAAAGATACCAGTGTCACAATATAGTCTTTACCACATACACAGAATCTCAAAGAGACCTACATATATTACATTCTTAAGCAATACCAAAAATCAGAGTAGTTGACAAGAGAGGTCTAGGAAACAAAAACATCAACCATTGCACTCTAGTAAAACCTTGGGGACTAGTCTGGAAACCAATGCTTCTCATTCTATGGAATCATTGGCTGCATGGCCATGGTAATGTATGAGTCAGGAAACTTGGTTATTCTATGGTAACTAACAGACCCAGACTGCAGAAACTTATTTGTCTCATGAGTGCATCTACCACTGGACAGTCATCTCCTTGAAACCAATCATCTCCAGTCTCACCACACCTAAGCTGAGAAACAAATTCCTGACTTGGACATTACCAGCCTTTCCTTGATTTCTTTTAATTTTGCTCCTCCTCTTCCTCCTCCCCCTTCCCTCCCCCTCCCCCTTCCCTTCCTTCTCATCCTTCTCCTCCTCTTCCTCCTCCTCCTCCTTCTTTTTCTTTTTCTTTTTTTTTTTGATTTTTTTCGAGACAGGGTTTCTCTGTGTAGTCCTGGCTGTCCTGAAACTCACTTTGTAGACCAGGCTGGCCTCAAACTCAGAAATCCGCCTGCCTCTGCCTCCCGAGTGCTGGGATTAAAGGCATGTGCCACCACACCTGGCTTCTTTTTCTTTTTATACACAGGGTCTCATACATCCCTGGGTGGAATCCAAGTCACCAGGTAGCTGAGGTTGACCTTGAATATCTGATCCTCCTGCTGCTATCTCCAAGTGCTAGGAATATAGGTATACAAACCCATGGGCTGTTTTATGTGATGCTAGAGGTTGAATTCAGGGATTTACACATGCTTGGCAAGCATTCTGCCATCTTGGCTACATCTCTGTACTACTGTTATCTGGAGAAATAGAACCACAGGGGATGAATACAAGTATATTAATGATTTATTAAGTTCAGCTTACATTATAACAGTAACAACAGCTGAATCCCACCTGAGAGCAGAGACAGAGGCATTACTTGGGTGGTAAACATCTGGAGTAGTCCCACGGTTGCTATCCCTCACTAGGGAGGATGATAACCCAGGAGTTGTTCTGTCTACAAGGCTAGGGACCTCAGCAGTCCCAGTCTTGCAGGGTTCCTGGAGAGCTGCTGATCTTTACTCAATGCAGGAAACATCAGTGAAGGTTCTGATAACACTAAAGGAATCTGCATCAGCAACAGGGTGGATCAACTCATGGGAAATAAATGAGGCTACCTGAGTACTCTTCTTCCTGCTAAGTACTCTTTATGTGGGTTAATACATACGGAGACATCTACAATCCAGATGGATCCAGATCCCTACTCTGATGATTTTAATTGTTGGCATTAAAAGCAACCTTAACCATCCATCCATTCTGAGCAACCTTCTAGCAGAAGGAAGGGAGCAGGCTGGCTTCTCAGATGCCTTCCTATACAAGTGTCCTAGGATATCCTCAACTGTGGTTGGCTTTGTAGAGTAGTTCAGTATCTCTGTCAAGAGGATGCAGTCATATGCCTTTCATGTGTTTGAACTAGATACTATCAGTAACACAAAGAGGGCCCTCTTTTCCTACTTGTGAAAGAGTTGGGTAGTTACTGCTACACAATACTGCTCCAAAAAGAAAAATCTGTGTGCTTCTTATCCAAATTGTACTTCTTTCTTTTATTCTTTTTTTATTTTATGGGGACATGGGGAGACAAGGTCTCATATAGAGCAGATGATAATTTTGTAGAATTGGATTTTCAACCTTTGTATGAGTTCTGGGAATCAAACTCAGATTGTCAGGCTTATGTGGGAAGCATTTTTAACCAATAAACCATCTGGTTGGCCCTGTAGTTCCAACCTTAAAACAAAGAAATACACACATGCACACACACACACACACACACACACACACACACACACACACATGCACAGACATGCACACACATGCATGAACATGCACACACACACACACACACACACACACACGTACAAACCCTCTGTACACAAGCATTGGGAAGAGACTGACTGAAAGTTACTGATAAACAATTCATCTGCTATGGGTTCAGAATCCTTCTTGGAAATGCTTGGATCCAGATATGTCTCTGACTTCATCATTCTATGCTTGTGAGAGCTAAGACACTGCACATGCCATGTGCTACTTAACATTTCTATGGCAGTACAAGGCTATGCCTCTTACCAAATATAACCATATCAATATGCTCCTAAGTTACAATTAAAGGCATTGATTTTACACATTAAGATTTGAGCTCTTCTATAAATGACTCTGCCACAAGCTTATAATAAACCTCTAGATGGGATTTGGCACATATGGGTAAGAGACTGTAAGTTTGTGTTTTATTTCATGTTTTAAATAGCCTTGTGATGTCTTCACCGTATATTAAGGTAGTAAGATAGAAAAAGAATCAGGAATAGTATGTAACCTTTATCTCAGAATATTTGCTTATTTTTTTAAAAATATATTTACACAGAAGGCTGAGGAGACAGGTCAATGTATAAAGTGTTTGCTGTGTCAGTGTGCTGAGCTGACTTTAAGTCCTCAGCACCCATGGAAGACCTGGGCATGGCAGTGCATGTCTTCATCTCCAGCATGTGTAGAGACAGCAGATACTGGGGCCTTTCTGCACGGCAAGTTTAGCCAAAATAGTGAGCTCCTTAAGACAACTCCAGAAGAGAACTTATCAAAATAATAATAATAACAATAACGTGGAGTGTGATAGAGGAAGGTATCTCACATCATCCTCCACCTCCATATGTACTTGCACAGATACACATGTGCACATGTATGCATATGACACACACATACACATAGAATTTTTGTATATACAATGAAAAAGGAAGAAAGGGACAGGAAGAAAGCTGGTTAGGGGAGGGAGCTGACAAGAGCATGGGACATGGGATAAAGAGGGCTGGGAGAAAAGCTGACCTTCTTTAAGTATACCTTGACTACACCAAAACTAAATTTTAAAAGTATGTAGTCCTTGCATATCTGAAGCAATGTGCAGCAAGTTAATGAGCTGCTTAGCTGGGACCTGAGGCTGCAAAGTGACAGCACAAACAGAAACAAACTATTCTGCGAGAATTCAGATGAGCGGCCTCCAGTGAGATGTCACCCCAGGACAAAAGCACCAGGCTGTGTGCAGTTATCACCTGGTTGGCAGTACCTCAGCAATTACTGCCTCAAAGCTGCTGTCCGTGTGTTTGGAGATAGTGCATAGGGGGCGATGCACTGGCTGTGTTGAGAGCTGGGATTTTCAGCTTCTGAACAAGTGATGACACAGAGGTACTGTGGGAAAAGGCAGGAGGAGCTGGGATGTTGGTAAGGAGTCAACAACTAGACTGAAGGGAGAGTACCGCAGAGGGTAAAGGAAAAACTGAAAGGGAAAATTTGTACTTCAAAGACACTTAATAGGCCGGTGAGGTGGCCCAAGTGATAAAGCTACCCAGCCAGACAATCTGAGTTCAGTCCGTGGTACCCACGTGGTGGAGGGAGGAACTGTCTCCTGTAGGTTGTCCTCTGACATCCACATAAGCACCCTGGCACTTATCCCTTCTCACCACAGGGATTTAATAGATGTACCAATCAGTTATTGATACATGTATTTCATTGCTTAGTCATGGTGGAGAACTAGACACTGAACAAGTTCAAAGCAACTAGCAGAAAGGCAGCGAGATTATGATCAGAATGAAGTTCTGAACTTTCCATCAAAATTCGTCATGCACCAACTTAAGGAGGCCCCCAATGATCTTTCAAAATGGGGAACCATCAACAGCAACAAGAAAAGGCCACAGTAGTTGAAGACTATCTAAACATGGTTAAACCTATGAAACACATTTCCTGGGCACTGTCAGAGAATCCATATTGCAAATAATTGCTTTTGTTTGTTTCTAATCTGTGTTTTGTGGGATTTTTGCCTCTCCCCAGAGAGACAACAGGGAGTCTAGAGGGCTCCAGGTCCTTTTCTTTGAGCACAAAATAGCATGACAAGTGGCAGAGAGATTATCTACATTGTGGCAAGAAGGGAATCAGGTTCAACCCAATTTAGTAGCTAGTGTTGCCAGGAACATTAAACTCACAGGCATTTCTCTTCAGCAGAAGGACTTTACACCTGTTTGTCCTCCTAGAAAGCTCGTATAGGAAGCAGTTAATAGCCTGGTGATCTTTTGCTAAATGAAGAACCAGGCTTCACAGGAATCCTCCAAACTACTGAGCACGGTTTCTCAGTCATAAGAACCCATTTTTGTGGAAGAAGTCACGGGCCCTTGGCAAAGGAGTTTCTATGAAGCCACACCTCAAATTTGTTCTGCTAAGTGTCATAAGAAAACATTTTTCCAAAGTCATACTATGCTTAAATATGCCAAAAATAAACCGCCTGAGACAGACATTAAAAGTTTGAACTAACACCAGCTATTAAGTTGGGTTGAACCTGATTCCTTTCTTGCCCCAATGTAGATCATTTCTCTGCCACCTGTAGTGTTTACAAGGATCCCTACATGGAGCTCAGGCTGGCATCAAACTCAACATGTATCCAAGGAAGATTGTGAACTCCTGATCTTCATGACACTCCTTCCCAAGCTTGGGGATCACAAATATGTGCCACCCCCACTCCTGACTTTAACACATTATTTTTGAAAACAAACAGTAACAAATAAGAATTTAACCTTTGTCTCTATTCTCTCTGTGTGTCTCTGTCTCTCTCTGTCTCTCTCTGTCTCTGTCTCTCTCTCTCTCTCTCTCACACACACACATACACACATACACACACACAGTAGTAGATGAAGAAGCATTTATTATGACAGGAAAAAATAACCAAAGTGTAAATAAAGAAGGAATGATTGAATTATAGGAACCCACTGGGCAGTTCCTAAATCAGTGTGAATGCAGCAATCAATCACCAAATGTTACTCACAGAGCAGAAGAGAAGATAGTGGTAGACATCATGTTTGTGATGAAAGTCATATACTATTGCCAACTAACAGGGCATACATCAGATGCATAAATGTGCACAATGGGAATCCAATTGGTGAAATCCTGGGTATTTAAGCAGGCCCTAACTGTGAGGAACTAAGAAGGCAGCTGTCACTGATGTCACAGAATAGCTGAGCAAACTTTTGTGTAATGATAGAACTATGGCTATCAATCGTCAATGGCTTTAAAAGTGGCCTCTTTCAGAATTCAGACTGAACGACTCAGAGATCCAGTGACACAATGCCTGAGATTCACTTGACAAAATATATAGTGGGAACGATGGGCAAGAGAGAGGAAAGCCAGTAGATATTAAAGAACGGTTTCAATGACAGGGAGCCTCATAGTAAATACCATTCTGTTTCATCTTGAGAGGTCTAAAACTTAATAATACAAAATGGAAACAGGCAGGCTCTGGCACCCTCCTGTCATCCTAGCACTAAGATGGTGGAGACAGAAGAGTCAGGCACATATTGGGTTCAAGACCAGTCTGAGCCACATAGGACTTTATGTATATATAAATGAATAGACAGATATGTTTAAAGCTGAAAATCAAACCAAAACAAACAAAATACCAAAGTAAAAACAAAATAAAAAACTCCTTGAAGGAGAACAACTAAATAATTTCCCCAACTACTAAGGCAGGATATAGCCAAAATTCATGACTTGTGGGGGGGGGGGGGCAGCCTAACCTTTGTCACCCAAAGTCAACATTTATCTCAAAAATTAAAAAGCATATTATATTAAAGACGCTAATATTTGCCCGCAGTGCCTCCTCCACTTATTTAAGGGTTAGTAGAGATTTTCTTCTTTTCCAAGAATCCTTTATTCTACCATACCTTGTCAGGCTGTTGGTCATGTCACTTTTTCTCATCAGACTTCATGAAAACACATATTGTGATGGCTTGTATATGTTTAGCCCAGGGAGTGGCACTATTAGGAGGTGTGGCCTTGTTGGAATAGGTGTGTCACTGTGGGTGTGGGCTTTAAGATCCTTATGCTAGCTTCCTAGAAGTCAGTCTTCCACTAGATGCCTTCAGATGAAGATGTAGAACTCTCAGCTCCTCCTGTACCATGCCTGCCTAGATGCTGCCCTGCTCTCACCTTGATGATGATGAACTGAACCTCTAAACCTGTAAGCCAGCTCAATTAAATGCTGTCCTTTATACTTGCCTTGGTCACGGTGTCTGTTCACAGCAGTAAAACCCTAAGACACGCATCAAGAGTAAACATCTCAGGAACCACAGGCCAGACTAAGCCCTGTGCTCACCTTCAAGACATTCACCTTCATACTAAATTTAGAAGCTCATAAAGGAGGTGACAGGGTTAGGGAGTGCTCAGATTCAATTTCCTTGTACTGAACTCTAAACAGCATCTTAGTTCTAGGGCATTAAATCCTGAGCCTAGAGGAAAATGCTTACCTCCCATGAGCTTTAGGATGCAGTGGGCTTGGGCTGTGGATTGCTGAGTGGGAGCCCAGGGCTTCTTATTCCCCCCTCACAGCTAACCCCACTGAAGCTGTGATGTTCAGTGACTTCCACACTTCCAGAGGCATTTTCCTTTCCCTTCTAAACAGCAGCAATGAGAGCACAGCTTATCCTGTCCTTAAGGTCCTAGTCACTTTCTCATTTCAAGCCCCAGGTACAAGCAAATGTTCAGAAAACAATACTTTTTTTTTCTTCGGTGCACAAACACGGAGGTAGGAGGTAAGCAACTCGTTCAATAGATTCCTTCATGAGTTGGGTCCCTATTCTTCAGGGGATCACCTTGCTTATCTGTAAGCAGCGCAATTCATCCTTCAAAGCTTTCCCATTTTTCCTGATTGATGTATGAGCTAGTTACTTATCTCATTGCTATAACTAAGTACCTGACAAAGCAACGTACAGAAGGAAGGGCTTATTTTTGGGTCACAGTTTAAGGTCCAATCCATCATGGCAGGGCAATTATAGATGTCACAAGTGTGCGGTGGCATCACATCCCACAGTCAGGAAGCAGCAAGTAATTAATGCTTAATGCTGCCACTCAGCAGACCAGGAGCCCCATGCCATGTCATGGTGCTGTCTACATTAGAAGTTCCATCGCAGAAATGTCCAGGGGTTTATATCTTATGGGATTCTAGATCCTGACAAGCAGAGAGTGTTGACAGTCACAACTCATGTGCTCACAGACTCTTCTTTGGGCTACAGGCCTTATGCACAAACATATTGCTGAGCTTCAATCCCTCAGCCAGGTTGTTCTTCATACATTATTTCCTCATTCATGTGCAGCCTTGCTAACTAGATCAAAAGCTAACCAAGGGAAAAAATATATTCTGGCTATTGCTAACCCTCTGGTGCAGAGCTTGACAGTCAGACGGCACCTAGCATATACAAAGCAACAAGTCACTTAGCAAGAATGTGGTCATGCCAAAAGTATCAAGAGGACAATTCTTCCCAGCACATCCACCACACTCAGAGCATTTGGTAAGAACTCTTCCAAAGTCCCACAGCTGCCACTGGGAGCCCAGTAGTCTACAGGATCCATTCCCCCAGACCCATGCCTCTGCCCACCAAATACCACTCCCCTTCAGCTGTGACAGACTGCTAACTAGTCTGCTCCCCTGAAGATACCACATCCTGAGGCATCCCAGGAGATCTGCTGCACTCAGGGCATCTTACACGACAGTCAGACAGTCAGAGACATCCCAGGAGATCCACAGCACTCAGGGGCAACTGAGCAATAGACCTCCTGGAGGCTCTGTGGCAGGCAGTGCAGCTGACGAAAAGTCTGAAATCCTCCCTGGAGTTCTGCTGCACACAGGGAAACAGAAACCACGGTCCATAGGGCCCCTTAGAGAAGAGCTTCACACAGGACAACAGCTTGACTGCTCCTCTGAAAACCAAAGAGTCTAAAGGCCTCCCAGGAGATCTACTACAGCCAGGGAAACAAACCTGACCCTCTGAAGACCCCCTAGTTGGAAGGCCCCACAGGAGGTCTGTTACAGCCAGAGCCACAGGCCTACCAGGAGATCAGAAGCAACCAAGAGACAAAAGAGGCAGACTCTAGACAGAGCCACCCAGACCAGCAAACACCAGGGGTAACCAGATGGTGAGAGGCAAGAGAACAAGACCATAAGAAACAGAAGCCAACATACATGGGCATCATAAGAACCCAGTTCTCCCACCACAGCAAGCCCTGAATACACCAACACACCTGAAAATCAGGAAGCTGACCTAAAATCCTATCTCATGAAGATAATAGAGTCCTTTAAGGAGGATATAAATAAATCACTGAAAGAAAATATAGGAAAACACAGGTAGAAGCCCTTAAAGAGGAAACAAATAAATCCCTTAAAGAAATACAGAAAAACTCAATCAAACAGGTGAAGGAATTGCATAAAGCAGTCCAAGATGTAAAAGTGGAAGTAGAAACAACAAAGAAAAAACAAATGGAGGCAAACCTGGAAATGGAAAACCTAGGAAAGAGGTCAGGAATTACAGATGTAAGTATCACCAACAGAATACAAGAGATAGAAAAGGGAATGTCAGGTAGAAGATACCATAGAAGAGATTGACACAACTATCAAAGAAAATTCAAAATATAAGAAACTCCTAACACAAACCATCTAAGACATTCAGGACAAAATGAAAAGATCAAATATAAGAATCACTGGAATAGAGGAAAACGAAGATTCCTAGCTCAAAGGACTTGAAAATGTCTTCCACAAAATCATCGAAGAAAACTTCTACAACCTAAAGAGATGGCCACAAAGATACAAAAAGCCTATAGAAGACCAAATAAGTGGGACTAGAAAAGAAAATTCTCTAGTTACATAATAATCAAAATGCTAAATGTACAGAACATAGAAAGAATATGAAAAGTTGCAAGATAAAAGGGGCCAAAGTAACATACAAAGATAGACCTATCAGAATTACAGCAGATTTCTCAACATAGACTATGAAAGCCAGAAGATCCTGGTCAGAGGTCATGGAGACTCTAAGAGAATACAAATGCCAGCCTATGCTACTACATTCAGCAAAAGTCATAATCAACATAGATGGAGAAACCAAAATATTGCAGGACAAAACTAAATTAAACAGTATATATACCAATCCATCCCTACAGAGGATCCTAGAAGGATATCCAAAATATATAAGCAACTCAAGAAGCTAACCACCAAAAAACCAATCAACCCAATCAAAAAAGATGGAGTATAGAACTAAACCAAGAAATCAGTACACAGGAATCTCAAATGGCTGAGAAGCACCTAAAGAAATGTTCAAAGTCCTTAGTGATCAGAGAAATGCAAGTCAAAAAGACCCTGAGATTACACCTTAGACCAATCAGAATGGCTAAAACCAAAACCTCAGGAGACAGCACACAGTGGAGAGGATGTGAAGAAAGAGCAACACTCCTCCATTGCTGCTGGGATTGCAAACTGGTACAGCCACTCTGGAAATCAATCTGGAGGTTCCACAGAAAATTGGAAATAGATCTACCTGAACACACAGCAATGCCACTCTTGGGAATATACCCAAAAGATATCCCACAGAGACATGTGGTCTACTATGTTCATAGAGGCTTTGTTTGTAATAGCCAGAAGCTGGAAACAACACAAACTTCTGACAGAATAGATACAGAAAATGTGGTTCATTTACACAATGGAATACTACTCAGCCATTAAGAATGAGGATATCCTGAATTTTGTAGGCAAATGGATGGAACTAGAAAATATCCTGAGTGAAGAAACTCAGACCCAAAAGGACATGCATGATATGTACTCACTAATAAGTGGGTATTAGCCAAAATAAATAAATAAATAAAAGTACATAATACCCAAGATATAGTCCATAGAACTCAAAAAGGTCAACAAGCCGAAGTGCCCAAGTGAGAATATCTCATTCCCACTTGGAAGGGAGAAGAAAGCAATCACAAGGGGGGAAGAAAGGAGGAACATGGGAGGGGAAAGTGGACGGGTGGGAGGAGAGAGGAACATCATATAGTATTGGGTGGGAGAAAAGGTCTGAAGCCTTGAAGTCCAGCAGAAAGAATAGAAACTGGCAACCTTGGGAGGTAGGAGGTTGGGGGGCCCCCGCCTGGTAGGTCTTAGGTGGTCTCTGAGACCATTCTCTGAGAGTCTTGAGTTTCCCTCTCTAGGATCTACTTTACGGGATGGAACCCCTCTCCCTTGAACATCTTGGGTGAAGGTTGTCTTTCCGTAGTCGTAGTTCACTCCTTACCCCAACGATAGGGTGTCAGTTTTGAGACTGGGTATTAACAAGGACAAATAAAGAACTGCAGGGATGGAAATGGAGAAGAGCCTGAGGAAAAGAAGGACCAGTGACAGACCCAAAGGGGTATCCAGCTCAAGGGGAGTCCCCAAGGCCTGACACTATTGCTGAGACTATGGAGCACTCACATAAAGGGACCTAGCATGACCACACTCCAGAAGACTCAACAAGTACCTAAAAGAGTCAGATGCAGATATTTGCACCCAACCAATGGACAGCAGCTGCTGACTCCTCTGGTTGAATTAGGGAAAGGCTGGTAGAAGCTGAGGAGGAGGGAGACCCTGTCGGAGGACCTGTAGTCTCAATTAACCTGGACCCCAGCAATTTCTCAGACACTCGATCATCAACCAGGCAGCATACACCAGCTGATATGAAGCCCCCAACACATATACAGTAAAGGACTACCAGGTCTGGGTTCAGTCAGAGGAGATGCATCTGACTTTCAGGAGACTGGAGGCCCCAGAGAGTTTAGAGGTCTGGTAGGGGTGTAGGCAACATCCTCATGGAGATGAAGGGAAGAGGTATAAGATGTGGAACAGTTGGAAGATGGAGCATGAGAGAAATAAAATCTGGAGTGAAATGATAATAATAATAATAGAACAATTCCTAAGAACCTCCTGGAGAAATCACACACACAAAAAAAACATTTCCTTAAATCCTCATATCTGCCAGTGAGTTGTGGGTTAAATTGTTGTCCCATGTCTGGCCTGTGATTAGGGCCACTCATAGAGGCAGACGTGGGAAGTTTGACTGCACACACCCATGCTGCTGCTGGGGGACCCTGCTCAGGGGGTGGGGAGCCACTGTCTGAGGTTCTGTGGACTTCCAGAGTTGGCTTGGACTCTCGGGCACCATAGGCGCTGCTTGATGCTGTGGAAGAGCTGGCTCTGGGGTCCCTGGGCCTGCATGGAGACCAGCGATGGCAGGTTCTCAAACTCTTGGGCACCACAGAACCTGTTTGATGCTGTGGAAGATCTGAAAATGGAATGGGGGCCTGTGGACTGGCTCTAGCCTGGGGCCGAAGTAAAAAGGGTGGGGAGCAGAAAGCTCCTGGTGGTTCTCAGGAGGACAATAGTGTCCTCTATTTACAGCCTCACACAAGCTGCTACCGTCCTGACATCACTGCTTCATGAGATTAACAATCTCATGAGCGAGTTGCCACCCAAACACTGTGAGGGTAAAAGCAGTCTTAGCAGTGAGAATGCCACAATGCTGAGCACTAGAACAAATGTCCCATTGGTGGGACAGA
The DNA here is from genome assembly GCA_902729485.2 of Mus minutoides. Taxonomy (NCBI): domain Eukaryota; kingdom Metazoa; phylum Chordata; class Mammalia; order Rodentia; family Muridae; genus Mus; species Mus minutoides. The sequence continues at coordinate 1,225,732 of LR749950.1, forward strand.
GTGATCTCATAGATATTCTGAGATTGCAACAAGATTTAAGCTACAAAGATTATCATCATGTCCTGTACAGGCACACACAAACACAATTTAAATAAGCAGAGTTTCTTAAGTTCCCTTTGAGAGTCAGCTGGAACACAAGAAAAGATATAGCCCTGACCAAAATGTCCCTTTCAGATGCTCTGGAGGCAACTGACTTTATCACTAGTCGCCAGCAATGAATAACTCCTCTTACTGTGTAATAATTCATTAGAAAGAGTACTGGGAGCTGAGCGGTGGTGGCGCACACCTTTAATCCCAGCACATGGGAAGCAGAGGCAGGCCGATTTCTGAGTTTGAGGCCACCCTGGTCTACAAAGTGAGTTCCAGGACAGCCAGGGCTACACAGAGAAACTCTGTCGAAAGAAAGAAAGAAAGAAAGAAAGAAAGAAAGNTTTTTTTTTTTTTTAATTCATTCAACAAATCCACGCTGTAGCTCTACCAGCTGCTGCAAGCCAATTATTCACTCAGTTATCAGCACCTCATAGCCCAATAGAAATGGACACGGACATACCATGTCATCATTGAACATGTAGCAACATAGAGGCAATAGGGGGGCCGCCTTCTTCCTGCAGTTCTGCCCTAGCCCCCAGGAGTGGACTATGTCTCCTGCTCTCAGCGCACTTCACTTTGAGTTCTTCCCTGTTTCTCCTGCAGGTTTTAGACCTGTTGGCATGGCTTCAAGAGCAGCCACGGCAACTGAGAAGCATAGGTAGACAGGTTTTAGCTGGCTGGCTTCTGTAAACTCAGGCTGGCAGATGTTGTCCCAATCATGCTGCAGGCAGCCTCATCTCAGAAGCTGACGACATCCACAAATCCCCAGGTTTCACCTCCAAACAAAGAAATCTGACTCTTGAGAGCTGAGCTGACAGTTGCTGCTTTATAAGTTCCTGGGGCTTCCTATTGTACGGTCAGGCTTGGGAAACACAGCTCCAAAAAGTTTATTGTGAGTTACAGCAAATGGGTGTGGGCCAACTTGTCTCCAGGGATTGCTGGTTCAGTAGGAGGTTTGTCATGAATGGCCTAGGATCACACACATCTCTATAGAACTGGCCTTCTTCAGAAGGACAGAACCTTACACCATCAGTAGACCAAAAGTAACTTTATCTAATTATCACCTCCAAGAATACAGATTTGAGCAAGTTTATAACCCTTATGTTCTAAGATAGATAGATAGATAGATAGATAGATAGATAGATAGATAGATAGATAGACAGTCAGATAGATAGATAGATAGATAGATAGATAGATAGATAGATAGATAGATAGATAGATAGATAGATAGATAGGCAGACAGACAGACAGACAGTCAGTCAGATAGATAGATAGATAGATAGATAGATAGATAGATAGATAGATAGATAGATAGATAGATAGATAGATAGATGCAGGAAGGAAAGGGGAGAAGAGAGGACACACACATAAAATGGGAGACACTTGGTTTTACTCTCACCCTTACCTGCCTTACCTAAGTTAACTGGTTCCCTAAGGTCTTCAGCAGCCTGTGTACTGCTTGAGGTCTATGCTGCTAATATTATGCCTTCTGGTTTTCAGAGTGAATCTCATGCAGCCATGCAACTATTGTGTTGCTTTGTTCTTTCTTTTTGCCCCTAACTCTGTCTGAACTTCTATTTGTGTTTCCGGATCAAATCTGATCCCAGATGATGTTTGGCAAAGGTGCCAATGGCTCCCTACTAAGGTCTGAGTGGACAGAAACAGAAATTCTAGTTTTGTTAGGTGGTAGACCACAGAGAATTCTGTTTGCCTGTTATTTCTATAATTTGGGAGTTCTGGAATCTTTATTTATAAAATGTTAGCATAGACACTCTGGATGTGTTTTGCATATATTTTAATCTTTCAACAAGATTGGATTTATAAGGAACCATCGGACCCTGAAGTAGCTCTTTGAAAAGAGCTATGTTTCTTGAGCATCAGCCAAAGACTAACTGGGGACAAACCCTGTGCCGGGCCTCCCATCCCATCCCATCCCATCCCATCCCATCCCATCCCGGGAGTGTGTCCTCTTGGCTACTACACACAACACAGCCCTTCTATGACTTCAAGAATATTTTCATTCCCTAGGCCAACTAGAAAGGCAGTCAGTCAGTTGAAGTCTGCCGAGACTGTCTGTGACTGTGAACTTTATGTTTGGTGATTCTGCACTTAGGAGACTGAAGCTGCTGGTGTTGTGTTAGAATCGTGGCTCCCGTCCAGACAGACCACACCAGGCCAATACAGTTCCACATGGGGTTTATTGTGAAGAAAGAAGGCAAAGGTGGCAATGAAGACAAGGGGAAAGGGGAGGGAGTCAGAGGGGTCTGCCTTTTATTTGGATTGTGACATAGCTGCTCGCAGGTAAAGGTGGGAGGTGAGCCAAGTGGATTCTGGGAATGTATGGTGTTTGCCATCACAACAGGTGTGCTAGTCCCTGCCAACGATGTATGATGTCACTGGGTTCAGATCCAATCTGCCATGCCAGTTCCTGATACCAACAGCTAGTCTGTTTCCAGTAAAGCTAAATCATACAATAAACATACACACACACACACACACACACACACACACACACACACATTGAGGTTTGATCTGTTGCAATATATTGTAATGATAAATTCTGGCTCCAAAGTCTGGTTGACCCTAGGGATGAGGAAATCTCATGTACACCAAATTCTATGCAACCTTGCTCCTTAATTTAAAACTATTGGTTGACTAAAGATGTCTACAGCCTATAGCTGGAAAGAAGAGAGGTAAGCAGAGCTTTGGTTCTCAGCCTTGGGGTCTAGGGCAGAGACTACAAGAGGAGGAGAGAGAAGAAGAGAGGAGAAGACACTGTAAGGTAGGTGAATATAAAAACCCACCATGAGTGCTGACCAACTGAAGTAAGAGTGGCCCAGGTAGAATGTGGAAGGTTATGGGGTTTTCAACAGGGAAGAAAACAAAATAGCACAGAGGGTTGGAACCTGCCCAGCTCTAATAGTGTTAAAGCTTACTATGAATATAAAGGTTTTCTGTATTTTATTTGGAACTAAATGAACCAAGGTGAGGTAGCAACTCACATACACATGCCCACATGCATACATAATTCTAAGAACTTCAAATGTAGATGCAATGTATTTTAATCAGATCCACCTCTACCCCATGCCACCGATGTCCCCACTCTACATGTCCCAACCTCAAGTCCTCCCCTTTAAAAACTAATAAACTAGTAATTTGTAATTAGTACAGCCCAGATATGCATGTATGTATATAGAGCTCTCCAAAGGTCATGACCCCAAAGAAAACCCAGTTTCCTCCGACCCAGAAGCCCTCCCCTCCCCATGCTGTTTTGTTTTTGTTGTTGTTGTTGTTGTTGTTGTTGTTGTTGTTTTTGCTTAGTCGTGTGCAGGTAAGCACAGTGGCTGTGGGTTCATGAGTGAAATGACTGTGCTGTGTCTTTTCATAAAAGACTACACTACACAGTATGCCTCCCATCGTTCAGCTCTTAGATTCTTCTGTCCATTTTTACATGATATTCCCTGAGCCCTGAGTTTCTTCTTTTCTTTTTCCTTTTTTCTTTTCCCCTTTCTTCTTTTCTTTTTTTCTTTGTTACTGTTACTGAAAATATGTCTCACTCTCTAGCACCAATCTAGAATTTACTGTGTAGCTCGTGTAGCTTACCATGTAGCCTCAAGCTCCCAGTCCTTCTGCCTTAGCCTCCCAGTCCTTCTGCCTTAGCCTCCCAGTCCTTCTGCCTTAGCCTCCAGGTTCTAGAATAACAGGTGTAATCCTAAGCCACAGGAGTCCTCTGTTTCTCTTCTTAAAAATCAAAAGTAATCAACATTCTTTGCAATGTTCATTACATTTTTGCTTCTCCTTTCTAGTCTGCTCCAGCCCTTGAAAATGCTCAGAGACAGTTAGGAAACCCATTCTTCTCACATGTATCATCCAGATAAACAGTCAGGCCGATCTCATCGCAGAGAGCAAGTTCTAACACAGACTCAGTCTGATTTAGCAGAGCACTTGGTCAGCATACAGAAGCTAGGGGCTCTACATACAGACACATAACACACATACATGTAAAATAATTTAGAAGCTTAAAATAAAACTTAAAGTAATTACAGAAGGTAGAAAATCCAGTTTAATGCTTTCAATGTGATGGTTGTTTAAAAAGAAAACATCAAAGCTTGCTGAATCTATGTATTAAAGAGACGAAAATAAAGTGCTTGTTCATAGGTTACAAAACAAAACACAGGGAGATGAAAGGAGTTAAAACACAAAGAATGTTACTTTGTATCTTGTCTGTAAACACAGACATTTATAGGTATAAATTTTTTGAAAGTTTAAGATAATAGATATTTCTTTTTTTCACTTCTTTTTCAGTGCTGTGGTTCAAACTTAGGGCAATCTACATGATAACCAAGCCATCTCCTGCTGATCCACCCTTCGGCACAACCTCGACTCTAATGGAAATAGTAATTTGCAACATGTTTCTGATTATATTACAAGCTAAAAACAATATTCTAATTTCTTCAAAACTTGGATTGGTTTTCTCAAAGAAAGCCTAATTAATTAGTCTTGGAATTTAGAAGTATCATAAATCAAGAAAGCTATTGTTATTCTACAAACATAAAAAGATTTGTCTAACTAAATAATCATATTACTAATATTCTTTAATTTAAAAGGCACAGTTGTCCAGGCATGGTAGCCCATGTAATCTCACACAGAGACAGGGGCAAGAAGGTCCCAAGTGCCTTGTCAGTTTGGACTACACAATAAGACCCTGTTTCACAAAATCAGGGGCTAGGAGTATAGCTCACAGTCCAATGCTGCCAGCATGAGTGAAGTCCCAGATTCTAGTCCCTGTACCACACAATGTCTAGCTGTTGTAAAATTTTACAGTTATGTAGCTTATGTAAGTGAACACATACATATGAAAGAAATATATGTGCAATCCCTGTTTTTATTGAGGTGCCATTCAAGATAACTACTGTAAAGTGTACAGTTCTGTGGCAATTTTTACAGTCAGGATGTTGTACAATCACAAAAGGCCAGGTGGTGCTTCCATGACCCCAAAAGAGAGCCACATACACACTGCACAGTCACCCCTCTTCCTCCAAATGGCAAATGGATACTCTCTACCTGTTAGCTACTGCAATAATTTGGTACCAAGCTTTGGGGACTGGTGTTTGCTGAGTGCTTCAATCCCAGAAACAGAATTGCCTAGCCACATGACAGCTCTGTGGATAGCTATAGAAATCACCAAATGATTGTTACATCATCACCAGCAACATGCCGTTTCCTCTTTCTATACATCCTAACCAACATTTTTCCTGTAGATCCTATCCAACATGATTTTTTGTTTGTTTTTTAACTATTATTCAGTTATCTTAGGGGATGTGAGGTGATATCTGGCTACTCATGCTGAGCTCCTTTCTATGTGCATGCTGGCTGCTTGTAGCCCTTCTTTGGACAAGTGTCTGCTACAAGCCTTTTGTCATCATTTAAATTAAAGTATCTTTCTGTTGCTGACTTCTAAGAGGGTGTTGCATTTCTATGAAGCTCGACCCTTATCAGATGTATGGATACAAATATGTAATTTTAGTCTGTAGGCTGTTTTCTCATTTCCTACTTTATGCACTTTGATGAAAAGAGATTTTTAACTTTAATAATGTGCAACATTTTTTCTGTTATGTCTGCTTTCATGTAAGGAATCAATGCTAAGTGCAAAGTCAGGAGACTTTGCCCCTATGTTTTTCCCAATAGTTTCTACAGCATCCTCTTATATTTAGGTTATTTTGTTTAGAGTTGTTTTTTAATATGTTCTGAACTATAAGGCAACTGCGCTGCACATGGCACCTCACCTCAAGTTCCACTTGTTCAAAACATCATTCCCCTCATTAAAGAGCAGTCTGACAAATTTTGTCCATGCCATTTTAGTTAAATAGCGTTTCAGCCACATTAGTGAACTTAAAGGCTTTGACCCAGTAGGAAATTGAGTTATTGGTATCTATTTTTCAAGCCTGGAACTCTATTCATGTATGGTATCTGTTAGCAATTTAAAACTACATATACAAGGTTCTGTAGGGAAGTATGTTTCTGGTCTAGCCTGGCAACCTCACTGCAATGGCCAGAACCCAGCTCCGGCAACTTGTCCTCTGAGGGGCATTCCTGCCACACTCAAGTAAACATAGTAACGTGAATAAGTTATTAGCTGATAATATAAATGTATTTCTCTAAGATGTATGAAACATATGAGGAGATAAGTATTTGTTTTTAAGGTTAGTTGATTTAGTTTGTTTTAAATCGAGTCACCTGTTCATTCCAGATGATAAATAATAACAAAGCCAACAGGAATAAACTACAAGTAGTAAGCAAGTGTAGAGAGAATGAAGATTAAACAGCTCAAGCTCCGGAGGCCTGCATGCAGGGATTCTGAGACAGACAGGGAGGTGTTACTTTTCTAGCTAGCACAGTAAATGACAGTCAGTCACAAGTGAAAAGTCTTGTGACTTGCTTAGCACAAGTTACTAAAAAGGAGGTAACTGAAAAGAAAAAATAAGAATCTCGGTCTCATTCTGTTAAGATGGCTAATTGATCCTTAAGTACATACAATGCTCTTAACAAAAAGAAGGAACGCAGAAACATCTGTGTGTGGCTACTGGGCCTCTCTCACCAAAACACCCTGCAGCTCGCTGTGTGTTATGCTTCTGAACTTCTGCACAGGCCTTCAGCTCCAAAAAGGTTTGAGTATTTAAGAACCAGTCTGCCTCAATACTGGACTTCCCTTCAATATCACATAAAGCCATTTCCTACCCACAGGCACCTGTGACAGATGCCCATACAGCATGCACCTTCTGACAACTCTTTCCCAAGTTCAGGCCTCAAGCGCAGAAGACCAGAAGGGTAGTGATATCTAAACCTAAGTGGCCATTGCTATCCCCAGACCATCACCGAGTATCTCTAGTGTCATTCTCATCACATTCAAATGAGGAAGCATCTCAGAAGTAACCTCAAACTTTCCAGTTTGAATAAAGATTCCTAAGTCCAAACTGAAGATGACGAAGAAACACTAGGCCTCTGGTTAATCACATGAGATGATGTGATTCATCAATCACATGGCCAGGGCCTCGGTGCTGTAAAGTTTCATGTCAGCAATACATTATGTTCCTAATTTGAACATGAGTAAGAACAAAGATAGTCACAGCTGTCTACAAGTAGGTTAACTTGTTGGGACTTTTGATTTTCTTTATGAATGCTTGTCAATTTACGATCATCAGAATACACAGGGGCATACTCCAGCACAGAATACTCCATGCTGGAGGTAGAACAGCCCTTTGTTGTTTATGTGTTTCTATCCCTGGGTGAGCAATCTGCTAGACCCTAATAAGCTGCTTGCTTATTGCACTTAGGGGAGTTTTTGATGTTGTTGTTATCACCACATCCTGATATTGTGGCTATTACAATAAATAGCCAGACCCTAGAGCTTCATTATCCATAAATATTTTCTGTATTTTCCTTAAATGTACCTAAAGGCCCTTGCTATAAAGAACAGATTAAAGTGAATGCAAAAGAAATAAGGAGAATATCCGTGGAGGGCTGAGCAAGGGACTGTTGAAAACCAGCTCTGCAGGAACAGGCTGGCAGGCCCATGCCCCCATTAGAAAGGATACCTTCACCACAGACTGTGAGGTGGCTGCCTACGGATCCCAGACACTCCTCACAAAGCAAGGCCTTCCTGAAAAAAGGCTGTTTAGTCTGATATCACCCAGATCAATCCCGAGGACCGAGTGACTAAAGGGACAAGTCAATCCCCGAGGACCGAGTGACTAAAGGGAGCTCACTTAATTGTGCTCACAGCTCTATTTAAATGGACAGAAGAGGAAAGAAACTCTCTGTTCTTTGTAGCTTAGCACTGACCCTCAATCTTGCAGGCTGCACCCCTCAAACTGGTTAAAACCTCTTTCAGTGGTGTTTTATTCCAACTGAACCTCAGACTTTGGGGGGAATTTTTTCTGAAAAATTTTAATCTACATTATAATGCATAAATTATAGGAAAAACTTACTTTTAATGTATTATTCTTTTACGAAAATCATTAAGCAATCATTTCATACACAAAAGTAATGGGACAATAGCAGCAGTGGATGGGTATTCTGCCAAACACATTCCTGGGGGTCTTTTTCATCCTTCGTTATTAAATCTGTTGTTAAATATTTGTCATTAAATCTCTTTCTATGTTGTATATATCTGAGTATATGCCACATGTGTGCAGGTGCCCACAGAGGACCAGGTTTCATGTCCTCTGAAGCTAGAGTGACAAACTATTGTCAGAGCTTCCTGATGCCTGATGCAGGTGCTGAAGACTGAACTCTCGTCCCCTGTCAGAACATCAAATGCTCCTAACTGCTGAGCCATCGCTCCAGTCCACAGCCCCTCCACCTGTACAGCCAGAGCAGTATTTGCATAGGTACAAGGAGAAAATGTCCTTTTTCCAAAGTGTATAACTGAGTAAGTCAAATCCATAGGCATGATCACGCCAGAAACCTCCTCTAATTGGGTGAGGCAAACCCAAAGTCCACACTCCACACAGGAAGACGAGGTCTGCAGTGAATTCCTGGAGGCCAGTGCTCTGTACTGCTCCTCTACCTCCCCTCCCCTCCCCCCCTCCCCTGCTCCAGGCCTGGGCAGGTCAAAAATGCTAACACAGTGGGTGTCAGAGAAAAATGAGATCCTGATCTATCCAAAAGTTAGATGTACTTTGGGCAGAGTCAGAGAGAAAGAAATTGAATGTTGCTTAGCCCTGTTCCCAGGGAAGAAGCTGACCAAAGAAAACACTTAGAGACAGAACGTTAGTTCTCTTTTTCCCTGGGGTCTGAGCAGGGCTTGGCCTCATACTGACTCTTAAGCTTTAATTCTATGTTACTCTGGGTTCTTGAATACTCAGAAAGGAAACCTTTGTGCTTTGTACGGTGGTTACTCATATAAAAATAAAACTCATTAAATAAAACTGAAAATTAATGGTACTGAAAGAAAGAACCACCAATCACCCACTTGGTAAAATCTGACATGTAAAGAAAGGAATTCCAACCTAAAATCAAATGCAGACGCTGTGACCTGCTCCGTTAGGACTGAGGGCTGGATGCAGTGCAAACTAAAAAAAGAAAAAAATATGTTCTCACCCTGAGCTAATCAAGAGTAATGAAATCACTGTCTATCTCTGTGTTCCTAAAATAATAATAATTTAAATAATCCCTTTAGCCCCCAGTACCTCTCCCATGCTCCCTGAACAAAAGATGGTCCACCCCCACTTAGAGCATAGTGCTGTAATTTGATATTCTTGGCAACTGTAATCCTGCCTTCCTCTCCCTTGATTTGGTTTCTCAACATAAAACCATTCCTGCAGAAGCCGACTCAGGTCACTTCTTTGCACCTTAACTCTTCTCAGTGCCCTCTTTCTAGATGCTCGCACCTGTTGGCTCATCAGGCTTGGAAGAAAATGGCATGTACACTTTCAGGGTAGTTTTCATGAATCCATGCAGGACTGTGCCCCTAAGAGCAGGCAGCTCCCCACCATCACCCCTCACCTCCAGCTACATTTCTTTCCCCGGGGTCCCTATGCCAGCTTGAATGGGTGCTCCTTGAGAAGGGAGCAGGCAAGTACTTGTGCCATACTTCTGCCAGTACTCACAGCAGGCTGATGGGGGCCACTCCTCTGCAGGACTGGACTATGCAAAAGAAGTTTTTGTCTCACAGTTTAAAATGTGAGGGGGTGAGGGAAATGGCTGGGGCTGTAAAGTGCTTGTCATGTAATCATGAAAACCTGAACTGCTCTGGTTCCATGCTTAGAAACCATGTTTTCTTTAAAAAACAAGACAAAACAGCAACCGCCAACAAACAACAAACAGAAATGATGGTGCATACTTCCAAACCCAGTGCTGAGGGGATGGATACAGGCAGATGCCTGGGCTCACTGGCTGGCCAGACCAGTAAGCTACAGGTCAGAAAGAGACCTTGTCTCAAAATGCAAGGTGAGGAGCTGCTAAAGACTGAACGTTAAAGTAAACCTCTGGTCTGCACACACATGCACACACACACACACACACACACACATGCACAGACACACACACACACACACACACACACACACACACACACACACACACACACACACACACACACACACACACACACACACACACACACACACACACACACACACACACACACACACACACACACACACACACACACACACACACACACACACACACACACACACACACAGATATGGACTCAGAAACACAAAATATAGATAATGTATGTATAAGGGAGGGAGAGAGAGACAGAAAGAAGGGAGAGATAAAGGAAGAGGGGTGAGGCTTGGGTCACTGTGCTCCGGCACTTAGGGCTTCTCTGCTGCATGGCATCTGTAAATTTGACTGCGTATCTTTTATCTCATTATATGGCCACAAGCTCATGTCCTGGTTAAACTCAGGAAGCACAGCCTCTGGCCCCCTGGAATGCAAAAAGCAGAAAAGGAAAAATCCATACTGCTATTCTAGTCAGCTTAATAATAGAGAGCCTCAAATTCTGTATAAAATGAAAGAGATTCGATTGTGTGAGGGCACCAGGTCACAATGTCCCTGAGAACACTGCTATTTGGAGCCAAACATCCTTCTGAGAAGGGTCCTGGGGGTTTAATAACATCAGTTGACTGCAGCAAGACCCTGGGAGAGCACAATCCAGAAGCATGTCTCTGTGGGCTGTCTATTACAGGGAGCCCTGGGTTGCCTTGTGTGCAATTTTAGACCATCAAAGGTGACATTGGATGCTGTCTTCTAAATTTCAATCACAGCCTTAAACACTTTGTGATGTAGTTAGTAGCAGTTCTGTGACTCTTTGGGAACAAAAGGCTACCTTTACAAGGCTGGGGGAAAGGCACAGTCACAATAGGTGACCTGAGAGGCTCATGCTGCAATTTCTAAGCAATGAAAATAGGCTGGCTTAGTCTCTGACTGGGATCCCTAATTCCCTAGGAACTGCTGCTGTCTGATACTTGTTACATAGCCAGTCCCCTTTAGTCAAGAATCTGCATATCTTCTTAACTTGGCCCTCAAAGGAAAGTAAGTATCAAAGAGAACAAGAAATGTATTTTTCAAAAGGCTACCTCCTTGCAGATCTCAGCTAAATAATGCCCAGTGAGAAGACAGGCAGAGTAGTATCTACTCTTAAGGCTCAGTTTATCTGGAGCTCAAGACCAGGTTAAATTAACCTGTGATGACAGACCTCAGGAAAAGGTTGACTCTGAGTATTGCTGAGGAACAAGGATGGAATGCAGGGACAAATAAATTAATGTTCAGGGCAATGACTCAGAGGCAAAGGATATTTGATCCCTGAGTCCTATGCTTTGGAAGGAGACAAACTTATGAAAGTTGTCCTCTGATACTCTCTCTCTCTCCCTCTCTCTCTCTCTCTCTCTCTCTCTCTCTCTCACCCACACACACGCGCGCACACACACACACACAAACACACCAAGATAATCAATAAATATGGAAAAGGTAATTGTTTTAATGCTTGGTCTCTACATGTGGAAAGTGAAGTTTCACTGTGCATCTTTAAAAAGTCGTTTTTGTATGGCCCAAGAGTGTCAACACCTTTGCTGCCTTTGCCAGGTAGTAGCTGTATCTCTGATTTAGCATTTCCTTGTTATTCTCTCCACATCCCAGGTCTGGGGACACAAACCAGTACAGCTCCCGTGCCCTATCACCTGCAGACGTATGCACTGACTGTATACACAGGGACTTCCTCAGCCCACTCTGCTGTTTGCTTTACTATACCTTTCTCTCAACATGACATCTGGGCCATGGTGAATAGCTGACCATGAGTTTCTGGGTTACTTTTCTAATACTGTGATAAAGACACCGTAACCAAGGCAACTTACAAAAGAGAGTATGTATTTGAAGCTTACGGTTTCAGAGAGTCAGAGTCTGTGACTCGGGTAGGAAGCATGGCCAGGCAGACAGAGTGCTGAAGCAGTGGCTCAGCACTCACACCTTGAAACACAATCATGAGGCAGAGAGAGCTAATTGGGAATGGGATAGGATTGTGAATCCTCAAAGCCCACCCCCAGTGACGCACCTTTTCCAATAAGGCTACACCTCCTAATCCTTCTCCAACAGTTCCAACAACTGGGAACAAATAATCAAACTAGTATAGCTCGCATGCCCTGTCACCTACAGACTTATACACTGACTGTATGCACAGGGACTTCCTCAGTCCACTCTGCTGTTCGCTTTACTATGCATTTCTCTTTTATACTATCACAGTTATGGAAAATGAGCTGAAACAGAAATACACAGCTCTTAAACAAAAGAAACTAACACCAGATGAGGCAGAAGGGAATTTGGCCGAGTGAACTTGGAGCCTGAGGTTCTCCCTGGCTATAGACTCATTATTATGCTTTTCTCTCCTCACCAGGCTGCCCTGAGGGTCCTGCTAATAGGTATCCTCCCTTCCTTTTAAGATTTCAGTGACTCAGTTTTGGTCAGTATGCACATAACATTATTAGACATTGGCATCAAAATGCTAGTAGAAAAGATGAGAACTTAAAGCTATCCTTGCTAAGCTCAGTGGGTAACATTTTAAAATGAGTACAAAGGGATTTTTCCCATGTTTTCATTTGTTGGGAAGAATTCCATAAGACACTGCTGTTAATGGAGAGACAACGTCACCCATGATTTATCTTTATCTCACACAGTAGATTCAGACGAAAGAATTTCTGTATCTGCTTCCCAGGAGAGCAGCTGATGTTCTTCAAACCTAGCTGTGAATTCAGAGGCTAGGTGCTTGATATTTGTTGAAAATAAAATTGTAATAATGTGTTTTCACCTCTCAAATAATTGTCACTCTCCATGCCCTTCCCGACATTTCCTCTCATAAATCTTCAGACTTAAATTAAAGTTCACACAGAAAGAAAGGCCTACTGATTTTTAAGCCATAATGTAATTCCTTTCAGTGTCCACATTAATTCTCTTTGCAGGCTATGCAAGGCCAAGCACATTATTCTTTGTTTACATCAGAGTTTTATATCTACAAAAATGGTTTGTGTTATTTTAGCTTGCCATTTCTTATGACATTTTGAATGTCAAAGGAGAATTATATTCCCATTTCATAGATGAAAAGGTCATGCCAGAGAAAGCACTGAAGAACTCTTGACATAGGGTTAAGGATGTAGCTGTATTAGTAGTACTTGCTGGATTCATCCCCAGCACCATATAGCCAGTGTGTGGCTGGCTCACACCTATGATCTAGCACTCAGTAGCTAGAGGGAGATAATCAGCTAGAGGGAGAGAGTTCATCCTTGGCTACACAAGGAGTGCTGGAACATGAGACCCTATTTCTGAAAAGCCCCAAGCTTCCAGGTCACATCAACATTTCCAAGTTTTACCAAATCATGTGTTTCAGAACCACTGATCCTGTCACTGGGGCACTGCTGAAATCACTGAGGTTCCTAAAGAGAAGGCCTGCAGTGGTTCTGCTAAGTGTGTGACTATTCCATCATGGCCAACCCAGAGAGATGCTGATAGCACATTTATAATGGAACAGATGCATGAAGTAAGTTCTCCTTCAGGGTCACAACAATATCCATTTGCCATTTACCCATTACCCAAGAAATTGGCTGGCTTTGTGGCACTTCTGGCTTTCTCTGCATGCAGTTAAATCTGAAATGGGGTGGGGGGCAGATGTTGGGACAAGACACAAGCGTTCATTCCAACTGGCTGTGTCTGTTGAGTTCCCACAGAGCCTCCTTTCAGGACGAGCATCTAATGAGTGCTCTTGGCTTGTCAACAACCACATCATCAACATCCTTAAACCTTAAACAGCCCTCGGACAAGGGAGGAGCCAATTACTCAACAGTTCTCAGATGCAGAGATGACGTGGGAAGCCAATCTCTATATCTGCTAGTTAGAAAAGAGTTCGCACACTGCTGTATGAACAGAAATCAAAAGGTTACTGTAGGGCCCCAGGCATGAGGGAATAAAAAGAGTGGGAGAAAACCCAAGTCCCGCCAGAGTTCCGGTGCTCTAGGCGGACAGACGTGGGAGGACTGCCACACAATTTCCATGGAGCCCCAGGTGGGTGTCTGGGTGTGAGAAGCCACAGAACCCAGTCGGCCAGGGGGTGGACAAGGAGCAGTCTGAGGTCTCTGGGCCTCACTGAGACCAGAGATAACAGTTTCTCAGTCTCAGGCATCCCAGACACTGCTGGACACTTTGGAAGAGCTGAGAACAAAGTGGAGGCCCCAGGGTGGCTTGGACATCCCCGGGGCTGAAGGGAGGAGAGGGCAGGGAGAGAGGTGGTGCTGGGTGGTTCCCATGCTGGCGAAAGTCCTTGGTCTGGTCTGTGGCTGGAGTGGAGGAAGGCTTTCTGGTGGGAGGTTAGATGCAGCTCTTTAGGGGAAAGCTTATCCCATCATTCAAGCATGGCAGACCTTGATGAGCAGAGATAGTCTCTGGTTTTAGAGCTTTATTGTAAAAAGGCAGGGAGTAAGTGAAAAGGTAAAAGAGAGAGGCTGGCCTTGGCCACATGGAGAAAGGAGGAAAAGGAGAGTTAGAGATGAGAGTAAGAAAGGTGAGAGTTTAAGAGAGTGAGGAGGGGCCAAGCAGCTCCTGTTATAGTGGGCTGGGCTACCTTGTTGTTGCCAGGTAATTGTGGGAAGGAGCATAACTGGCTATTGTCAGGTAACTGTGGGGATGGAGTCTAGCCAGTCTAGTCAGGAGCTTGGGGCACTGTCTGCATGACTGATTGTCACAGAATTATGGAGTTGGGGCTCTGTGGTGTTAGGCACCTGTCTCTGGAAATGTGGCTCACTGTTCTGTCCCTTGTAGAGTTTTCTACTGGGTCTCCAGAGCAAGCCTTGTTCAACCAAAACAGGCTGCTTTTCATGGCCCCACAGGCTACCAAGGAAAACATAAGCTGCAGAATGACTTCTGAATCTTCTTGGTGTTTTGTTTTATTTTGTTAAACATCTTGTCAGTTGGTTCTGAGGCATTATCTAGCAACTCTGATCACTAATTAGGTGTTCTAAGATGAAACAGAGTTAAACCTTTGAGCTGCTTTCACATACTTTAAAACCTACCTGCTCACCACAAAGAAGCCCCAACCCTCAAACCTATTAAAATCAGAGTGTGGGCTGCTTCCAACCTGCAGTTAAGGACATTCATTGTAAAAGAATGCAATTTGCTTGCATGTCTCCTAGCACCAAGAATTTTCCATGGCTTGTGGAGGGACCCTTAAAAGTCCTCATTACTTCCCTGGAAGCCTTGCCCTAGACAACTCACCAAAAACAGCAAAGGGCTAGGACTATCATCTACAGAGGCATGAATCATCTGTACAGTGCAGCCTCCTTTGGCTACTTGGAAGCTGCCTCCTAAATACAAACAGTTCTCTACGTCTACAAGATTGATCTTAAAGCAAGTGTTAGGCAGAATGGATCCCCACATCTCCCCAAGCTCTCACATCTCCACATACCAACCACCATCCTAATGGTACTAGTTGTGGATCCAGAAAATGTTTATTCTTGCAACTAGGCAGATCTGGCCCTCTGCTGTTATCCTGTGAACATTCATGGGGTCGATCAGATGAATTAGTGTTTGAGGTTTTAGATACTTCCAAGTATTTGAAAGGATGAAATCAGAGAGTTGATATCAATGAGCAAATACCATTTCTGTATCTTATCAAGAGCAGAGGGTGAAGGTATATGCTTGTAATCTGTAGACTTGAGAAACAAGGATCAGGAGTTCAAGGACATCTTTGGCTACACAGTGAATTCAAGATCAGCGTGGGACACACGCTAAAGCAAGTTCATGCTAAGCAGTGGGATGACATAATGCAACAAATCCAGCATGTCCTCATGAAACATACAATAAGCCAGTGTAATGTGGAAGATGGCTACTCATCATACAAGTACAGAAACTGATAAATAATGCATTTTTGCAGTAAATATAAAAAGAAAAAAAAAAGGAGCTCCATGCTTCTATGAAAGCTTATTAGAGGAAAACCGAGCCAGACAGGCTTGCAGAAGAGGATGCCCTGAGGAGACAACTATTGAAGACTAAAGGCAACAAGGGTGGTACACACCTTTAATCCCAGCACACAGGAGGCAGAGGCAGGTAGATTTCTGAGTTCGAGGCCAGCCTGGTCTACAGAGTGAGTTCCAGGACAGCCAGGGCTACACAGAGAAACCCTATCTCGAAAAAAAAAAAAAAAAAAACAGTAGCATATGCCAAGGTCCTGGGACAGGCAGGTGGCAGCAGTCAGGAACTAAAGGAAGCCAGCATGGCTGAAGCACAAGACCTGCATGTGATTTTCACATGTGCACTAGAGATCACTCCAAGTACATGTGAAGACCACATGAAGGTCTTGGAGGACTTACAGGGTCCAAGGTCAGGGAACTCTAGTGGAGGTGGAGAACAGCTGCGAGCACTCCCTAGAAGACAAGGTGCAGATTTTAGACTGGGCATAGCATATGACTCAGCTGGCACAGAGCTGGCTGAGCACCGCAAACCCCTGAGGTCAATCCCTTACAGAACATAAAACCAGACATGGTGATTCATGTCTGTAATCCCAGAACT